>JANHMN010000011.1:11028456-11145625 GCA_030674055.1 Rhabdomys pumilio
TCCTCCTCCTCCTCCTCCTCCTCCTCCTCCTCCTCCTCCTCCTCCTCTTTTTTGAACACTGGTGCGCTTCACCCCAACTCTCCTATAGCCCCTGTGTAACTGGAGTTGTTAAAACTTGACCCCCTGTTTTCGAGACAGAAATAAAAGCGGGAGACAGAGGTGGGTGTATAAAAGCTTTTAGACAAAAGTATGTGGTTGGTGGCATTCATATCAGATGACACAGCGTTCCTGTCACAGAGATTGAGCTCAGGTGCTTGAAATGCTCAAGAGCCAGCTTGGGGACGTGGCCTTTTGTCTGCCACTCCTTTAAGGAGCAGCTTGTCTCTGTAAGCATGCCTACCTCCTTTGAGAGTGTTCCAGACACGGCTAGGAATGAAGTGTAGCTAATGAAATGCTGTGTGTTGAGTATGAAATAGTGTCAATATTTTCCTTCCAGCACTTAGAGTCTGAGACCACAGGGGATCCACAAGAAATGAGGCTTAATGTGAGAGCCGAGGAAGTGTTCAGTAATCTCAACTGACACTGTCCTCTAAGAAGGCATTACGATCAGACAGGTGGTCTTGGCAAATGGAAATGTTGCGATGAATTATTTTACCTTTTAGGAGACTGTGGATTTTAGATGGTGATGGTGATAGTGATAAGAGAGGTACTATTTGTGAGAAACAAACTTCTTAATGGTTTTTGCAATGATTCTGAATTCTAGCCTTATCCCATTGTACTCTCCAACTCTCCAGACCCTACTACTATGTATGAGCACATAGGTTCTCTCTCTCTCTCTCTCTCTCTCTTTCTCTCAATCTCTCTCTCCCTCCCTCTCTCTCTTCTCTTCTCTCTCTCATATCTATGAATTTGATGGTATCAGTATACTTATTTTAAGGGAAGAGAATATGAAACTCAGAAAGACTTAATAATTTACCCAAGGGCTCACAGCTGCTGGATACCTTGTTTACAAGACAAGATCTTTCTAATCCCTGTACTTAATGCTACATATATTGTGAAGCTGCATGTTCTTTAGTTCAGAGAGTCATTTTTAATGAGATAGGGTCTTGCCACATAGCCCAGGCTAGCCTTGATCTCATCATCCTTTTGTCCTTAGTATTGGGATTGCAGACACTGCTACACTGTATCTTCAAGGAAGGTACTTTTTATCATTAAGGAATACTTGGTCAAATCTTTACCACTAAAAGATATTTAGTGATATAATGGATTTATTTTGGTTGTTCCAAAATTCTAGAGATTAGGCAACATGATGCATTTTTAAACAAATGAAACCGTCAAAAGCTACAAATTACAAAGCTACATGAAAAATTCTTAGATAATGATTAAGCCATTTATATGGAATTTAAAGTGTGTGTGTGTGTGTGTGTGTATGTGTGTGTGTGTGTGTGTATGTGTGTTTTCAGAGGAAAGGGCTGGAGGTGTTTGGATGGCTAGATGGCTCCATAGGATGGGAATGGAAGTTCGAATAAATAGAGACTTCTTGTGTCCCTAGCAATTCTCCAAGTGACTGAGGGACAGGAATTACAGAGTATACTGTATACTTAAACTGTAAAAATGAGTCTACCCCATAATAAAAATATATTTGATTTCAAAATTGTCATAGTCTCACAGTGGCTTACTATGTAGAGGCCACACTTGCAACTATGCTTGGAAATCTGGTTAATAGTAAGTGGAGATATCAATGAAATGCAAGAAAGGAAAAAATACTATGATTATTATTATTCATTATTTTAATTTATGTGTGTTAGTTCTTTACCTACATCTCTGCACATCACAGTGCTATTGGATATGAGAAGACTGTGTTAGATTCTATGCAACTGGAGTTACAGATGGTTGTGAGCCACCATGTGGCTCTGAACCCAGGTACTCTACGAAGAGTAGCCAATGCTCCAAACTGTTGGGTCATCTCTTCAGTCCCAAAAGAAAAATAATGTTTTAAATTGGGTATGCAGGGAGGAATTGTGGAAGTAGGAGGCTTGGACCTAGATTTCAAACATGGAAGGAAAATGCAAAGTACAAAATGTTGTAGATTGTATTATGGATTGTACAAGTTCGATAGCAGTTCAAAGTTTTAAATTAATCATTCTCTTTTTAAAGTATAATATGACTCTAAACTAAGCATAATGAAAAGAATAAAAATATCACCTTGATTTGAATGAAAAGGCTGAAGCAGGTTACCTGCTTGGCTTGCTTTTTTTTTTCTTTTTTAATTTTAATAACTCTTGTCTACCATGTGAAGTTACTTATTACACTAGCTTTATTAATAATTGTGCCTTCATGATTTTCAAAAAGAATTATTTGTAACTATATTGTATGTACCAACTCTTTTGGCTGCAATAAATGTAGTTCTCATCTCTCGTCCTAAAAGCTTCTTTTGGATCAGATGGGGACTTTTTACAGAGATTCACAACTGATCAAAATGAAACGAAGAAGCGTTCCTCGGATGCCCAACCCCAGTTTACATTATCTGCAACACAACCATACAACCAGGGTTCATGGAGCACTGAGAAAGGGGGAAGAGATAAGAAAGGTTGTAAGAGTCAACAGACCAGAATGTCTGCTTCTAGATAGTATCCTTGCGACATGATAGGAAATATGAATGCCTGAATTTTCAAGAAAAAAGTATCCATAACAAGATGTACATCACGAGATCAACTGACACGGATAGGATGAAATTCCAAAGGTCCTGTCCCTACTGACCCTAGTGGTCAATAGTTGCAGAGAGAGTGAGGAATCAGTTTCCTCCAGGGACAAGCTCCCATATAGGTTGTCCAATGGCAGATGGCAAGCCCAGAATACTAGACACATACACCACTAAATGGACTCTCTCTCTCCCGGTGTCTGCAGATCCAGATGGTCTCTGGATGACCTTCATCTTCAGTCTCTGCTACATTTTTTTGTCCCTGTCTTTCCATTGGACAGGAACATTTCTGGGTTAACAGTTTTGACATGGGTGGGCGGCCCCATCTTTCAACTGCGGGCTGTGCCTATCTATTGGGGGTGGTCTCTAGAGGTTCTGCCTCCCTTTTGTTGCAGAAGTTTGGCTAACATCATCCCTGTTGGGTCCTGGGAAGCCCTCGCTTAAGGGTCTCCTTTTGAGACATCATTCCTTGTGTCTGCTAATTGTGCATGATGTTTCCTCTTCTGTGTTCACAGGTATTATTTTCTGTCTCTTTTCTTGTTTACTATAATGACATTTGCATTACTACAGTTGGTGCATTTCACAGACTACTTCGTAGTCAATTGACTTGGAGGGTAGTGGTTGTTCATATTTGGCTTTTCACATTCAGCAATGCCCAACAAGTGTCTAATTCATAGTAGAATAATGGCAAATATTAAGCTGACTCTTAAATGTTGTACAAGTTATGAATAGTGAAAAATAACTAAGGCAGATAATTTTACTATGTGCATGCTTTATTGACTGAGTATTATGTTAAATGTCAAGCAAGAGCAATGCCAACTTTTCTGAGAAGCCATTCATGGTTAAAAAGGAAGACTTGATGACCCCAGGCAGGCTCAACTGGGAACTGACTAAGGAGGGAATGTTTTTGAGCTGCCCAGGAGTCACTAACTTTATGCTTCTCCTTTTGTTTTTCAGTTGTCTGGGTTCACAGCTAAGCTTGTTCCAGCCATTGAGAATGCCCAGAAGAATTCTGCTGTATCTGGAAGTGGAAAGGAACTGATGGTGTTAACCCAACCCATCCTGATTGAGACCTATACAGGGCTCATGTCATTCATTGGAAACCGCAACAAACTTGGCTATTCCCTTGCTCGAGGGAGTATTGGCTTTTGAGACTCTTTGTTATAAAGCACATTATCTATAGATAAACAATTTGCTTAAATTTACTACATTTTTAGATTATAGTAGTTATTTTCAGATAATATTTAAAGGACTGACTTAGTAGTGTCTTAGGAAATCTAAAGCTTGATTAAACTGGCAGACAGTTTCTCGTATGAGAAAAGTTGAATTTCCATCTGTGATACAATTTAAATTTAAATTTGCTAAAATGTAAACTTTTCCTCAGATCCACACATACTTTCTTCATCTTCATTTTCATCCCTTGGACCCTATTTTATTCTTTTTAGGTTCCCATGGCTTTGCTATTTTGGCTACAGTTTATGAGGGCACTCCAATCTACAGTCCCTTCTGATATTTATCCCAAGATTCAGGCTCTTCCTTATATCCGCCAGTTGTCCCTACGTCAGTGTTTCTAACACCCCCTTGTACTCAGCATTTTCTAAATCCAGATTTCTCTGTGGTGTATTCTAGAATCCATCCCTGAAACCTCCCAGTTTCAATTGGTTTGAACTCTCTGCCAAATGCATCCCATTATACCAATACATGGATATGTGACATAGTATTATTGTATCCAAGGTTAAAATCCATTCTCCTAAGGCTAGAAGTATAACTCAATAGCATAGAGTTTGCTCAACTTGCGCAAAATCTTGAATTTGATCCTTTGCACTGAAGAGAAAAAGAAATATAATTACCCCAACTTTCTGAATTCCATCCCTCACTCAGAATGTTGGATCAAATCTTCCATTGTTACCACAGTCTCTTAATTAGGATCCCCACGCCAAGGCTTTTTCAATTAGTCATGTACCTTACTGTCTGTTCCTAAAGCACAATTTGATCATAACATTCTCCAGTTGGTCAGTACCGTTCAATAGCACATTCTCTTTTGCAGCTTTGATTCTCAAGTATTTTTCAATGACATCCCCTCTTCTAATGAAATCTTTTGTGGAATGTCAGTCTGGAAAACAGAAAAATCAAGAGCACTGTGGTAGCCATGGCGATGGGATAGCTCCCTCTCTTGTTGAGTTCATGATTTCAGAGAGTTTGGACTGAGGGCATAACTTCAAAACATTGTCTTCATTCATTTCATACCCATCGTTTTCCTTTCTTTTCTTCTGTCCTCTTGACTTAGCTGTAACTTTGAACCATCTAGGACAGTATGTCATTTCTTTCAGTTTCTTCCTTTTAAAAATTTTAAATCTTACATTTCTTTGTCATAGAAGCTCTGAATGGATCACTATAAACTTTATTACAGGAATTTTGTTTGTTTTATTGTTTTTTGTTGTTGTTTGTTTTGTTTTGTCTTGTTTTTTTCTCGCTTCTCCTGAGACTCAAAGTTGAGATGCTTACCTTCATGTTAAGGTTGAAAGTTACAGATAATTCATTCTTTGGCCCCTCCTCTTTTACAGTGCTTCTCTTTTTTAGAAAGCTCGCTTCCTCAGAATCAAAGACTCAGGTACAGTCAGTGATTAGTTTGGTACACACATTCGGAACCGGAACTTGAACTGCCCTTTACTTCCATTACTGTGTTGTCCCTTCCTGGAGCCTCTTTGTCACACCTAGTTCTTTACCCTATGATGGTAAACACTGTTCAAGTCCCTAAGGCAAGGAACTTCTATTGAGACCTTGAGAGGAAATGTTGAAATCCTTAGCTGTCCTGTCAACAGTAGTGGAATGAAAAGTCATTCAATAGCTCTGGCAGCACTTCTGAAGAAGGCGTTATTGGCCAATTATTTTAATATTTTTGCCTGAAATCCACCCCCCTCCATATGCCTCCAGGTAGTGGCGTTTTCTGGCAGAAGCCTCTGAAATGTCTGGCTTGTTCTCTTGAGTTACTGTTTAAGGCTCTCCTTGATGACTGATTTCCTTGTGTCTGTTTGTCCCTCTTGCAAAGCTCAGTCAGATAATCCCTACATGACCATCTATAGGACACAGTGTAGCATCCTCAGGAAAAGCTACTCAAAATGAAGAAGGAGGAGGAGGAGGAAGAGGAGGAGGAGGAGGAGGAGGAGGAGGAGGAGGAGGAGGAGGGAGGCTACTTAATCCCAAGGTCTGGTATTTGTTTCATATGTTGAAGAGTGAGCACAGAACTTCCATGCAAGCTTTCTCTGGATTATCCATGAGAGAGCAGTCTCAAGAATTTGAGAGATGTTTCTAGGTAAGCACTAACATCTTTTTGCTGTCAAATATCCAAAGACTGAAGGACTACTTCTTGAAGTCTGGACCCTCAACTCACTTGATAGAAAGGTGATTAGAGAGCATGTATACTGTAAACAGTATTGGTGTAATACAAAATCTAAAAAGTCAATATAAAAGTTCTCTAAACGGTTATTGCTAAACAGATAATTAGGTACCTGTTTTGGAAAGAACTTATGCAATCATGTGATTTCCTATAAAATTACTTTAATTTACCTATTGGTTATTTTTTTTTAAATATCCAAATCAGTGAACCATTTATGCTTATTTCTCAGATGTGGAGCCTCAGTGAAATGGTGTCAAATCATCTCATTGACACAGAAAACCTTAAGTCCCTGCCTATATAACAGGACTCTGCCAAAGACCAATGGGGGTGGGGGTGGGGGGCATCCAGGATAACTTAGTTCAGTTCCCATCAGGAATTAGTTCTTTGTCACACAAAGCTACTACTATTTGATGCTTTGCGTTCTTGCTGGGCTCTTTGTTCTCGTGCTCAGCAAACCTGAGGAGCCGAGTGTGCACCTGGATTTTCCCCTCTGTCATCTGAAATGTTCCACTAATGCCTTCCAAATGGAAATTACCCATCTATTTTGAAACTACACTGGATATAAGAACCATAAAACTAAAAACACATCCCCATAAACTTGTTCTTTCTTATTTGGTCTTTGTTTCATTCAGTTTTTCTCGATACAAAATTCTGATGAGGCTTCCTTCAGAATCTGCTTGAATTCCCATAGCAGAACACCCTCCCAGGCTTCTGATCCATCTCACATAACTCTCTTTCTGTTGACTCAGAACAAGTGGTGTCTCTCTGCCAGCTCTTTCATTTAAAAACATGCTGACTGGTGTAGTATAGTTTAACTTTGCATGCCAGGGTGTGAGGGCATTTGGAAACTGAAGTAACGTTGCCACATTTCTTGGTTTATGAGGAACGGCTGGTAATGGTCGACATGCCTGACTTCCCTGAGGTTGGTTGGACTGTTTTGGTCGCCAAACTTCTGCCCATCCTTTAACATAGAAAAGAGAAGCTAACTTACTGTTGGCTGCTTCCAGATCCTTTGCCTTGAGACCCAGTTTCATTGTCCCTTTGTTGAAACACTATGAAAGGTGCCAATTTACAGAGCCCCAGGGCTAAGGAAGAATAGAAAGCTTCCAAACCAACGCTTTCATTTTGCAAAACATGAAACACAGGCTTAGAAACTTTTTAAAAAGCCAAAAAATAAAAGAAATAGAAAGAAAAGATAACAAATTCTTGATAATGTTGGAATTAGTCTACATTTTCCAGTTCTTATTTTACCCCATTGCTCTGTTCACCTCCATTTCCAGGGAAAAATATTCATTTCAATCCTTGGATCAAAAAGCTGGGTTATTTCTAGACTTAGAAAACAATAGGCCATAGTTGTTTAGGGGGAATTTCCAGAAATGACTTTTATTTTCTTAAAGGCTAAGGTCACTCATGGAACACTCTCTGACTTCCTATCTGATCAAAACGCCCAAACAAAGCTACGGAAGCCACCAGAGCCAGCAGATGTTTTGTAAGGTGGCTTTACCTCTATCTGGCATTTCATAGGGCAACAGGGAGAGGGCAAACGTATTAAATTTAGTCTTAAAGCTCCTTAGAAATTCTTTGCGCACAAGAGACTGTGCTGGAGAAAAGAAGATGACTTATGCCAAGGGGAAGAAAGAGAGGCTAATGCCTGTGGTTTTCAAAGGTTAAGAACAACAACAAAAAAACCCAACAGCCCAAGTATTTGCACAGGGATGAAATGCTCCCTGGCTTTTGGCCAACAATTATACAAGGGTTTGTGCCCACATCCTGTAGCTGTGGTTTAGGGACGCTGCTCATGAGTGACTTCTTATGCTCAGTGACAGGAAACTTTAGTCACCGATGTGTAAACTCACCTTCGGTCTGCACCTCCCACAATGAACTTCAAATGCATTTGGGGGCCAAGCCTCCAGATTTCCTTGCTGATGCCATTCCCTGGAAGCTAAAGAGGACCTCCATTTGGACAGTGATACTGATGGATCAGTAGTTATTCTATCTGGTTATCACAACCCGGTAAGCCACAAAGCAGAAGTATCATATTGTCTGCTAGACCCTTTTAAGCCCCCAGGTCCAAGACACAAGGTAATCCGCATTCCATTTCAGGGATGCAACTAGGTGAAATGTCAGGCCTTAAGCCCCGAGGCCCTTTCTCACCTCCATTCGAATCCTCGGCTGCTCTAACACTCACATCAAAGATTTCTTAACAAATATTTCAGAAGTCTTCATTATGTGACACTGGGTGGAATGCGCAACTTTGGATTAATTCATTTGAATGCATACACGTGGCATCTTCATGTTGTATTATGTGCCAAGAAATGTGTTGGTGTTGGATTCTCAACATGATCACATTCTTGTGTGTCTTGTCCACAATGCTACCTTGGTCAACTCACAACTTCCTTCCTTTCCCTTTTGCACTCTCATCCCCCTTCTTGGAACACAGGGAACTGTTTTGAAAGGGACCTTACGAATTATCTTGTTATCTTGTTAGCCTGCTGCTTGGTTCAAGAAAGCAATCAAGCTTTTGCACTAATGTTCCTGTGCATAGAATTCTCAATATCCCTCATTTCACTTCTGTTTTCTTTTTCCTTTTTCTTTGTCTTCCCCTTCTTTTACTTCATCTTTTACTTCCTCCTTCTCCCTCCTTTTCCTCCTCCTCTTCCTCTTTCTCCTCCTCTTCCTCTTCTTCTTCTCTTTGTACTTAGAACTGAACCCAGGACTCCAAGCAGAGCCAGTGACCACTCCACCACTGAATAATTTAGCCCATTCTCTTTTCTAAAACAATTAATTCTACCAGTAATAACCTATATCAAAATGATTTCTCTGACTACGGAACTGAAATCCTTTTGTTTGGAGATGTATTGAGACAGCATCAATCACTCTGTAGCCTCAGCTGACCTGGAGCTTATGGCAATCCTCCAGCCTCAGTGCATAGAGTGATGAAAATATAGTCGTGAGATGCCTTACCTGCTCTAATACTGTCAGCCAGAGCTTTCTTTTTCTATTTTCAGTCTAGAAGACAAAGCAGGAATGACGAATCCATGCCAGTGCTTCCAGCATAGGCAGACAGCTTCGTCAAGTCCTAATTCATCTCTATGAGCAGTTGACTGAGATGTAGCTGAAATTCCAATTAGCTATTCCATCAGCATCTTCCTCCCCGAACCTGAGGATTCAGTTCACTGACAGCAATTCCTGCCTTGGTCTTGTTTATAGAGAATAGCCACTGTGGAGCTGTTCAAGAACGTTGGTATTCGCCCTCAGAAATGTGCTTCACATAGACTTGAGGGAGAACTCTGTGGATCCCTTTAGAGGATTTAGAGCAGCAGTTTTCTACATGTGGGTCATATCCCCTTTGAGGGTCAAATGTCTCTTTCATGTGTGGTGTGTGTGTGTGTGTGTGTGTGTGTGTGTGTGTGTGTGTGACCTAAAGCCATTAGAAAACACAGATATTTACATTATGGTTCATAACAGTAGCAAAATTACAGTTATGAAGTAGCTATAAAAACGATTTCATGGTTTATGGTTGTGATCAAGTTGGCAAAAAAAAATTCAAACCAATCAACCAAGCAACCAACCGAACAAACAAACAAACAAACAAACAAACAAACAAACAAAGACGGGGAGCAAGTGAGTGAGAGAGCAAGAGAGCAAGAACAAGAACATCACACCACTGACTACACCAGGCACTAGGAAATGCATGAATGCAGCCAAGCAGCACACACACCCCACGATCAGCAGATGCAGTCATAGCTAACCTAACATAGTTTCACGTTCTTACGCTGCAGCATTTGCAGACCTACACCACAAATCAACTCCTAAAATATCCCCACACACTTCCCTCAGTTTAAATTAATTGGCAAAACTTTGGAGTTATTTGGGGATCTTTTATATTGTATAAGTTACAGTTTATCTTAAGTTTCTAGGACTTGATGTGTGTTATAAGTTTAGAGATGAGGCAGAACTACATGGTAGACTAGCTTTGACTGTGTCTGCTGATTGCTGGGTGTGTTTGCAGCTTGGCTGGATTCATGCATTTCCTAGTGCCTGGTGTAGTTACTGATATGATGCTTTCTTCCTCACTTGCTACTTTTTTTTTTTTTGAACTTGACACAATTTAGAGTCACCTGGGAAGAGGTGGCTCAGTTAAGGAATTGTGTCCTTCAAATAAGCCTGTAGACAAATCTGTGGGGGTATGTTCTTGATTAATGATTGACATAGGCATACCTAGTCCACTGTGGGTAAAGACACCTTGGGCTGGTCATCCTGGACTGTCTAAGAAAACAAGTTGACAAGCTGAACAAGCCATGAGAAGCAAGCCAATGAGCATCATTCCTCCATGGTCTCTGTTTTGTTCCTGCCTCCAGTTTCATGCCTTGTATTCTCTCGGTGATGGACTACTATGTGTAAGCTGAAATAAATGCTTCCCTTTGTCTAGTTGTGTTTGGTCAGAGTGTTTTATCACAGCAGCAGAAAAGCAAGCTAGAGAACACACACACACACACACACACACACACACACACATATACATCCATACAAATATACACATACACGAGACACATATATACACTACATACATACACTTACACAGATTTATACATGTGCACACATACATATACACAAGCATACACATGCATACACACACTCAAATATATACACATATATATACACATTCACACACACACACACACACACACACACACACACTCACACATATACTCCATCTCCTTATTGCTAATATCAGTAAAAGCAGTTGACTTCTAGATTTTAGCAGAACTAATAGTGTACTCTACTTTCCTATATTCTAGGCCATGACGAACTTGATTACTTCTCTTCAAAGAGGCATTACAATGCCTCATTTATTGCGTCTGTTATGTTAATAGAAGCAGCTGAGCACGAAGCAGCAACTGTGTTACCACTTCAGTTTCCTGTAAGACACAGATATAAAGAAGTATCAAAAAGTAACACCATGAGACCAGTGAACTGGGCCATAGCTATACGTATCGTCTAAGACTCTGACAGGCTGCTGTAGTGTATTGCTAAGAAAGAGCCACTATAACTACTTCTTCTTTTAGATTTTGAATAAAGGTTCCTTATTTGGGTCTACTACTCGAATCCTACTGACCAAGTTAAACAGGCTGCCATATTTGCATTGAGCCTGGACCAGGAGAAGGATCTGTATAGACCAGGAGTGAGTGCTAGCACGTAATGTGCTTTACCTGTATAGCTTTGTCTGTGTTGCTCAGTAGATTCAATGGTGCTTGGCAGTGGCAAATAGAGATGCCGCGTAGAGCCTTGGGACCCTTCCTCTATGTGTATCCCTGGACAGACCTGAGGATTTTAAACAGCCATATTCCATATAGCAAGATAACGATTTTCCTTCGAGTAACAAGGTTTGGATTGTTGTTGGACTCTGATAGGGAGTGAGCATTGAGCTTCATGCGGCCTGAGGTGCCATGTTATTCTAGACACTAGCTGACCCCTTTGACCATAAAGCAGGGCAAATGTGGCAGCGTCCATCACCAGGTAGAGGAGGCATGTACAAGATCATGACTGGAGATCCAATAAACACACACAAAAACCTGCACTAGCAAATATCTGGAGTGCTGCTGTCTGCATTCCTACTTCATGGTTTTCTCTCTTTCAGTCTAAAGCATGACCCTACAGAGAGGTTCCAATGACCAAACTTCTGAGTAGAAAAGCCGTACATATGCTTCTGTAGCCTCATCCAAAAATGGACTTTGTGCCGATTATTTCTGTGACCCCTAAGAAATGGGACAAAGGAAATTTCTAGTGGACAAATAAGTGGAATGTCATTTCCATAATCTGCCTCAGGACCACTTTCTGTCTTACACTTTCTGTCATTTGATGGAACGTGAAGGTTAGAATAGTGATTTGACCCCAGACAGTCATGCACTCCCCAGAAAACCACCACAGTGTGATAGTTTTAAGCATGACTATTAATTTTTCCATTCTGCCTATATCAGATTGTTACATAACACAAATCAATTTCAGTTGAAACATTATTTGTTGTTGTTTTCTTTATTTATTGAGAAAAATGTCTCACATATAAGCATAGACTGGTCTTCAGCTCACCGTGTAGCCCATGTTGGACTAGAATATAGGACATATTACTACTCAGCCTCCCATAAACTGATCACAGGCATGTGATACCACATCAATGTAAAGAGGTGTATTTTAAAAGATATAAAAACATTAACACCTACATCAGACAAGTAGGGGGCAATGCTCTAATCTGGGATTACAGATGTAACTGCCCAAGCAACAATGCAAAATTGGCCCTTCACCAAAGTATTAGCAGTCTTTTCCATAGGCAGGAAGTTAGGTAATCAAGAAGCTTCCATCCCAAGAGAAGGCAGCAAGTTCACATCACCTAATATGGTGGAGAATGCCTCTGTTACAATGCTTCTCTTGAGCCACAGTTAAATAAATTCCACTTTGTATGGGTTCTGTTCCCTTCCTCAGAAATTCTCTTGGAGCAAGACCTGGAGAGGACATTTCTATTCTTCCTCTCCATAGGAGTTACAATACTTTATGGAGGACTGGAAGAAGAGATTTGTTAAATTAGAACATAATTAGATTCGGCATGTAGCTATGAGTTATCTGAGATTTATAAAGTCAAACTTTTTAATTTTTGACTGAGAGGGGAAAACATTAAAGCAAAGTAAGACCCATAGGTTGAAATGGCAGTTCTAGAGAAACTATAGCCTGACTTAATGCTAATGGTATCTCTTCAACTGTTTTTGTCCCATAAACGGTGAATATCTACATTTGCTCACACTAAATATCCAGTAAGTGTACTTTATGATGCTGATTTGTAGAGATTTTGTTAAGCAAAGTATTTCCATAGCCCATGCCTAATGTTTTGTGAAACCACCACATTTTATGGTGTGGATTTTACAAAACAGTGGCTTAACCCGGACCTCCTCCTTGATGTGAGAAAGCATAACATTTTGTTTTCACAAAAGCTAAGTTTTAGAGACTTGGTGGGGGCTGCAGCAGAGGTGCATTGTAACACTGGCACATGCAATAGCGTCAGACAGTGATAAACTAATCCGGAAGGCCATGTGGGTGGCACCTAGAGATCATACTAGTAGGAGCTTGGAAGCTTTATAACAGCGTCTAGCTAGCAGAAACCTAAGTCCTACAAACAGTAAGCAGAATATGGTGACCTGAAAGATAATCTGCACAGAAAAGCTATCCAGATGAGAGGAGAAGCTGAGGCACTTCTGATCAACTACTCAGTAGGAGTGAGCCACAAGCCATAGAAAGCAGTTGTCTGACTTGAGTGATTTCCTGGGCAGATTACTAGAAATAAGCCATAAAAGATGAAGGAGAACTTCAATGTTGAACGCATTGTGCTCATTGTTTTATTGTAGTTTGGATGTTAAACACGTGCTCCCTTCCCCATGCTCATATATTTAAACGCACCATCTCTAGTGGTTAGGAGTTTGAGGGTTCTGACTAATAAAAGAGCATCCCCTGGGAAGAGGGCTCCAGGGATAGATTATCTCTGCACACTTGCTGTCTTGTGATTTGCCTCCTTATCCACTAATATTTCCATGTTGCCAGTTGAAGTTGTTGGGAAAGAGGAACCGTCACTCACTGTTGTGGATTTGGTTTAACACTTGCAGGATGTTAATTGGGTTCCCAAAATTGCAGGAGAATCCTAATGTAAGATGCTGTGGGTCCCTGCCCCTAGTTGGTTTCGATTGGTA
Source organism: Rhabdomys pumilio (assembly GCA_030674055.1). Lineage (NCBI taxonomy): Eukaryota > Metazoa > Chordata > Mammalia > Rodentia > Muridae > Rhabdomys > Rhabdomys pumilio. The sequence continues at coordinate 11,042,228 of JANHMN010000011.1, forward strand.
AATCAAGTTGCCAGTGACCAATGGCTGGGGAGGGAGACACAGGAGGGACTTTAGGATTCACAGGCAAGGTGATAGAAAGAGAAGGAGTTCTAACCTCCATGATGGGAAAGGAGAAGGACCAGGCCTGAGAAGTGCAGGACAGGGAGACAGCCAACATGTAAGAGTTGGAGATCATGGTTCAAGAGGGATGCGGGCCTGGTCAGGGGCAGCCAGGATAGAATACATGTTTTAGTAAGTAATAATTCAGGAATATCGGAGGGGAGAGTGTACTAGCCATGTAAAAGCTTGGAAGTGGTCCAACCATTGAGCTGATTAAAGCATATTAAAAATAAAGCTGCATGTATGTGTCTTTTATTGGGGAATCCAGAACATTGGGGTGGGTGGGTAGTGAGGATCTCGGACACCACCACTGCTGGGCGATATGAGTGGTATTAATTGCCTACTGCAACAATTGTTGGTAAGAATCACAAATTGGTATGGCCCCTGGAAATCACTATGAAAAAACTTCATCCCTCCCCACCCCCCTCAGATTAAAAACCCTAAAAGTACATCTATCCTGTGACCACTTCAGCTATACCACATTTTGGCATTTGCCCAAAGGACTCTGCAGATGTTTGCAAAACAATGTCCATAGCTACTCTATTCACCACAGCCATCTAAACAATCTAAATCAGCAGATGAAAAGAGAATAAAAATGGGGTTTGTCTTTCTGACTCCTGGTCTATCCATTTATCTGGAATTTTCATTTTCTTTACAGCTGAATAGTGCTCTGTGGTTCTAGAGAAGGTACAGAGGGAAGGAGGCAATGAAGCAGTTTTAGCCAGCTGCATCACTGATGAATCATGACAATGATCAACCCAGCAAGATATGGACAAAAGTGTAAAATAGTGGCACCCAATGTCAGTTGTAATCAAGACCTGTCTAGTGGGACCTAGTCAACGCCAGGAAAAGCAGGCCTGGTACTAAAGAACAAGCCAGCTTCCCAGGGCCAGTAAGTCACAGACTTAGAAAAGAGTCTACAACCTCCACTTTTTAAGAGCAGCATGGTTGCTTCCTACATTCTAAATCTGATTCTTGTACTGAGAGATAGGCATTGCTACCACACCTCATCAAAGAGGACTTCTTTACAAATGCAAATAAAGACTGTCCAGACAACTACAGGGAGAGTATGCAAACACACACAGTTTGGAAGGGTTAGCCTCAGTGCATGCATCTGGATCACAGCTTCTGCAGATACAACTCAGGAAGCAGGGCGGAAGAGGTGGCATGCAAATTGTAGGAGCCAGAATAGCAGGATACAAATTAGTCTTTCTTAGAAATGGCTGCATGACTAGACTAGAAGAATATAAATATGAAAGACATGGTTACATGGAAGGGAAAAAGGTTATGGATGTCTACTCCTAGACAAAGAACTATAGGCAAGTTATGACTACTGGGAGGAGAATTAGCCTCTCTAGGGAATGTTTTATTGGTAATCCAATGTAGAGTGGCCAGCCTTGCAACTACATACACAGAAATAACAAAAACAGCCTCAGCAAATTTTATTTAATATATTTGTTTGTGTGTGTGTGTGTGTGTGTGTGTGTGTGTGTGTATGTGTGTGAGTGTGTGAAACAATAATACTTAAAAAAAATTAGACTATTAACTTGAGATTAAGGGAAAGAGAGTTTTCATCTTACACTGTCCACTGTAATGATAAGTGTGGAACTCTAAGACCTAGAGTCTGCATGTGTAGCTCCTGATAAGCTGCCTGCAAGTTAATTCTGATTGGTGAATGAAGGTTCAGCTAGCCAATAGCTGGGTTGGGTTGGGGTTGTGCTAGCTTTGAGAGAGAGAACTATGAGGAAGGAGGAGGCGAAAGCCAATATGGAAAAGGAAGAAGAAGAAGAAAAAGAAGCAGCAGGAGAGTCTCCATGGGTTAGCTGAGCCATAAAACTGTGGGCATGTGGGCTGGCCAACTAGAGTTAAGAGCAGCCCACATGGAACATAGTACACAGTAAGTAATAATTTGGGTTTATTGATATCAAAGTAGATTCTAACAGCATGGAGGGTAGGCAGCTGCCCAACTATTGCTCTGCCTAGGGTATATTAAAAATATAAAGGTTGTGTGTGTCTTGCATCCGGGAACATAAATGGTCTAGGGTGGGGAAAAAGTCCCACACTGAGATTTTTAATATTTTATTACTACAGGGAGAATGCTCTAATTCTACTTAAATTAAAAGTAAAATTTTAAAGGTATGTTGTCAGACAGTCGGTTAGCTCTGGGAAGGGCTGGCTCACAGACCCATCAATATGGGGCATAAGGAATATTAGTAGGATTGCTTATGGGTCTTAAAACAGAATGTGAGACAAAGGTGGCAGAAGGTGTGTAATCAAGATTCAATGATAGTGGCTGTGTTTCTTCAGGTGGGCCTGCTCAGGGACCCAATAATAGGATGAAAAGGGAAATGGATGATACTGGTCTCCATCTGGATTGCCTCCAGTGTACTTCTGGGACATCCTCATTAGGGAAGCATGCTAAGAGTGCTGTTTTCTTGTATCCAGTAAACATTTCAACTTTAAGGCCAATGTGTTCTTACATCTAGTCAACTTTTAAGGGCAAAAATGGATTCAAATTTAGAAAAATATACACTTTGAAAAAGATCATCTTTTTCCTGGAAGTGCGCACTGAGGGCTGACAGAGGACTGAGGCTACGTGAAGAACCTTGCTTCTAAACCCGTGGGTTGCATCCCTCTTGGGGCGAATGTCCCTTTCACAAGGGGTTGTCTACGGTGATCTGCATATTGCATATTTACATTACAATTCATAGTTTTGAAGTAGCAACAAAAATAATTTTATGGTTGTGGGGTCAGCACATGAGACACTGTATTAAAGGGCTGCAGCATTAGGAAGGTTGAGAACCTCTGCTGTAGACTCTGAACATAAGCTTCACATTTGCCATAGTTGGGACAATTGTTGCTCATCTCATCCCATGCTTTGTATAAAAAAAAATGTCTTCTTGTTCTTTGCTTGCGCTACTCAAATTAAATGCTTGGGTGTTTATTCCACTACCATTAATTACGTCACTTAATTTTTTTCTTTCTTTCTTTCAGAAACCTAAGAGCCAAGAGTTTTGCTCATATACCAGTGAGCATGTCTTTCTAGGCCTGTTGTCATGGAAGCTCACAGGGTTCACAGTTGGGAGAAACAGATGATGCCTTCTCTCCTCCAGTTGTGTGCATAGCACCTTCCAGCACTTATGAAGGCCAGCCATAGGTGTGATGCTTTCCAATAAACATCAGCTTGATTTTTCCATTTTCTAGGACTCAACTATATGATATTTTTAGCAATATGATGTTTCTATCAAGTTATGATGACAATAACTTCCAAAGCATTAATAATAGTTGAACTTTGGGGGGTCTATGGGCTTCACTGACCAACAACTCTTAGTGACGTGACTCATTCCTTACACTGGGCCTTTTGATTTATAGATAATGGTGTTGAGGGGGGCATTGTGCCCTAGTTATAAGGTAGCTTCATTTAAACTCTTTTTACATAGATATTATAGGCAGCGTCTACAGCAGTCGTGTCCATATGACCTTTTCAAAGGCCTTCAGTGTTTGTCATTCTTCTCCATGCTCTCTTCTCTTCCAAGTCCTGCCTTCACCAGGCTCCATTATTTACCATTCCCACTTTATGACATACTGTAATCTATCTTTTCTCCTTTGAAAGCCCCTCTCGTGGTTCCCTAATAATTTTCTACTATAATCAAGTGGTCTTCATCCAAAAGATGCAGAGATGGCTTAATATGAGTATATCAATAAATGTAACCTACCACATAAAGAGGCACAAGAATAGAAAATATGACGTCACTCTAAGATGGAAAAAGAGCTTTTGACAGAATTCGAGATCTTTCCATGATAAAAGTCCCAGAGAATCTAGAGGTGGAGAGACAAGTATTTGCACCAAAAATCGGGAATAAGACAATGATGTCTACCCTTCTCATTTTTATTCAATCAATACACTGCTTGAAATCTTAGGTAGAGAAATAAAATTAAAGGCCACTAACAGATGGGGAGAAGTCAAAGTACTTTTATTGCTAGATAATCTGATTCAAGTGCATGAAACATTCAAATGACTCCTCCAGAAAACTCTTGCAGCTGATGAAACACATTCAGTAAAATAGCAGGGTACAAGTCTAACAGGAATACACAGTAGTCCTCCCCAGATACCAACAAAAATTCACACCAAAAATGAAATCAGAAAACAATCCATTTATAGCAGCCCCCCAAAATTATCTTGAAATAAAGGAAGTGAAATCTGCATTAACCAAGGAAGTGAATGACGTTCACTGGTGCAGTGAAAGGTATAAGACATAAAGAAGATGCCAGAAGATGAAGAGATCACCTACATCATGGATTGCTAGGATTAATATTGTGAAAATGATCATCATTTCCGAAGGCAATCTATAAATTCAATGCAATTTCCAATATAATTCCAATCATTTTTCCACAGGAATTGAAAATGATCTTAAATTTTAGATGGAAGTACAAAACACCTTAGAGTTCCAAAGCAATAACAAATGAAAAACTAATGCTGGAGGTATTACTGTTCCTGATTTTTAACTTGTACCACAGAGCTACAGCAATACAAACTGTGTGGTACAGGCATCAAAACAGACACAATGATCAATGGAATCGAACTGAGGACTCATGCAAGCCTGAATACCTACAGCCACTTGATGTTTGATAAGGAGACCAGAAGGATACCTTGGAGAAAGGGTAGCATTTCATTTTTTTTATTGGATGTTTTATTTACATTTCACATGTTATCCTCTTTCCCCATTTCCCCCCTACCCAGAAATCCCCTATCCCATCCCCCTTCCTCCTGCTTCTATGAGGATGTGCCACCACTCACCCACCCACTCACTCCCATCTCCCCACCCACAAATTCCCCCACACTGGGGCATCCAGCCTTCACAGGACCAAGGACTTTCTCTCTCACCTATGCAGGACAAGGCCATCCTCCCCTACATATACAACTGGAACCATGAGTCCCTCCCTGTGTGCTCCCAGTCTGGTGGTTTAGACCCTGGGAGCTCTGGTAGGTTGGTATTGTTGCTCTCCCTATGGGGCCTGCAAACCCTTTCAGCTCCTTCAGTCTTCTCTTTCACTCCTCCATCAGGAACACCATGATCAGTTCAATGGTTAGCTGTGAGCATAGGCCTCTATATATGTCAGACTCTGGCAGACCTCGAAGGAGACAGCTATATCAGGCTCTTGTCAGCATGCACTTCCTGACATCCACATCAGTGTCTACCTTTGGTGACTGTATATGGGATGGATACACAGGTGGAATGGCCTCCAGACAGCCCCTCCTTCAGTTTCTATCCCCCACTTTTTCTCTATATTTACTCCCTTGAGTATTTTGTTACTCCTAAGTAGGACCTAGGCATCCACACTTGGTCCTCTTTCTTCATGAGCTTCATGTGGTCTGCGAGTTGAATTTTGGCTATTTCAAGCTTTTGGGCTAATATTCACTTTCAGTGAATGCATACCATGTGTGTTCTTTTGTGATTGGGTTACCTCACTCAGGATGATATTTTCTAGGTCCATCCCTTTGCCTAAAAATTTCATGAATTTTAATAGCTGAGTAATACTCCATTGTGTAAATGTTCCACATTTCCTGTATCCATTCCTCTGTTGAAAGACATCTGGGTTCCTTCCAGCTTCTGGCTATTATAAATAAGGCTGCTATTTCAATAAATACTTCTGTTCAAACTAGAACACTACCTTTAGAAGAATTCAACTGGATCTTTATCTCTCACCCTGAATAAAACTTAACTTCAAAAGATCAAGGAAGAACTTCAAAATAAGACTCGATATCCTGAATCTGATTGAGAAGTAGGTGGGAAATATATTTCAGCTTATAGGTACAGGAAAGGAGTTTATGAACAGAGCCCTGGTAGTTCATTAAGACCACCAATTGATAAATGGACCTCACAAAAGTAACAAATTCCTGTAAAGTAAGGAGCAATATCATTAGATTTAAAAGATAACTCTCAGAATGGGAAAATTTTTTTTTTACCAGCTGTATATCTAACAGTCGGTTAGTGTCTACAATATACAAAAAAACTAATACAGCTAAACATCCAGAAAACAACAACAACGACCAACCAACTGAGTTAAAAATCAAGGAATAAACTAATCAGGGCTCTCAAAGAATGAAACATAATTGTTAAGAATATTTAAAAAAATTCAACAACTTTAGACACATCAGGTAAATGTGAATTAAAACTACTCTGAGATTTTATGTTAACCCAGTGAGGCAGACTAACATAAACCAAAGCAAGTAACAGATTCTGGCATGGATGTAGTGAAAAAGGATCACTTATTCGCTTTGGTGGAAGTGCAAACTAATGCTACCTCTAGGAGGATCAGCGTGGAATTTTTTGGAAAAGCTAGAGACAGATCTACCATGTGATGCATTGGTGGTACTCTTGGGCATATACCCAGGAGACTCTGTCCTTGGACAGAGATACTCATCCTTGTTCATTGCTGCTCTATTCCTAATAGGCAAGAAAGGGAAACAACCTAGATGTCCATCAAGGAATGAATGAATAAGGAAAATGTGCTGTGTTTATAAAAACTGAAATGATGACATTTGCAAGTTAGTAGATGAACCTGGAAATGAGAAATCTGAAAGAGGCAAACCAGACCCAGAAAATCAAACTTAGAATGCTCCTTCTCAAATATGGATGAGAATTTAAAATTTTTAGATATGTGAGAATAGTTTGCAATAGAATCTTTTGGGTTCTAGAAGTGTCCAAAGTTCCTCACTCTGTGGTGCCCGACACAGTGATTAGTAGTCACCATATATGGCAGGTTTAGACTTAGGAATTAAAATTATTATGTTGTAATTAATTTAAATTGATAAAACTTCTTATGTTGAGAGGTCATCCTAATGAGTAGAATAGATATGAAGGAAAGAGGTGATAATGAGATCCTGAATGACAGCAGGGCACAGGAAATGACATCTCTGATCCTTTTGAAGAATGTTTAAGGAAATACAGGCATTTTTGAATTGCATGTTTTTTGCTGTATTTCATCACATATTTTAGAAAACCAAATGCTAAGAATGATTTGTGTTCAAAACCCACAACTTTTCAACCCCAATCTGCCTTTCAACTCAATATGTCATTTAAAAATTTATTTTTCTTATCATTTTGATTATATGATAGCTGAAGTACAATACTATTTCTATGCATGCATTCATTCATAGCAGACGTCGTTTATTGATTTCCTCCCTAGGAAAATGACTTAGTTTGTCTACATCTTATTCTTCCATCCTTTTTTTTTTTCACTTTCAGGTTTGTTTGTATTCATTATAATGATATAATATGCTCTTATTTCTATTTTTATCACCTTTATTTGCTATCATTTCCTTCACTATAGAGATACATACCAGGGAGATTAAGCTAGATTGTCTCCTGTAGTTATTAATTTTTGTCTTTTCCTTAAACATGCATTTACTCATATTATTCAGACTGTAATGTGCTCCCTTGTGTTTTGAAGTTACAGTGTTTCCGGCTTGTTTTAGTGTCTCTAAGTTTACACCTGCCTGTGGAAAGAGGCAGGTAAGCCTAGAATCACCTGCTCATGTGCTTTAGGATTTTCAATATATTATTATTATTAATTATTTTGGTACAAGCATAACGATATTGCCTATATGAAATTTGCTCTGTCTCCAAGATTTAGAACACATTTTGACCTACTGTCAGTCTCCCAAGGGTCCATATGTTACCAATACCTCTTTCTTTTTTCAGCTGAAGAAAGCAGGATGTGGAGGGATAGAGAAGAGTGACCAAGATCACATAAGGGAGGCTATGGAAAGCTGAGTTACATCTATGTTATGATGACAAATTCCACAGATATGGTTTCAGTACAATTTTCTTAACCATTCAGCTTTGCAAAAAAAAATGCCATGGGTTAGGTTTCTTGTTTCATATTTACAATCCACACTGTGTGTTGCGGCAAAGAAATTTGAAGCTTGTGTGCTGTGACCACAGTTTCTTTCAAGGAACTCTAAAAATGCCTCCAAGGCATTAGGGTGCTTCATGAACCGAAGCTGACAAATGCTTGGCTACGGGTAAGGAACTATGTGACATTAAGCTAACATTTACCAAGCACTTATGTGCTGGCATCTGAGCTAGGATATTTCCTATGCATTATCTTGTTTTTATCTTCCCAAGAGCTCTCTAAATATAATTAAATAGCTCAAGTTGCAATAATTCGTCATTCTGATTGGGCTATGTCTCTCTCTAAAATGAGGGATAATAATTTGAACATCAAACACAACCTAGGATAAATTGAATTTGGTCAAAAGTAAAATGAGATTATGTAGCTTGGGTTTTGTAGATATAGGCAGTATAAAAACATAGCTTGGCGAGCAATAGACACGTGTTTAGGCTGTGTTCCTGAAACCAGCAGTTAAATTCAAACAGGTGGATTGGTGTTAGAGAATGTTGCTCCTGTATAGATATGAAAAGATTCCCAATGCTTTTTAAAATCACTAAAGTCCAAGGAAGACAGAGTTAGTGCAGCTAAGTGTGGGCTCCAAATACATACAGTTCACCTGAAAGCTTCCTGCCATTCACAGGCGTCAATGTCTGAGGTCAAGACACTAGATGAATTCATCACAATGGCATTTTGGGAAAAGGGAAGTCTAAATTCCAGGGAATCTAGCTTTTACATAATGTAGAGAGAGGCGTTTTATGAAAAATATTTTGAATTAATACTAAAGCACAAAAGTAAATAGTTTCAAGTAACAAAATTAGTCTCACCAATTGCACATAATATAAGCCTGATAAAAACATGAGATTAAAAACAAAACATCAGAATTCCAGGAAAAATAACACAAGTCCTTAGTTATTTAGCATAGCCCCAATGCTTCAGACATACTCACTTTTGACTATGGAATGAATGATCATGTATCCATATGATGATATTTTTTAAGAATAAAATTATCTTTCAGAAGTAAATTTTTTTTCCAGTTTTAAAAGGAAGATTTATTTAACAAATTTCACTTAGTACAATACATCTAAATGGAATTTACAATACAAGGTAAGAGTTAAATCAAAGCCTCAGAATTTCATATAAACAACTTGACCAAACTCAAGTATTGGTATCACATCTCAAAATTGTCCTGGATCTTAAAATACAAACAAACGAAAAAGAGTGAAAGAGTATAGTCACGTAACTTACAAGATATTAAACCAAAAAGCTAGAATTAACAAACATGTCAAATGAAACTTTGAATCATAGACACAACTCCTGTATTTGACTCTTACAGAAAAAGCTTGTTTCTCAACATGCATCTCAAATTTTCAATGTATTATGGTATAAGAGCAACATTTAATGTAAATGAAACTGCTTTAAACCGAAATATATTTAGTGCTTAAGGACAGCCTATAACGTAACTTAAGGAAAGCTGAAAGTAGAGTTGACAATACTGAACTTGTTACTATGTCCTAGATGAATATTTTCAGGGTTCAAAATTTCTGAGCTTGAAGTTTATAAATAATTGTAACTTTGACTTTACGTTAAGCAAGGATCTCAAGCTTGTTATGAAAAACTGTCAAATTCAAATTTTTTCTTTGTTTAAAAAAAAGGGAGAAATAAGAAAGAAAGAAGCTGACCAGTAGTGATCAAAGCAATTGGATTTCCCAACTGCCATCATACTGAGTATGCTGGACATCCTTCCTATTGTATCCAGTTCCTACAAACGCAGCTTTAATTCCTGTAGATACTGTTTGATGCTTCCTCTCTTCCTAAGTAAGGTTTGATCGATAGTCACTTGCATTTTCCTGAAGAACTTGGTCATATCTCCTCATACTGCTCTGACCACCATAACCATCCCCATAGCCACCACTCAGCTGCTGGCTGGCCGGACCTACAAAACCAGACTGGTTGAGTAAACCCATCCCTCCCATCATCTGGCTACCATAAACGCTACCACTTGCCCCTTCTGTAGAATTAAAAAAGAACTCTACATAGCTATGATCATAACTTCCTCCACATGCCACTGTGGTAGAATTCAAGAAGAGCACCACATATCCGTGCTGTATATTTGCTTTATCTTTTTGCCATAGCTGCCACAGCATCTTCACGAGTAGCAAACTCAACATGTACCTCACTAACAACTCTGCCAACAGGTTCTATTTCAGTGTGTACTCTCATGGGATTAAGAGGTGAGAAAAAATAGTAAATATCATTCTCAGTGGCTCTGTATGGCAACCTGGTCGTGTGTACACAGTACCTGTGGTACTCTGAATATTTGGACCCACCATCTTCATCTCTATGATCAGACATTCCTGAGAAACAGTAGCTTAGGTCTTTTCCAAATCTATCAGACTCAAAAACATACCTGTCATTATAACTTCCATAGTCATCATATCCACCATAGGCACCCACCTCATTCTTTCAAACCCAGGTCCTCTGACAATGCCATTATCCCTTCAACTAGCCCCTGGCCTATCATAAGGACCTGGGCATTGCATAGTCATGAGCTTTCAAGGAGGATCATAGTGAGTTTGAAGGACTTCAGCTCTGCTACTCTTGAAGATACCAATGAACCTGTGACCTGTTCTTTTCTTGAGTTCCTTTATGGCCTTTTTGACTATCTCCCCTGAAGCAAGCTGCACAAATTCTCCCCTGTGCTCCACCCCTGAAAGTCCACTGTCAGTATCATTCCGTTTGACACAATTTCCAACCCTGAAAAGAACTGAACAAATTCTTTTTTTGTTACAGACAAATGGGAGTCCTCTGAGCTGTACAAACCCATTGCTGGCAGAATAAGGACTGTTTGCATCTGAATGCTTTAACTCCCAAACCATTCCAACACTGGTGGATTTCTATACTTCAGCATCTCTGTGTCCCATGATGTCTGTGTCTTTCCTTAAAACCAGTTTCACTTCAAGTTGGACAAATGCTTCACCACTCAGTCTGCCTTCTCTGGTGCAGACAAAACAAACATCTCATGTGTCATTTTGGATTTTGCCATCAGAGAAAAGGTGCATCATTTCTAAGGTTGAGCAGGACCAGGGTAAACCCCCGACCTTTACCACAAACCCCTCCCTGCCTTCTGTGCTCAGCATAATGGTGACTGATAGGCTCCTGGGGACAATCTGGGCTCAATACAATTTTAATGTGGCCTTTGACCCTGATAGAGTTTCTTCCAGGAATCTGGTCAACAGATGCTTTTAAAAAATACTTAAAAATGTTTGCTGCAGTACTACAATGAGACTGGGGTGGGGTGTTCTTTCTTCTTCCCTTAAACAGCTTTAGAGAGACAATAGACAACCACCGGAACTACTTCTCAAGTAAGTTCAGTTTTCATGTGTGGAGAAAGCATGTATACCAGGGCGTCTGTGTGGAGGCCAGAGGACAATGTCATGGAGTTGATTCTCTTCTTCCACCTTAATGTGGAATCTGGGATTGAGCTCACGTCTTTAGCTTTGAGGTAAAAGCCTTTATTCACGGAACCATCTCTCTTGCCCATTTTCTATGAAGTTAAGATAATGTTTTCTTAGTTAGCTGAAGTGCATTTTTGTAGAATTTTTGTTAATATGGTATGTTTCACTCACTTTATTAATGGCAATATTTTTGGTACATTTACAAAACCCCCTTTGAATTCAAAGAAAACATAAAATTTCTTTGACATACACTATTTACAATTTGAAAGAATTTTCACAGGACACCGCCGGATTTATGTATTTTCAGTCTTGCGTTTCTCCCACTCCCTTCTCTGAACAACATGCCTTGGGCACATTTCTTTCTCTATAATGTGTGAGCTTTGGTCCTGCCATGCCTTTGATTTTCAGTGCTAGTTGATGGTAAAAATATTTTTGGAGATGGTCTTTGTTTGGTTTCAGACCCCTGGACAAGGGACTGAGGTGCATTTTTCACATATCAAAGCAGACCTGGCTTCCAGGTTCTCCCAGCATCCCTCAGTCCCTACCTGGCATACACTGCCCCCAACCTTGAACTTTCTAGCCCAGGGGCGGGGCTTCCCTTCCCCTCAGAGACTCTTCTCTATATAATCCAGATATTTTTTTTCTCTCCCTCTCTCCTTGTCTCTTCTCTCTCTGTGGTGTGTCCACTTCTCTCTTTCTCTCTCCCTCCCCTACTATCCCTTTCCCCATGGTGATTTCCCTGGCCTTGGTTGGTCCTTGGGGCCAATGAACTTCCCCACCCTAGAGCAGTTTTCCAGTAAACCTACCTTTAATATAATATAATCTGACCTGAATTGGCTCATTTCACCTGTGGTGGAGAAATAAGCTGTTAGTCTTAAGTCAGGGGAATCAATTGGTTTACTCTTCACCAAAGTGACTGAGAGCCATGTTATTTTTCTCTACCTAACTCCAACCAAATGAGAACCCACCAACTTGTCCTGAACCATTCTTATGCATGCTATTTCCAGCTAAAGGAAAGATTAAGGCAGCGGAGGTAGACTGGGAAAGAACCACAGTTTTAACCAATAGCTGTTAAAACAACATACTGTTTAAAATTTAATTAAAGGGATGGCACTGTTGAGTGTTCAACAGTGTGAATAGACTGTTACGTTATCCATGAGGGTCCCAGAAGGAACCTTGAGGGGACATCTTCTTGAACTTTTATTATCATTCCAGTAAAACCCACTGAGTACAGGAAGGACTAATAAATTTAGAGTGGAAGACAGTAATTCTAGGCCAGACTTTCCCTCTAACTTGTTATGTGAGCCTTAGGCAAGTTAGTTACCTTCTGACCCTTGGTTATTACTTTTAAAAATGTTTTGAAAAGATAACCCCAAAGGGTTTCTACCTCTGACACTGAGTTCCATTACAGTACTGGTCACAATTATAAACTCTCTCCCAGATCAGGGTCTCCCCTTTGCACCAGCTTGGCACACAGCCATTTGCATTCTGTTTGGTAGTAGCCCTTTAAGAGAGTAGTCGAATAGCAAATTTAAGGTAGACTAGAATAGTCTTCCTATGGCATTTTGTCCCTTTGGCATCCTAATGACCTTCTTGGGTGTCTCTAAATGATTGATGAGGAACTTAACTTCCACGTTGATCACGCCCGTAGTGTCCAGCAGCTGGAGAGCTTAACCCAAACCTGACACAGCTTCCTATGTTGGGCTGGGCATCCACTTAACCAAGGCATTCAAGAACAAGACTTGACAGCTATGCACTTTGAGTCCTGGAAAAGATTCCAGAATAGAGAGGGTAGGGGCCTGATGAAAATACTCATCGTGACTCTTATTTTTTTTCCCATGAATTGAGGTCTCAAGAATTATGTCCAAGAAGAAATGTCACAGTGAAGGAGCCACAGGGATCTTGAACACTAGATGAAATATTTATCAGTGGGCAGCACTACCTGCTTTTAATTGCCAATGCTACCTACTGTAGCCTTCCTACAGACATCTCATGTCTTGCCTTGCCCACCGGGCTAAGCTTGTTCTATTTTTGCCACTTTTACAGACATTCCTTAGAAAGCCATCACCTTTGTCTGTTCCGGACTTTGCTCATCTACATTTTTCTTTTGCAGGTCTGTCTGTCTGACCAAGATCCCTTTGCCTGAATGGAGTGCCATAACTAAGAGTTAACTGACATTCACAGCTGTGTGGCTGGATTCAGGCATAGAGTACATTCTAAAATAGAACTCGGCCACAGAGGGCATGGAAACCTGCCCTGCTCACTGTTGCCAGAGAATGCAGCATTGAAGCTTGGGTTTTTCACGCCTCAAACTCATTAAACTCCCAGCCTGAACTTCACAGATCACATCCCTCCAGAGTCTTTGGCTTCCTTCCTTCAAACGCAGTGCCCCCCTTTTCCTCTGGTGGCTTGATCAGTCCTTTACCAATTTGTTATTGACATTACTGTTCATTCCGATTTCTCCAATTGCCAAGGTTAGGACAGTGGGGAGCAGTATGTCCTTATGGAAGGATGAGTGCTCTATTAGAGTTACTGGGTTGTCAATATACGGGAGTTCAGGGAAATCGTATAGTCTATTAGGGTGGGCCTACAGTGTAGGTTAAAAAAAGAGCGAAAGTTTACACAGTAGTCTGGGTTATAGGCAGGAAATTGGAAACTGACTCCATACCTTATATTCATTTCTTTGAAGTAATAATTCTTAGCACCAAATAATTTGTGCCAGTACTTAGATGCTGTAGGGACGAATACCTAACATAACCATTTAGCCACTTGCCTTATCTTTTGATTGATTTTTAGAGTAGCTCGATCCAAATGATAAATGGTTCTCCAACCTTAATATTTTTGTTTCTTATTCAGATTTCTAGGAACAAACAGAGTTCATAATTCAATACATAGATGAATGAACATGTGAGCAGATGGTGTCCCTGGTAGAGTGGGGGAATAAGAGAAGAAACAGGAAAATACTTGGCTTAGGTGGCATTGCAATACAACAAGAGATAGAGAAACTCTCCTTCCACCATTTCTATGCTGTGACCCCAGAATACGGTAGACTAGGATTCTCATTTTTAAAGTATGGGGCTGTAGCTAGAAGGCAGAGGAACAGTGGCTAGTTTAAGATTGGGTAGTTTATATAAGTGTTTGAGTAAAGGAACAATCAATTGGTTCTAAAGAATGGGAAAGAGTTTTCCATGCACAGAATGGCTACTACCCATTCAAACAGAAAGAGCAGAGTATACCTAGCTAGCATGGAAGGGAAGGGCACTGACAGTGTTGGATGCTCACTGCTCAGCTAGTGACAGAGAACGATACAAAACCCTTATCAGAAAGATGGGAGTCTCAGCCTGTGACTACAGTTCTTAGTGTGAATTTCTCTATCTGGAGAAAATGCAAACAGGGATCTCAGACTTAGGGATGTCTGCTCTTCCTTTATTTCACCATAAAGAGGTCTCAAGATCTTTCACTATCTGACACTTTCATTCAGGCTTTGTCCATTGCTAACACACAGGTACTCCTCTTCTCTCCTTTCTCCTCTCCTCTCCTCTCCTCTCCTTTCCTCTCTTCTCCTCTCTCCTCCTCTCTTCTTCCTCCTTCTTCCTCTCTCTCTCTCTCTCTCTCTCTCTCTCTCTCTCTCTCTCTCTCCCTCTCTCTCTCTCTCTCTGGGACTCTGAGCCTCCATTTATTTATATGCCTCATCCAAAGTGCATAGAAAGTTACAATGACATAATGCCTAGACAGGTTTTAGTTTTACTGGATGCCCTTTGAGGAGCCAAGAAGAAAGTGTCAGATCCCCTGGGACTAGAGTTCCAAATGATTGTAAACTACTATGTGGGTGGCTGGAAACAAATCCAAGTCATCTGGACAAGCAGCCAATGTGCCATCTCTCCCTGCCCTAGGTGGCAGGAACTTGAAGATGGTCATAGCAGCTGACTAGCTAGGTTGTATATGTAGTTCATGCTTCCATATTGACCAAGTCATTTAGTCACGTGAAGCAGTATCAATTTTTCTGTTTGGTGGAGGCCAGCTATCACAGTCCTAGCTGAACCAAGACAGCTTGTCATCCTTTACATGTGGTCACAGTGGAGATTCTGCAGGCAGCACCGCCAGAATTAAATCTTACTTTTGTCATTACTGTGTATATAACCTGGAACAAGTTACCCTAAATCTCAGTTTTTGTGTTTGTATTTTAAAGACGGTCATAACTGTAGTAGCTGTAATTGTGTTCTGAATCTTTATGAATATTAAATAAGTTATTGTATTAACTATGCTACTAGTAGAATACATTAAACTTTCGTTATCTTCATGTACTTAACTACAACTTCTGCAGTCAATCACCTATACGCTGTTTTGTTAGGAAGGGATTTGATTATTTTCTACTTATGTGCTTACATAATATCTTCACAGAGTTTAAGATGACATAGGACTGTCTTTCTTCCACTTGGTACCCAATGCTTGTCCTGGCCTTACATTTTTTTTAATTATTATTATTTTTCATTGCTTGAAAAATATAATGCCACTGAGAAAGCACAAAGTCTGTACTGATTTTTATCACCATTCTTATTAATCAACTTGATATGAGTTAGAGCTACATAGGAAGAGGAAATACCAGGTTGTGCTAGAGGCAAATCTGGGGCGGGGTTGGGGGATGCACATTTTCTTGATTAGTGAATGACGTGGGAGGCCCAGCTCATTCTGGGAGGTGCCAACATTAGCAGGTAGACGTGTGTTGTGTATTAAAAAAAAAAAAGAAAGAAAAAAAAAAAGAACCAAAACCAACCAATATGTAATAGTAACAATAGCAACCTTAGGAAGCCAAAACCATCATTCTGTCTCTGTTTAAGTTCCTTCTTCTACGGTCCTGCTTTAACTTCCTGCCCTGTTTTCCTGAAATAATTGACTAGGAAGTAAAAGTTTAAAATGAAATAAATCCTTTCTTTCCCACATTGTTTTGGTCATTGTGTGTTATCCCAGTGACACAGAAGCAAGATAAGGCAGTATTAGTCCTCAGGTCCCTCCTACCTCTCCTGTACAGGGCAGTGTACAAAGTAAACTCTGGGTTCTGTCCCAGGCACACCCCTGCATAATGCTCAAAGCCTTTCCCTCTCTTGCATTTGATTTCTAATCCTTTAAATGAAGAGGGTGGGAAACGAAGTCCCTAAGGCCCTTTGTATGAGTGGCAGCTCATCTACGACTGCAAGCATTTTATTCTTTCGTTGTTGTTCTTTCTCTCTCTCTCTCTCTCTCTCTCTCTCTCTCTCTCTCTCTCTCTCTCCCACTCAGGAAACAGAGGAGAGTAGTTGAAGCAGCTCCTCATGTATCTAATTCTCTTCTACGCTAAAGCTCAAAGTTCTGAAGTTTCACACAAAGGATAGTTTAGGCTATGCCTTCTCTAATTATGGCCCATTAAGGCCCCAGATCCCTCCTGTCTGCTGAATGCTATTTAAAATTCTCCCTGGCAGTGCCTTGGCCAAGGACGCAAGCTACTGCACTCTGTTCTGTTGATGTTTATGTTGAGAAAGCAGATAATCCTCCCCGCAGTGACATGCTGACTGAAGCAAGTAAAAACCGAAGAGGGTTTTAGAATTCTAATTGCTGACAGATTCATAATGGCGTGTGAGGCCTGGTGTCTGCTTGGCTCGCCCTGTTGCTCAGAGCAAAGTGTGAAGTCAAAGAGTATATTGTTCCTGGGATGAAATTTCTCAGCTCCAGCGTGATTCCTTTCTGAATGAAGACATGGGGGGAGGGAGAGAAAGAGGGAGGGACCATGGGGTGAAAGCATTCACAGCACTTAAAAGTAGGAAGGACAGGAAAGTCAAGAAATGGGAAGAAAATCTAGAGGAGGAGAACTGACCTATTACCAGAGAGGGTTGGTCTATGTTATAGGGAACCCCATACTCAACCTCTCTGACTCATCTGTTAGTAGGTATATAAAACTAATATTGTTTATAATTTTCTGTTTCACTGGTTTTCTGCATCTTTCTGGGAAAGCATAATATACTCGCCTACAAAACCAGAGGACTTTTGAGCCAGCAACACACTGGCAGCAAGCATGAGTATGTATCTATGGAGTGCTTAAAAACTGTTCATGAGAATTCATAAACACAAGTACAATACTAGCTGTTGATGGCTCACTAAAGATGAGTGTGAGCCTAGAACATGGAAAGCTATTCCCAATGAACTGTATGAATTTATTGTTATGCAATTTTCAAACTAACTGTGATAAGCTAGGAACAGTTTTATATTCTGAATGATGGCAAACTGTCTTTAGGACAATCATCCTTTGCACTTCTACTTTTCTAAATTTAAAAGTGAAGAAGACTGTTATTGCCCCCTTCCCCAAACCCTAGGATTTTTGTGGCTTTGTTCTTTTCACTCATAACACGTATATTTAGGTGATACTGAAGTTTCTTTAATTCTCTGATCTCTTTCTGGTAAAATGATAACAGCGATAGTTAAATGGTAGAGCAGGCAGAATTTATATCAATTCAGTAAGTCACAAGCAAAAAAAAAAACCTTCAACACAAATGTGGTACTTAGGCTCCTTCCAATGTCTAACGTTTCCCCACGTTTACCCATTCTTAGATATACACCTTAAAATCTAATGTTTGAGACTCACCTCCAGCATTTTTTTGACTTAGTAAAAACACCTATCTTTTTTGATTAAAAGGAAAGTAATAGTTACTTGGGAAAAAATTAACGTGGAGTGAAATATAATTTGGGGACTGGATGATCTAATTTTGCTCTGTCTACTACATCATATTTCCTACCTGGGTTGCTTTGATCCATTGGTCAAAACTCTCCAGGGCCCTAACATACTTCTCCTTAAAATGACTGGATGACATTGGATGAATCTTTAAACTCATTTGGAAAACAACAACAATAACAACAACAAGAAGAACAACAAAGCAAAACAAAGCAAAACAAATGCATCACTTTGCAGGAGAGTTGGTCTAGGAGAGTGGCTGAGATAGAGAAGGCCTAGAGATGAACCAATGGGTATTACAGGGATAATGGTGACTAGGTAGGAGGTGGCTAGTCCTCAGGAGGCACAGTAGCCAAAGTCCACAGCATGATTTCATATCCTTTCTTTGAATTCTTCTCGGTTCTCTTTACCCTGACCCATATCTACTGTCCTGGACTATCTGCCCCGCACTGTTAAACTATCCTTGTATTCTGAACACTAGTCTTCTGACACTCTGGTTACTCAAGTAACTAACTTGTTGGTATTTTATGAAGTATTCTACACTGAGTTTCGGCTCCAGCTTTTATTGGTGTAGTTATTACATTTGTTGTCAAGAGCACCTCAGAAAGAAACTTCCAGAAAACATTGGTGTTGAAAATCCTTTGCAACGTGTAACTTCAGGTATTTTATAAATAATCCTTTAGCTAATCCTTTTAGGGTTAGAGTTCCGGTTAGCATTTCTCACTCCCTCCTTGTTATTACATACAGTACTCACAGAGCCTTTCTCCACTTGAATGTAAAACGTGGAATGTGTCTTTTGGTGAAGAAACTTTCATTCTGAATTCTAATTAAGTTGTGGCCCTATATTACCCTTTTCTCAGACAACTGGACTTTTTCAGAAATTCTCTTCTAAGTTTATTCAAGTTGTCTCACAACAAGACAGAGAGGAGCTTCAGGCACATTATGAGCTAATAAATTGACAGTTTCTAGATTAAAGCAAATACAGAGACAATGATTAAAGAGTCTCCTCTCTAGTAAAGTGAATAATAAGCACTCAGAGATTGTCTTTGGATAAAGATACCTGGAGGCAGCTTTCAAAGTCCACTGAGTGGCCTGGCTGGAGCTCTTCGTGAAGAACATACCAGCAATCATTTGTCCTCCATATTTTTGAAGGAGACAAGAGACTGAAGCCATTATTCAGGCTTGCCAAGACTTTAAACCCATGGTTCCAAGAAGTCTAAGAAGTCTGAAGCTGAGACCACTGGCTTGTGTTTCCAGAAAGAAAAGCCAGCTGAAATGTTGACACTGCCCCTGCAACCCCAGGACAGTCAGACAGGTTGGTTCTCTCCCCACCTGTGGCTGAGCGTTGGTAATTCTGACTTTCCTTTTTTAACAGGGCAGTCTGAAAGTCAACAAAGGGAACTCATTGGCCACTTCCAACCCAGCAAATACATTTTAGCCACATTTTCACACGGAGTCCTGATGCCAGCTTTTAACACCTACGTGTCTGTAGCTGTTGATTTTTCTTTAATGCAATGCCTCACCCTGATCAGCTTGAAGTGTAACTGACAAAGAAAACAGCTTGGATTATTGTCTCTGTTGATGGGCCATAAAGAAGACAAGCCTGAGGACAGTGACATGTGCTTTCTTCTGCAGTGATAGTGACTGTTCGTGGAAGTCTCTGAAACTTGGGAAACGGGACCGGAGAGGGAAAAGTAGAAGAGGAAGATTTATAAATAACCCTTCCACAACCAAATTCCATTCCAGTTGATTGTGTTTAAATCTGTTTTTTTGCCTTTGATGGTAGAAGAGCTAGGTGACTAGGCTGAAGTGTCTTGATTCTAAACCTAACAAAGGGAATTATGAATCCCTCCTCATATAAAGGCAAGGAAACTTGGAAGTGATGGGAAGCCAGGGTGATGCAGTCACAAGGATGGCTGTTGGAAGTTGAATTAGATTTTGTTTTCTTTTTCACTGTCTGGCCCACGCTCAGGTTCAGCTCCGGAGTTAAACTCTCAAGTGCTTTGGATTGAAGTTTTAACTCCTCTCTTTAACACTTAATATTTGCTGGGCTTGGTGGCTCAGGCTTTTAGTCTCAACACTCAGGAGGTAGTGGTAGAAGGCGCTTGCAGAGTGGGAGGTAAGCCTGCTTTACATAGTCAGACCCAGTTCTAAAGAAACAAAAGAGAATCCCTTGCATACCCTCATTTATCCCATAATTTCCATCTCCTCATCGCCCAGAGGAAAGAAGACCTGCTTTCTAGGATGGGGTTAAGGGTTAAGTGAAATCACACAGGTAACGAACTTGCCGCAGGGATGAGTGTGCACTAGTACATGACTGTTAGCTATGGCTATAGTGGCCATGGTTATGTCAGCTGATAACTTACGACACAGCCAGTTAAAATGTTGTGATCCCTGGGTAATAAAAACTTATTCTGTGGTAATAAGAAAGAGGCAAAATTGTTTCTATCATGATTAAGGAAAGACCTTCAGAGGCTATATTTGCTTTCAGAGTACAGCTGCATTCTTTCTGCTTGAACACCACTGAAAAGATATTACTGATAGACGTCCACAGTCCTTCCCAGCCCCTTCCTCAGCTTCTCTCCCTCAGAGTCTACCTGCTTTGCTATGGCTTTATTTGCACTTCTGTGACTCGTTATTTCTTGTGGCAAATGCCTCCTCTAACTCCATTTCAGTTAATTCTACACACACACACACACACACACACACACACACACACAAACGTGTGTGTGTGCTCAACTGAATTAAGAAAATTCCAGGTAGCCCCGGGACAACCTGTGTTTAAAATTTTCATGTTTAGTCAGTCCCCAGTTTGCATTTCCTTTCTCCTTCAAATGTTTGCGATTTAACTAGACACAGGCTCTATGGTCAGGAACTCTCTATTCTCTCATAGTTTGATTCAGTTTCCAAAAGAATACCTGCCAATTGGGGCTTTCAATAGACAGCTGTCTAAGTAGATGGATGATTTCTCCCTAATTGAAGAAAATGAAAACTTGTATTCTGTCTGCATCAGAAAGCGGGAGCTTCAGGCCTGCAAATCAGTGTCTCCCACAAAAAAATAAAAATTGATCAGGGAGGCAATGTTCAAGAGACCCTTCAAACTTCTGATGTCCCAGGACCAGGGCTTAGGAAAGGCACTTGTCCTTGGGGAGGCCTGGAACATCTGAGATTAGGGTAAGAGAATGAGCCTGGTGATTAGGTCTTTGCACTGAGCAAGGGGTGGAAAGCAGTCTGATTCCTGTCTCTCCGGGTAAGCCTCCCTTCCATTTTCTCATGATTGCCTATACCAGGATCTCTTAATCGCTCAGTGGGCTTAGAGTCTGATCCTTTGAATGTGTAATTATCTCCATTATTCCAAACAAAGGGAGACGCGTGCCAGCCAGGAAAAAATAAAAAATAAAAATGTAGCCTGCAGCAGAAAACTAACCCCAACTCTTTCCCTTGTCCACAATCTCTTTCTAAGGCTTTCCTAGAGTCCACATCACATGAAATATCCCCGAGTCACATTATAGTGGCAAGATGACAATACATACAAGCAGCACGGCACTCTAAACAAAAAGCCCAGTTCAGTTCAGAGGGACACAGAGGTCACATCACATCTCCCAGTCATATAGTAGGGCGTATGTTTGGATGAAGCGAATTGGCCACAGTATCTCTCAGAGATTGTGTCTCCTGTCCTTAGGGAATATATTGATTGATCACTTGTTTTCCTGGAAGCCTTTGAATAGAGACTGTGGTTCTCATAGCATAGTCACTGGCTGATACCTTGTAATCCCTGGGGCTTTCAGGTTATATAGTAATGAGACAAAATCCTAAGTGGTATTAAGGTGGCTGGATTCTAGAATTGTTTCTGTTGTATGGCAGCTGTGAGAGTTTATGATGAAACCTCATCCCGGATTTAAACTTGCTTATCTTTAAAAGAAGACATGGATGTCCACTCCAGGTCATCAACAGTCTCCTCTCTAGGAAGGCAGAAAGTGGGTCCTTCAGGCTTTCAGGACTGTATGGTTTCTGCTGAACTTAGCCTTTTCTGTTGCTGGACAGTCCAGTGGTTCTTACCCTGTGCATTTTAATTCCTTAGGGTTGAACAACTCTTTCACAGGGGTCTTCTAAGACCAGTGGAAAACAGGTATTTGCATTACAAGTCATATCAGTTAGCAAAATTCCAGTTTTGAATTCCATGTTTGTCTATTTCTTTATCATATACATATATGCATATACATGTGTGCATATGTGCACATATGAATGCTGAATATGTACAGATGTAAAGGGCAAAGGTCTGCAAAAAACTTTGGTCTTTATTTTATTCTCAGTGAATATGGAGCTTGCTGACTGACTAGTCTGGCTCATCAGCAAATCCTCCCTGTTTCTGACCCCCACCCCTCACACTTTGCTATGATCCTGGGTATAGGCCGCCATGCCTGCCTCTCCGTGTGGGTATTGAGGGTAGGGACACCCTTATTTATGTTGCTGTGACAAGCACTTCTCTGACAAACCTTTCTTCAGAGCCCCATGCTCAGCCTTGGGCTCTGCAGAATTTGGTGATGGAATTTACTTTATCAATGGTCTAGCCCCTGGTTTTCAGAGGAGGGCCTCTGAAGGACGATGAGGAGGGAGTAGAATAACCACACAGCACTTTCCTCTTGGTCTGATTTCCCTTTTGTAATCATATTTACCTTGAATTTCACATGATGTGTGTGAGGGGGAGAGATAGAGAAAAAGGGAGAGGAAGAGGGAGAGGGAGAGGGGAAGGGAAAGAGAACACTTTTGAAAAGCTTTGTCTGTTTTTTTTTCCTTGCTTATATTATATTATGGTTTCTAATTTTGGTCCTACAGTTTTCTGTGTGTTTAAGTGCCTGTGTCTCAGTGTCTGCCCACATTTCTTGTGCTTTTTCTTTAACACTTTTTTTCTGTTTGTTTTCTCATATTCTAATTTGTTTGGTTTGGGTTTTATTTTATTTCACTACTACTAATACGACTAATACTACTGCTATTATCAATATCATTATTTTGAATGCCTGTTTTTATTTTAATGAGAGAGTGAGTACTAAAGGTGTGGCTTTGGATGAGTAGAGAAATGGGGAGATGGAGGAGTGAAAACCATAATTATAATATGTTGTATGCAGAAAAATCCATTTTTAATTAAAAATGATTAAGTAAAGCATTTGATTTAAATTACCACAAAGATCTTTGGCTTTACCCCTTTGTGACCCTTAGAAGTGGTGTAGTTGACTCTTGACTCCCAGCTTACCTGTGGACCAGTGAGGGCTGACGACTGTTCATTCCCTTTACTTATTCATGCCCATATCTGGGACCCAGGGCATGAATAATACAAAGTAAGAGATAAACAGAGTTTATGTGGCATTTGGCTTCTAAACGTGTCATGAATAATTTTTCCCTGGAAGATTTACCTTCCTAATCCCCTTTGCTGATATGAAAATGGGTTTGCATTACCTCAGCTCACAGTGGATTATAGCAAAATTGGGGTGTGGGGGAGAGATGTGCTGGGAATGTGATAAAATGACTGACACCCCAGCTTACATCCTCCTCCATGCCTCTCGACATGTTCTGAAAGATTTTTCCTTACCACCATTCTGTCCTCTCCCTTGATATGATGTTTTCCCCCCAATTTTGGCTGTGCTTTTCTCACCAACCCTTTGTCCTGATGCTGTCCTGATATCTCCCAAGTGACAAGGTCTTGTGCCAACAAAGTGGTTTTGTTGTTGTTGTGTTGTTGTTGTTGTTGTCCTTTGTTTTAAACACACGATTATTTCAACACATCTGGACAGGAGATGAGTCATCCGGAAGTACTGA
This sequence comes from Rhabdomys pumilio, assembly GCA_030674055.1. NCBI lineage: Eukaryota > Metazoa > Chordata > Mammalia > Rodentia > Muridae > Rhabdomys > Rhabdomys pumilio. The sequence goes on from JANHMN010000011.1 coordinate 11,066,195, forward strand.
GTCATGTGATTTTCGCTCCACAGGAGATTAATAATGTAAAACAAATGAAGCATTCATTTAAGTGAGAGCTATTCTCATCATATCTGTTGAGGTCTGCCTCCCTAGCATAGCTGGGGCCATTTTGTTCCAGGCCTGCCAGCTCTTTCATATTGTTGCTGAAATATGCCTGCCAGTCACTGACACAGAACAATAACTGGATTCAGAGCAGGGTCATGCTGACCACATATTCTGTTATGTTCTGTGTGTGATAAGGTTTGTTAATCTTAAGAAATTCCACTACTATAAGCTTCGCATAGGACCCATCAAATTAAAGGTCAATCTGAACTGTTACATCTAAAATGGCTTGAGTCAGGGCTGACCACCGGAGCAGCAGTTCCAGCATCTGTGAATGAGATCAGTGTGGTTTCTGTACTTTTAGACTTTGTAAGCTGGCCCTGAGAAATGTCCAGCATGCGTCTTGGAGCTGTTGTCCTGGTCGATCAGTCTCGGGTGTGTTTTCAACACACCATCCCTGTTTACTTAAGATCTATGTTTGTGTCATTTGTGGGGTGACTCCTAGACTCCAACAGTATCCCTTGAGGTGAAAGCTGAGTTAAAGATGGTCCATACAGGATTCTAGACTGTGCGTGGAGGGTTATCCTCTTTCACTTCAAGTTTAGGATTCTCCTCTTCAGCCTCATGACCTCTGAGTAACTTACTTGTGTATATGGGAAAGGAAGAAACATACATTTTTGAGTTTCAGAAGTCCAAGGCGGGGATGAAACCCTTGAAAGGAAACACTTCAGGACCTATAAAAATCTAGGCATTTTGGAGATCAGTAATAAAGTTTGTGGTAAAGATGGGTTTTTGATGTATAAGCAATAGCTGTAATTTCTGTAGAAAGCTTTCAGATGAACTCTGCCTCGTTGGAAATGGCCATCTGGCGGAAAACTGTTAAAGCCATAGAAGCCTAGGAAGGGTGCTGAGAAAACAGTCCTCTCCTCTCATTGGTTAACTGCCAGGTCTTACGTGGTGATTCAGTAAACTTTCCCCAGATGGGATGAACTGAGGTGGGAGATGAACTGGAATCTACTTCATGAGTAGATTCAGGCAGGGTCATAGGGTGACACAATAATAAAGCAAACCAACACAGACCAAGGACTGGTACATCGTCTTATCTGAAAAATAAATACAGACATATCCATATACATCATATCCATAGAACTATACATATATACATTATATATATGTACATCATATATATATACATACAAATACACACATGTACATATGCATATATGTCTTAGTGACTAGAAACCTCAAGTTAGGATAACAGAAAGAGAAAGAGAAAGAGAAAGAGAAAGAGAAAGAGAAAGAGAAAGAGAAAGAGAAAGAAAGAGAAAGAAAGAGAAAGAAAGATAAAGAAAGAGAAAGAAAGAGAAAGAAAGAGAAAGAAAGAGAAAGAAAGAGAAAAAGAGAATTGGTGAACTCTTGTCAGCTGAAGCGTAGGTATAGAATGAGTTTCTTTTTCTGTTCTGAATGGGTACTTAAAAATTGAGTCCAAAGGTCCATTTTTTGAGTGACATTGACACTCAGAAGCTTGTTTAGAAAAACATAACTCATATTACCTAGAGGAGTAACTTGCTGAAAATTCAATGGAATTTGCCATTATCATCTTCATCTATCAGCAATGCTAAACTGTGGGTTGTGACTCCTTTGGGAAACATTTATCTCCAAAAGTATTGACACTACAATTCATAACAATAGCAAAGTTATAGTTATGAGGCAGCAGCAATAAAAATAATTTTATGGTTGCGGGTCACCACTACATGAGGAACTGTATAAAGGAAGGCTGAGAATCACTGATCTATCTGAACAGAAAGTGTAACAAATAAACTATGTACTCTTTGGCTCTAAAAGATGAGCTCAGATTAACATGGAAGTTACAGGGAACCATTTAGGTAAGGTAAAATATCCAATGTTGCTCAACAATGAGCATAAGTCTCCTCTAATTGGCAGAGAGCTCTACTGAGGAGGTTTCACAGTAAGCCATGGCCATTTGGCAGAGACCTACAGGAAGGATCCTGCATCAAACCCCTTTCAACCCTGACCTTATACTGGCCTAGAGGCAATGGAGATGGTGAATGGAAATGGAGATGGTGATGTCTATGTAGGATCATCAGGGAATGGGAAGGAAGAAAAATAAAAACAAAAACAAAAAAGTAATTTTCTTCTAACCTGCATCTTCAAGAATAATGACCATAGAGTCTAGCACGGGCTTCCAGTGCACAACTTGACCAGATTTAGTTTTATTTTAAGTACAGGGACTTAAATATTGCCTATATAAGAAAGGGATAGTTTGCCAGGTAGAAGTCTCAGAAGAGGATTATTGGTCTCATTCTATAAACACACAGGAAAGGACAGAGAAGTATTTCTAAGGGAGGGTTTTAAGAGATCAGAAACTGGGGATCAAGTAAAGGTGGTAAAGCTGAATTTTACTGTGGGGTGTCATTTTTTTTCAAATGCCTCCTAATTACATTTCGGAGAGTGTTTTCGGAAAGGGCCAAAATATTAGTGTGCTTAGCACCAACCCAGTTATGTGATTATTGTCTCATGCAAATGTATCTTGGTTTCAGCTGACATTAACACTGCAAAAGTACAGTCCCTGTCTTTGGGTTGACCTCAAAGACTTCTGCAACCCAAAGACTGGTTGGTTATGCTAAGGCACACATGAAATTCAGACTGAGGAATCTTGCTATGTACCACTCTTCTTTGAGTTTTAGAGGTTAACTGGTAGGAAGTCCTCTAACCCAGAAATTTAATTTTTCATACTCATGCACTCAGCAAACGCTTTTGTAGTACTTATTATCCAGTGTTAGTCACTGTGAGGATGTAAGTTAGTTGGATCTTGTTCTGTCTTCAAGAAGCTCTTATGGAAGGGACCATTCAACAGCCAACAATAAGTATATTTTGTCTAGGACGTGCTACAAGAGAACCATAGTGGGGAGCTGACATTTGTAGAGTTCTCATGGTTGATAAAGACCAAGTATTAAGAGAGACTAGGGTGATATACGCAGGGGAAGAAGGGGGATTGTGTCTGGCAGGGAAAGGTGCATTTCAAGGCCTGAGTGTGACGTAGGAATCAAAATTTCTGTCTCTTCCTGGGGGTAAAGAAGAGGGGAAAATGGTAGAGTGAGGGGTGGGAATTTTAGCTGTTTCATGGTCTTTAAAGAATTTCAGAAAGGATCAGAGATCTCAAAGGACCTTATGTCCTAACACAAAGATTTAGAGTTTTGTTCTCAGGGTCATCCAAGATACCTACAGATTTTTAAACATGCGGTGTCAAGTCTGAGTACAGCGTTTATAGAAAAGAGAAGAAAAAAAACCAAACCATACATACAGTCTTGTAAATGAGAAGCAATTCCACTAAGGTGCAAGGTCAGAGGTCATGTGAACCATGTTATACCTGTTAAGCTCACCGCCTTTTTTTCTAGTATTACTCTTTCTGCAGGAGGCTTCATGGAAACACAGTTACAGCCTTGGAAGTCCATGCACCCCGGTATCCACCATGCCCAACAAGACACAGAACACTGTCTTCCTCTGAATTTTCTTATGCATGTTGTTGAGGATCTGCCCCTGCTCAGCTCCAGATTCCTGTCCCTATAAAAACTTTTGTCTCTTCTAAAATGGCAAATAAATTGATCCACATAGTATACATTATAGAGATTGGTTCCTTTCAGACAGGATCTATTTTAATTTTTCTACTGTATTGGTAACAGCAAAATTTATTAAATTTGCTAATGTAAGGTCAAATCTTTCCATTTTTCTTATTATTACTTACAAAAATTCAAAAGACAATGCGACCCGGGTGTCAGGAGCAGGCCCTCATATAAGAGCAGGAAGTATAATGTGCTTCAATGGTTTTAAAAACAGCTATGAGTTTTTATACCGAAATATCTTTTTAGGGTCTATCATATAGAAATGGCCAATGTTTTGTAAGGTATAATAATATTTTCAGTAAAAGGTACTTTAAAAGTAGTTTTTAATATTTATTCATTTTATTTTACAGGTATGAGAGTTTTGTCTGCATGCATATCTGTGAGCTATATTCATGCCTAGTGCCCAGTGAGAACAGAAGATGGTGGTGGGTCCCTTGGAACTGGAGTTACAGAGGTTGTGACCCACTGTGTAGCTGAAGGGACTTGAACCCAGGTCTTCTACAAGAGCAAAGAGTATTCTAACTCACTGAGCCATCTTCCCAGGTCTTGCAGTAACAACAACAACAAAAGGTCTCCACATTTGTCCCTCCAAATGTTTTCCCCATTCTGTTCAAGGCAGAATGTCTTTTGCGTCCTTGCCCGTTACACTCCTCTGCTGCCAAATATTTTTAGCTAGCCAGTCGGAAACCATAGGAAGGGGTGCACGTGTTTATGTGCACACAGTCTCATCCAAAAAGAGAGTGAGCTATCAATTTTGTGTTTGAGCTTGCTATATAATTATCTGAAAGTTTTGAATGGCACTTAGCTGACAACATTGGCCCTTTTCATTAATAATTTTGAATTTGGACAGAGTATTTAAAAAGATCACATAGCAGCTTACTTAAATGTCAGTCTCTTATACTTCTTTCTGGATTCAGTACCACCTCATTATCCAGTTACATTTTAATCAATCACCCTTTCAAGGAGTTTCTTTTCTTTCTTTCTTTCTTTTTTTTTTTAAGAGCCATCTATCCACCCTATTAACTGGTCATTGTAATTATTTTTCCATTTTACAGTTGATAGAATTTAGCCACAGGCCAAGCAGAGGTTTTCCAGAGAGGAAGGCAACAGCAGTACTTCAAAATGCTCTCCTGCATCTTGGCATCTGCACTGTCCAGTTGTCTAAGGGTGTTCACGTCACCATAGCGGGAATGCCTGCTGCTGTCATGAACTATGAGAACTTTATAGTGGATTGCTGCTTGACGACAGGACTCAATATCAAATATGCTAAGACAAAGTTTTAGATAGGATATTGGCTGTTCTCATTATTACTGATTCAGTCATTCATCCATTCAAGTATTTTTGAAAGATTTCAGGAAAATCACTTTTAGGTGTTGGGCTAATTTGCATAACATAGGGGCATTTCGTTCTGTGGCTTTTCTTGATCTAGTAAGAAAGTAAACAAGTAAGTCACAATAACAGTACCCCTTGTTAGCTGCAGCAGGTGCTATGTCAGATGTTCTGCAGGATTTAAAACCCCCCACAATGGGTGGTTTAATTATCTTTTTATGATAAGGAGAGGAGCTTGAAGGCTTAAAAAGTCAAAAAACCCTGTTCAAAGTAGATTGACCAATGACAGAATTAAGACTCAGACTCATGTAATTAGACACATATGCTGTGCTTTGAAATAGATCAGTGTGCCACTCAAGAAACCCCATAGGTGCAACAGGCATGTAAGCATGGAGTCCTCTAGGAAAGGATGAGGTCAGTCGCCATGTTGACAACCAAGTGCTGCCATGTCCTAATGGTACTTTAGGTTTTGTCATGTGACCTGCTTTTGCCATGGCTTCCACTGTCTTTGCGATCCCTCTTTGTGCTGCTGTCAAATCTTCAGACCCAGGTCACGTGCTCCTGATTTCTTGCCAGTCTTTCTGAAACCCGTTGTCAGAATCCATTTGCTTTTTGCCTGCTACTTGTGCATTATTTTTTTGGTTCTATTTTCCCTGCACTTCTCTAGGCTCCTCTAGTGTGAAAATGATGGATGGTGTTCATGTGTATATTACACATGGAACATGTTTGCAATTTGGTGGCTAAAAGAATGGCCTCATTTCTCAATTTGTCCAGAAGCAAGCATATTGAGACTTGCCTCTGTAGTAGGAGTTAAGTGTTTCAAAGAGCTGGAGATGAAATTATTTCTCTTTTCTTAAATATTCATAGTCTTTCTTCATGGAAACAGGCTTTCTATTCTGGAATGTGCTAGCAAACAAAGAAACAAACCCATTTTTTCGTTCCAGTTTTGTTCCTTTCTCCACAGTAAAGTCAACTTGAAGTAGATTTCGTGAAAGCTACTGAGGTGGCTGGATTTGTTCATAAATATGACAGGACAGCATTTTCCTCATAGAGCCCTGGCAGAGTCTAAGCACATCTGCATTCTCTAGTGTTTTCTTCAACAATATCCTGTTTGCAGCACATTAGGGATCCTGGGCTCTTTTCCATGGGGACTCAGATGCTTCCAGAGGATGGGCTACTTGCTCCTTTACAGCTCAAACACAAGCTCCTGTTATTTCTTTGAACATCTGTACTCAAGAGCATAAGCAAAGCATCTAAGCCCATGGAGCTCTAGTTAGCCTGTTTAAAACTTGTCTTCTCCGAATCAATTGATACTCAAGTTACCGGGTTTTGCCGATACCTTTAGAATTGAATTCATAATGCTTTCTCTTTTTATATAAGGATTAGTAAAGAAACAAAAATCGGAATTAAAAACAGGGATGCTATCCAAGAAAGGATAGTTCATAAGTTCCACAGAGGTAAGATAGTGAGAAGATATACTTCCTGTTTCCTCATCACCTTTAGAGCCGCAGGGTCAGGACACTTCCATCTCTGCTGGAATACTATGTTAGCTACAGGCATCTCCAAAAGCTTTGTCTATTCCATGTTCTCAGCTCTCGCTGCCTCCCCAGCACGCTAACTACAGTGTAGGGAGGAAAAGGGGTTCAGCAGCGTGGTGGGGGATGGAAGGTAGCAGAGAAGTGGGGGTTATTTCAGGTCTTGCTTCTCTAAGCTTTCTTCTGAGCTTCGCAGTCAGACCTTCCTGTTGTGAAACACTGGAGCAGTTGTTGCTATCCGAAGATAAACAACATTCCAGCAGTTCCCCCCACGGGCTCCTGGAGGGCTGTGCTTTTCAACAGCTCCCTGGCCTTCAGGAATCCAAGAACCTAGCTTCAGTGTGGTACCTGTAAGAGCACACACAGCAATAGCTTTGTGGCGCGGGTGCTCTTAAAATGGATTATGGTAATGAGTCCAGGATGAGTCCGGGATACCTCTGCCTGGTCATTAAGTGTAGGAAACACTAACATCTTTTGTGTAGTTGTGGAAGCCCAAGTCGTTCTGACTGGAGGTTGATGAAGAACAAGGGTTCCTTGGCCTGATGTGCAAGGTTTGCATCTTCATTAAAGACTAGGGCTGCATTAGGGCTCCCTGGGGTTATATAAGGGCAGGTTTGGAAACTAGATGCAAGCTGTTAACAAATTCAACCTGGCTGTATCATGAAAGGGTTGGACCGGAGGTTAGTATATCCAATAGACAAAGTGTCTCATATGAGTTTCCAGTAAGTTTGTGCTTCTTATATAGGTAGGTGTGGTTTTAAAGAACATAAAACCACAACAAATCAAAGAATAGCTCAGACTTGCCTTTTGCTTTATGACTGAGGTTGGTTTGAGTAATGATTCATGGACTAAGAATGCCGGCTCTAGTCCCTGGTTGAGGCCTACCTGCAGCACCACCAGGGACGACCATTTCCTCAGAACACATTCTGTCTCCCTATATTACTTACTGCAGCTCATCATTTCCACTCATACCCACCATTATAATTGTTTTTCAGATTAATGTATAAGGCCGATAAAGGACATTTAATAAACTTCATTTTAGTGATAGATAACTAAGGTTTAGGAGATATGAAATAATTTTTCCACAGTCTAAGAGCTGTCACCATTGCATAAATAAAACAGCTGAATTTTTGATGGCATTAGGTATTATAATGTTTTTCAAACACACACACACACACACACAAACACACAGAGAGAGAGAGAGAGAGAGAGAAAGAGAGAGAGAGAGAGCGCTACCTCATACTTACCTATTCTTAGCACTACAATATCTTTACCATTATTAGATTTTTGCCAACATTTTTATGCAGCATCTACAGATCCACATTTGTGATCCCCACAGTCTGAAGTTGTGGGTTCTTTTTGGTGGAATCCCCTGTTAGAACAATTGCCTCTGCACTTGGAGTTTTACTCCTTGAGTTGTCATTCTCTGCAAGGTTTAAGGGCAGTTACTTTTGAACTGGGAAGTAGTAATGAAAAATGCCAGACAGGCATTTTCCTTTTAGATGCTTTACCTCTAGGTATTTAAAAGAGGATGGGCCAGTTGTGGTGGTGCACGCAGATAGGATTTGCTGAAGGAGACTATGGGCAGGAGGATCACGAGTTCGAGGCTAGCCTGGGCTATACATATTTTGCTGGATAGTGGTGGTGCACGCCTTTAATCCTAGCACTTGGGAGGCAGAGGCAGGTGGATTTCTGAGTTTGAAGACATCCTGGTCTACAGTGTGAGTTCCAGGACATCCAGGGATATACAGAGAAACCCTGTCTTAAAAACAAAATAAATAAGTAAGTAAGTAAGTAAATAATAAGGACAGAAAGGATACAAGATGGAAGTTCCTTTGGGAATTTAGGCCTCCCACTGGCAAAATGAGAAAAGCAAATAATGAAACATCTTCATCCGAGCACAGTGAAATGGTCCTTCACGTGTAAGTCACCTAGTACAGGTCTCCATAGAATCAGTACTACACTGATAAATATTTTTTCCTCCCTTAACACCAGTGTTCCTAAAAAGGGAAGCAGTTATATTATGTAATTTTAGTATTGTGTCTCTTGGCAACAGGGAGTCTTCTTGGATGTGTTGAGAGAAATAACATGTGGCTGAGCCTCCTATGAAATCAAAATACTGGTTTCTGGACTTACAAACTCTCTTCCACTCTCCCTTGAAATAGGTTCTTTGTTAACAGTTTTGTCACTTTTTTCCAGTTGGAGCTGCTATGCTATTGGGTGTAGAGGACAGTGTACTTAACTGTCTTCCCCAAGGGGAGGACTGATCTGTCTGTGCCAGTTCATACAGCCTGAATCACCAGAAATATCTGGCAACTAATGAGCAGATCCATACAAAGATAGTGGAGCTAGCCATACACGCCACACGGAGATTTGAACTTAGCACCGTTATGTTAGTAATGGATCTAGTTGATTCTGCTTGTCAACCAACTTCATGTCCAAGACATCATTGGTAGAGATTGAAAACCCAAACCAAAACCATGTAGCCTCTGGGTGTCAGAGAGCAGTTACTCACCATGGGTCAGACATGTATAGAAAAATTAGAATTAGTGACTATATCTCTGGATGCCAAGTCATTATATCATTGGTGCCTTAAAAATGATGTCAAGGGATAAAGAATACAATTTTATTCATGATAAGCTGAGCTACCTTTAGGCCCAAATTTCCAAAGCTTCTCTGGACACCGGTGTGGAGCTTAATCGTTTGGGAAATATTTTCCATTCCTTAGATGGAATATAGTGCAGGGGCTATTTAAATGGCTGTAGAGCTGAGGTCACTATCATCATGCACCACCGAGGCATGCTGGGGTGTGTTTGGACACCATGAATCTGAATGCACGAGTTTTGAGGTTAGTCCATGTAGATTTAGCTGTCTAGTGCCTAAGTCATGGCTGATACAAATCTCATATGTTTCTGCCACAGCAGCTTTGTTTGGAGACTTGGGCTTCCTAATAACAGATCAGGGGTCCTGCAGGATCCCAGTGGATCAAGGTGTGACATTAGAACCGGGGGTGACAAATGTATGCAGAACTCTGCAAAAGCTGAGGTGCATCCTGCATGCAGCTGAGGAGCTCAGATGATTGTGTACCAGAGTCTTGTCCAATGTTTTCTGATCCATAGGATCTGATGGGGCTAGGAAATATGTATTTCTCTTTTTGTGATCACGATGCCAGTGCTCAGAGGTCACAGTTAGTCACTGGCATCAGCACATTATTTTGATGCCCATGGTGACATCCAGTTATTTGAATGGAATATCAAGAATTCTGGAAGCTTTCTCTGGGATTGTTTTCAGGGTGAGGACTTTGGCTTTCCCTTTGGGTCAACTTGGGTCTGTAAAGATCTGGCCAGGACTTAGGAAGGCATCTGATAGTCTCGTTTTAATGTAAACACTTCCCACCTGTCCCAAGCATGCATGTCCTTTTCCAAGGGCTCCTCCGGCATTTCTGACATTGGTGGGAGCCTAATCTTCTGGCTCCTCCCTCCTCCCCCCACCCCTCTCCTGGCCTGCAACTGTTCTTTTCACAGCTGTGGTTGTTTCGGTTCTGTCTGCCTCTCTCTTTCTCATCATACCCAACCTCTCACCCTGCTGCCATTAAGATCAAAATACTCTGTTTTTATTTATTTACACCACAGCTGTCAGTGTTGTGTCTGGGTCACTGTAGGGCAACTTGCAGAGAAATTCAATCCATGAGGAGTCCTTAAAACTGCAGCTACTTGAGGGAACCAGTACACACACACACACACACACACACACACACACACACACTCAATAATGCTCACCTTCCTCTTTGCCTGGAGTGGTCTGAGGATGGATGGCTCATGGCTGTGTGTCAGGGTGACCCCAGGAGGAATGAAGCTAAATGGTCCTTGGAATTTACACCAGGCCATTTAAAGGTATTGGACAATCCTGAGTATTTAAAACCTTGTCCCCAGAAAGAGACAATTGTTCAATGGAAAGGGCTCTATATTAGGAGTCACAAGATTGAAGTTCTAATTTTGGTTGTGCCACTAACAAGATGAGTGACCTTGAACACCAGCCCCACCCTTTTCTCTCTCTTGTGCATCCTTGGTTGAAGACAATGGCATTGTCTTCAGTGTCTATAAAGTTATAGTGTTTTCAAGACTCCACTGAGACCATGGTCCCGCATAACGATCAAGCGTTGGTTATAGGGAGTTTCTGAGCTTCGTGGTGGAATTGTAAAACTAGAAAGTTTAAGAAAAAGATTAGGGGCACTTGTCAATAAGGCAACCAAGGAGACTTCTCATCAGGTAGCACTTCTGAAGAAGATCTGCAAGAAGCCTACTGGTGAGTAGTCATCCCATCAGGGGTGGGAAAAGCATTGAACAGGAGCAGATACATGAGAGGACTCAGAACACAGAAGAAATCAAAAGAAACAGAAGGAAAACAACTAGACTCTGCGTCCTTCAGATATGTCTCCTGAGTGCAATCAACTTTAACAAGAGTTAGCATAGTCGTGTAAAATTCAGTCATGGAAGGGACATAGCATGTGACCCCAAAAAACTTGGTGCAAAACTTTAGTTAAATCTCAGAGAATCTTCACATTGTTGGGTTGCCCTGCTGAAGAGACATACACACATGAAAATTGCATTAGTTTGGTTTTCCTGGAGAGTCTACTAATGCAGTGGTTTTTGTTAATTTTTGCACAGTATTTTTGTTTACAAATTTTCACCTAGACTGTATATATTTACTTTTCTAGACCATTAAGACACACCTCAGAAACATCATTTAGAATACACTCATCCATAGAATAAGTCAATATGTCCAGATAACACCCAATAAAAAATAAACTCTAAACTTCCTGTGATGAAAAATATTTCAGTAAAAATGTGTGCAACATTTCTGCAGCAAATCTTTATTGATCAAGAATTGCTAGTCTGGGAAAACAACTAGAACTCTCAAAGGGAGTAAGAGTGATTTAATTAAAGTGTTTCATTTTATAGAAGTAATTGACATAATTTACCTAACAGTTCAAAGTAGGAGATTATACTAATACTAAAATATCTCATCAGGTGCTATGCCAAGACCTGCTAACACAGCTTAGTAACAATAACAGTTAAACATTTACACCAGTGTTTTAAAGAGCACCTATAAACAACAGATTTTGCCTACAGTGCATGAAGTACCTTAGCTGGTGTCCAAGCAAAATCCTATTACTACCTATCTGAGAGACTACAATGTCTCTAAATATTCCTGCTATCATTTGTTAAATTATGAAGCCTTTTTAGAGACAGTTTCTTCCCCACATACAGATTCCATAATTGTAACTTGAATATTATGTAAATATTCAGAGTATTATTGATAAAATGGACCTCATTATCACCAGGGTAATTATCTGTCACATAAATTTTGATTGGTCTCATTGCTCATTGATTGATGCATTTTACATGCATTTTTTGTGCTTTTTAATTTTCAAATGTGTATATATATTTTCATCAATATGCAGTGGTTTTGGATTTTCATTTATAGAAAGCTTCCATGTAGAAAAAAAAATCTGATTCGTGGTAAGTCAAGCCACCTTGATTAAATGTATGCAAAGACTTTTACGTACCTTTATGCTTTTGTTTATAAAACTGACGCAATTTTTGCTTTGGGTGAATTTGGCTCAGTAGATAGTGACAGGAATTTGGTGGCCCCAAAACACCCTTGGAGAGCAGACTAAAATTTCTTCCTAAGTACTTTCAAGCTGGAATGGATTGCTTAGTGAATTCTTTCCGTCTCCAATTCTCATGATTCTGCAATAACTACTTCCTGAACGTAAAAATAGGCAGCCAGTGGGACAGTGGAATGGTGGCTGTCTTCCACTCAGGGAGAGAGTTCTCTTCAGGGTGAGCAGTCCACGGGGATGGGTACATCCAACTCTCAGGGGAATTCTCTTCTCTCTCAAGGGAGAAGCCTCTTGGTGTTCTTTTAAGTTGCTTTCCCTCTGAGGAGTTGATATGACCAAGAATGCTGAAGTACTCTAGATGTATTCTCGGAAGTGAAAGGTGCTCTAAAAATATGGATCCCCTTGACCTGGTATCAACAGGCTCTTAGTTTATCCTTCTCTTCTCCCTACTCCACCCCTGTATCTATCTTCAGTAAGAGTGGTATCCAAATATAAAGTAGATGGGTCGAATCCCATTCCACAGGATCTTGCCGTTTCTGTACTTAGAAGAGGATAAAGCAGCAGTGTGCTTTAAGTGGCCTAAACAAGGGCCTCGGAACAGCTGCTCTCACATCCAGCTGGATCCCCCGGGCCTCAGGGAAACAGGCAGACCAGGGTCACCTTGACAAATCCTCCTTTCCCAAGCATTTGGAGATCAGACATACACAGTGCTTAGGGCGAAATTCTGACAGAGTTAACCAAAACAAAAACAAGGCGTCAAAACAGTAACAAAAGGCTTTCCTACCCAATCCCTCACTTAAAAGGAAATGATCCCTTTAAAAAAGGAAAAAAAAAAAAAAAACAAACCATACCCCTGCACACAGTTTAATGTATTCATAACTGTACATTTTCCATCTTTTTATAACCCATTTAAGTCAGCTGTTTCTGAGCTTATCAGTTTTTTAATGTTCGGGACAAGTGCACTTATTAAAAATGGTTCATGTAGATTCTAGTGACAGTATTAAAAATTAAGATGTGAGCGTAGAAGCTCAGTTTGCACTATCAGCTTAAATAATGGCTGACCTAGCAGTTTAAAGCAACAACAACAAAAAAATCAACAATAACCACCCCTCCCCTCCCAAATTAAACAAACTGTATCATTTTTTTATTTTATACCTATTCACTAAAATTTCACCTTGTATCAACAACTATTCTCAAAAATACTTGCTTTTTCTTTTTCCTTAAGGCCTTTCTCAACCTCTACAAGATAAGTTCTTATTAATATCTCTCTATAAACATTGGGAGCAAAGCTTAGACAGAAGTCATAGTAACCAGGTAGTTTGTAGTAGATTAGAGTCAATATTCAATTTTACTGTGAGCCTATTATTTAAGGTATATTTTAATGGGGCTGGAGAGATGGCTGAGAAGTTGAGAGCAATTGGTGTTTGTTCAGAAGACCCAGGCTCCGTTTCCAGCACCAACATTAGGAAGCTTACAACCACTGGGAACTCTACTTCTTGAGGATGTAATGTTTCTTCCTAACCTCCCTGGACAGCAGGGATGCATGTAGAACACATATATAAGTGCAAGTAAAACATCCATACTCATAAACACTAAATAAATCACAAATCAAATGTATTGCATAGTAAAAAAAAAAAAAAAAGAAAAGAATAGCTGGTATTTTTTCCCACATTTGTTAGTACTATGTTTAACACAATTACGTTGTCTAGCCGATAATTGTATTTTTAAGGAAAATGGAGTGAGGCTGGCAGTTAGATCAGTCAGAGAAGTAATGACCTTGTAAGTCTCCTTGTAAGAAGCCTGGAGTTTGATCCAGGAGCTGACATAACAAAACCGCCAGTAGTGGCTTCGATTTGGAATCTCAGCACAGAGGAGGTAGACAGAGATGGAATGATACTTCAAGCTCATCAATCACCCAGTCAAGCATACTGGGGAAGGTTTAAGCCAGTATAAAACTTACTTCAACTATTGTGTGGGTCCTGGGAAATGACATCTGCAGTGTTCATTGGCCTGCAATACACATTAATCAACATACATGTACCACATCCATCCATCCATCCATCCATCCATCCATCCATCCATCCATACACACACAAAGTAACTGGATAGCAGAAGAGAATGATTTTAAAGACTTTTTTTGAACTTTAAGAATACGCTCATTAGAGTGAGTCAGAGATGAGGCGATTTGGCAGCCTGGTTTCCGCCAGCAGGCATGCAGCTTATCATACTACTCCCTATGATGTTAGGAACATTAATGGAGAACATAATGTTCTATATAAAGTGTGTGTGCAGCATGCGAGTAAAAGATGTAGGCTTCATACCCAAGCCTGGGATGTCAAAAACCAACCCCACCCATAGCATAAGCCACACTCCTTTGCTCTCCCTGTTGGCCGCCTGAAATGAGAGAACTTACCCAATTGGCTGAAGAGGCATATCTTAAAAGTGGGAGTGCGTCTAGATCCTTTACAGAAAATCTTCAGATAGCCAATAATGTCTATGGTAAACTGTGTTGAAAAGAAATGTGTTCTTGTTTGTTTATTAAGGCAGGGCAATTTGAAGTGTATGTGTCCTGTGCTAATATGGGGGCATGCACTTATAAAATATCCTCAGTTCAGAGAAAGGATGCCATAAAAAAAAAATCTCACATTTGATTTTTCCAAAGGTCACAAAGAACCTGGTGGTTTCAGGGAAACATTTGGGGAGATGAAGTGTGAAGGTTTAGGAAGATTGTGCCTACCTTTGAAACTAAACTTAGAGGACGTTTTAATCAATAGCAATAAGCGATGGCTGGTTATATAGCAGCTCAGATTGTTTGGAAAGTATTTACTAGATAATAACAGTTTTATGAAATGTGTGAATGTTAAGTAAGTATTTGGTGATTTCTAGGAATGGTTGGCTTTCAATGATAACCATATTGTTTTCAGATCTTTTTCAAATAATTCTCCACTGCTCCGGAGAAGCCTATGACAGACACTGTACACCTATACTTATTCCCACTCTTCCCTCAACAGCAAGGAACTGGACCCAGACTCAATGAGAATATAACTGAGACCCAAAGTAAGGAATACACAAATATCACAAGACCCTGAAGATCTTACTCTGCCACTTTGTTATAACCCCAAACTTTAAGGGAATGATGGTGGTATGAATTCTTATATAAAATAATGGGATTAGACACCTGAGAGACCTATGTGTTGTTTCCCAAGAAACCTTCTAGAGGAAGCAAACTTGCAGTGTGGAAACACCTGCTTGGCTGTTGATGAAACAGAAGCTTAACCTTCCAGGTTTGTGTGGCTCAGTGCCATCCAGGAGCCCTAGAAGTCCAGTGGAGATTTTACAGGCCAAGCGGGTGAGGGCTGACTAAGTGATGGCCTGTGAATAGAAAGCAGAGAAATCAAACCAAAGAGTGGATGAATATGTGGCAGTATATAGCACACCCACAAGCGACAGTAATGTAGGAAGGATCCTTTGCAAGTCTTCAAGGAGATAGATGAAATTGAAACTGGTTTCATTGGAACCCCAAGCTTAAAGATTGATTTTAACGGTGGTCCAGAGCATGAGTGGGAAGATGCTGGCTTTGAGCCATGACTCAGACATACCATGGTAGTGAAAGTCAAAGTTGTTTAAATAGTTTCAAAGAAGCCATTTGCCCATGGGTACTTTAGGGCTGGGTGAGGACCTGAAATATTCACATGTTTGCATTTCTGCAGTGACAGGAGCAGCTGACATTGTCAACTGTAACTTTTCTCCCGAAGGCTTATTTTAATGCTGTCTCCCACTGTATGTGACATTCAGATTCTCATTATGAAAACAAAAAATAAAATGTAAAATCACAATAGGCTCACTTCAGCTTCAGGGTTTTGACAGCTCCCATCTATGCAGCCTTTGCCTTTGTGTCTGGGTAGAATTCACAGAGAACTATTTAGTAAGCTAATAATTCATACCGAGGGCATAGAAATACACAGTTAATCTGTATGCCTCTCTCTGAGAGAAGTTGATCTTCTAAACATTTTCTACTGTGCTTAGTTAATTGGTATATAGTATAAATCTTTAAGATCTGGAATCTAATACCCGGGTTTAAGTTCTATTTCTACTATTTTCTCTGTCTGAGACCTTGACAATCCTTTAAATTATCTGCATCTTAGTTCTCTTATCCGTAATGGAGATATAATAATAGTAGCTATCCCGCTGAGACATTTTGAGTCCTAATTCCCTCTTAATTCCTTTAAGAATTAGAATAGGGGAAGAGCATTGGGGAGACAGCTCAGTGGGCTAGCACTATTAATTACAGTTTCAATAACTGAGAAGATTTATAGGATGGCATTGTGAGCACACTTCAAATCTTTGCACCCAAAGTGTTTTATTTATTTATTCTCATACTCAACTTTGTGTTATAATTTCATATGTGTACCACAAACATTACACTGTCAATTCAATGTGTCATCACAGAAACCACCCCAGTTAATTGTTTTCATGGATTTTGGATTCATAAAGACCATAATTCCCTTTCTTAGGAACCATGGGACACATAAAACATGAGTACTACTATATCAATAAGTTGTAAACAGAATATTATATCATTTTGTGGATATTTCCTATATAATAAAATGTAAATCATAACTTATTTAGTTTTATGAAATTAAGAAAAACAAACAATTTTAATGGAAAGCATAATATAATTATGATTTCACAGTTACAATTTCTGATCCATATTGCTTCAAAATGTTTACGTCACAAGTGGATTGCACAAATTCATAATCCTGGTGGGAGATTTTAAACATTCACATAGCATAAACTGACCTATTAGCAATGTATCACTAAATACTTGAAGACAAGCTTAACAAAGGTAGTTGTGAAATGAAATAAACAATTGTACACAAAAGAAGTTGTAAAAAGCCATTGTCATCTAGATCACATTTTGAGAAATTCTGAATTTTTGAAATTATAAACAAATTAGAATTATAAACCAGAGAAGTATTAGATTAAAACTCACATGCTCAAGTAACTTTATTCCCCCATATACTATAGTACATGGTAAAAACTGAAGAAACAGATTTTAGTTTGTGAATTCATGAGCAAATCATACACAAGCAAATCAAACATAAGAAGAAAAATAAAGGAAAGAAAGAAGGAAGGAACAAAGGAAGGAAGAAAGAAAGGAAGGAAGAAGGAAGGAAGAAAGGAAGGAAGAAAGAAAGGAAAGAAAGAAAGACAAGATCATGTAAATGCAAAGAAAGCCTGAAAGGAATGGAATACAAAATGAAAAGCCAATCATAGAAGCAGAAAACTAAATGAGAAAATCATGGTCACTCCTCCATAATTAGATTAGACATGTCTGCCCAATCTACTCAGAACAAGAAAGACAATGAACAAATACAGGCGTATTAAGTGCTAAATGTTTAATAAACAGTAACAAACTCTCAATAGGTAGTAGGGATACAAACTGCTGATAGATTTTTTTTTTTGAAAATAATTGTAAATTTTCACAAGAAGTAAGTTGTAATTAAAAGAATAATGGTCATGAAAATTCAACTGATCATCAGAGTCCCTCCAGAATATACAGAGCCTATCTTATAGGTTTACTGTTGTTGAACCTTTAAGATTTGTACCATAAAGCAAATTAGTCATGTACTGAGCTCATTTTGTGAGGTAAATTTCACCACCTTTGAAGAAATAATAAAGTTATTTTGCTATGCATCAGATGCCATTTTAAGAGGAAATATGAACCCCATGGCCCTGGGGCTGTTGGAAGAAAGAGAAACCTAATGAAGAGATGGGAAAGACGGAATATGAGGTATAGAGATAGGAGAGAAAACGAAGCTGAGTGATCTGTGCCCTGTGGAGAGAGGTGGAACTAGAGATTCAGTGGTGATGGGAACAGGAAGATATGAGGAATCTGCACGACCACCTGGAGTCATGGTGATGTTTGGGCCTGAGCTGCTTGCAAGGTCCGTGTCTGGGTCTCTGGCATTACCACAGTAGGTGTCTGTGCTGATGGCTATGACCTGTGTTGCCACTGAAGGCCATCTGGGTATCAGTGGTCTGACCTGCTGCCTGAGACCGTGATGATATCTGGGGGCATGCAGACACGGGACAAAATTGATCTGTTGGCCTGTACTGCCACCTGAGGCCATGGTGTCATCTGGGCACATGCTGTTGCTAGGGCCATTTCTGGGTCCGTGGTCAAATTGGAGCTGGATATGTTGACCTTCAAGGCTCTTGTTACCACTAAAGAC
The DNA here is from genome assembly GCA_030674055.1 of Rhabdomys pumilio. NCBI lineage: Eukaryota > Metazoa > Chordata > Mammalia > Rodentia > Muridae > Rhabdomys > Rhabdomys pumilio. Next base: position 11,084,619 of record JANHMN010000011.1, read on the forward strand.
ATTGTGGGTGTCCTCGGTCTGTGTAGCCACTCGAGGCCATGTTGATGTCCATGTCCTGTGCTGAGGGGACCTCTCCCCTCCTTTGCATGAATTTGGCTCCACCCATCTCTGGCTGCTACAGTTAGGAGAGTGGGTCCCAGGCCTCCACCGGGAGGAAGAGGGTGAGCTAGCTCTGAATTTGTGAGCATGGCCGAGCTGGCTCTGCACCTCATCTGCCCTGCAGTGGCCTGGGTGTAGAAGGAATGTCTGCCCCGTCCCCTTGCACCTAGTCTGGGCCACACAGTACAACTGATTCTGGTGGCCTGGATGAAGGTGAGGCAGCTCCAAGATCTCAGAGCTGTTGGCCTTGCCCCCTTGCTAGATGTGGCATTGGTTGAGTTAGCTAGGAAAGTGCTAGAGAGCTTGCCTTTGTAGTGTGAGTGTGGGAGAGCTGGTGGCCTGACCAACCCAGCTACCACCTAGGCCCAAATCCAGGCCTGAGAGTCGGCCCATCTATGAACTGTTGGAGTTCGTGAAGGGACCGGTCCTATAGATCCAAAGCTGCAGGATCTCCATGACACAGGGAAACAACAGGACACCCAGAGGCGTCCTGGCGAGGATTCAGTATTAACATCTTACCGGAAGCCAGACAGGACTCAAACCATACCAACAACTCACTGCAATTAACATTTGCAAGGAAAAATACGTGGGCAAGAGAGTATACTGCAAGACTACATCTTCTATGATGAGATTTAGTGTTATTTAGTATTATTTATTTATGTATTTATTTATTAGTTTTATTTTTTATTTTCTTTTGTTGGGGGAAGACTACAAGGGCAGAGAAAGGATACAAACAAAGGGGCTGGGAAATGAGTGGGTTTGGTGTGAATGATGTGAAATACATAAAGAATCATTTAAAGTTAATTTTTTGTTTTGGTTTAATGTATTTCACTATCACTGCCGAAATTCAAAATTTAACCAGAAACATGTTTAGGAGCAGTATCTTATGAATACATTTGGAACAGCAATCTTGAAGCAGTATTATTTAAAGCAAATACCTTTATTTCCAAGATTCTCTGAACTATACAGGGCATTTTTTTTTTTCGGGTACAAACAGACATCAACCGTGGGAGTATTATTTGGAGTAATGGCTGACACAATGTGTCTCTCCCTAGAGAAAGACAATGTAAAGAAACAAGTAAGGCAGAAGCAGTGTTTTATTGCCTGGTTTAAAATCACACAGAGGTACAGGCTTATTTCATGGCTTACTATTAGCTTGGAGGTTTTTAACCTTCCTTTTCTTATCTCCCAAGAGGCTGGAATAATAATAAGAGCAGTGGTAACATGCAAAAGCTCAAACTGAAGAATTTCAGTCTGAGTGTTTCTTTTTAATAAACTAATCACAGAAATCTGTGTGATTAAAACCAGAATTTCTAGTGGTTTTATGGAAGCGCAGGTCAGCCTATGCACTGGAGGGTAGGCCTCTCCGTCTTCTACAAACAGGAGATACATGCTAATGTAGGGGTCTAAGAGACAACCGATTTAGATTTGTGTGCTGGGCTTTGTAGAATATTACCCGTTTAAGAGGGGAAGCACATGGATCTCCTACCATTGGTTCTGAGAAATATCTGTTTATAGATTTGACTAGGGGACTTTTGTTCTCATTACCAAAGGAGACAATATCTGCAGGGCTCACTTATTTTTAAGTTTTTAGCTTATTCCAAGAGTCAACTATTTCTTGGGGGAAAATCTCACAGATTCATCTTTGCAGAATCATTTATAAGTCATGAAATTTGAATCTAAAGAGCCTATCCTTTGTTTGCAAATGTTAAACTTGAACTAATTGTGAAGAAAATCAGAGCATTTTCTTTTTTTTTAAATTTTGGAGATGCAAGAGGACTGTATATGGGATGAGCCTCAGACACCTCAGATACCACATTTGTGAAATGAAAAGGCTGGATTAGATAATCTTAGAGACTTTCCCCTAGTATTTATATAAACCTATTACTCACATTTAAACACCTATACCTTAAAATTTTAATTGTTTAAATAGTTTTTGGAAACATCACAGAACAAAATAAATACGTTTCATGGTTGTAAGAGTAGGAGGATAAAATCAGTGCAAAGGGAGTAGTATCTGTGTGTGCTGTGATTTTTTTTTGTTTTGTTTTGTCTCTGCTCTCTTCCAATTTTGTTCCTAAGCTCTCCACAATCATAAGGTCTGAAGACACCTTGGGCAAAAGATGCTGAGAGGCACCCTCCTACTGAGACTCCACTGGCTTTTGTTGAGACTTCATGGCTTGTTTTAGGAAGGGCCACAGAAGATGAAACCAAACCTACTGAATGCCTTTGTACTCCGCATGCTTAGCCCCGCCCAAGAGCCTCAGCCAACGAATTCCTTCCTTGGCTTCCTCGCAATGAACGTGGATCTGAGTTCACTCTTTTGACTCGAAAAAAAAAAGTTACATGAAGAAAGCATAAGGGGCATTGGAGGTTTTTTCTTTTATTCCTGCACTTCTATAGTGTCTGAAGTTCTTGTGTTTTAGGAGAAAGGGAAAGGTTTCTGAGCCTGTAGAGAGATCAATATGGCATAGGGTGCGCACACCTCAGAATCCTCCGATCAAGGATCCCTCAGGACAGGTGAGGAGGAGGATGGCGAGCCCAGGTGGAGTGCTGTGCCCGGAGGAGCTGTTCTAACAAAGATGCTTTGACCCACACCTCCGAGATCTCCAGAGCTCCACACGCACATTCTTTCTCTCTAGGTTTCCACCCTGACCCCAAAAGCTACCCAGCTGGGAACTTCGAGGTTTCATCTCTAAATTCAGAGAGACCAAGCTAGATTTTCCAAGCATTCCAAACTGAGGCTCATTTCTCTAGACAAGCTGGTTTTTATTTCAGTCAGTTCTGTCTTTATTTGGCCACAGAGTTGTTAGCACATTAGTTGTTAGCACACTAACTAGCTTTGTGTGGTATAAACCCGAGTTGTGTAACTAGCTTTGTGTGGTATAAACCCGAGTTGTACCCGGCATATACATCATGATTTCCAACCTTCTAATCCCAAAGGTTGGAATTTCAGTTGTAACTTTCTGCCCTGTCTTTGGGGTAGGATGTGGCTGGAGGGTAGCTTCTTCAAAAGTGCCCTACAGATCCTTGGGTTAAAGATACATAAAAGCTGCAGACTATGGCTTATCGCTTAATATCTCTACAGTCTTAGGAAAATGATAATCTATTTTCTCAGTATTAAGGTGAACTTGGGCCTTTCTATTAGTAGACAGTGACAAGGACAAGCATGTCACACATATACAACATGCATTCCCTCTGAATTTTTCTAATCCAGTTTACCTCTGTTTTATACAACATTGTATAAAACGGCCCCTTTCTTGCAATCCTTGCACATTTTACTACAATTGTTCCAAGAACAGGAACCATCTTACTTGCCTTTATAGACACATGCATTTGTACAGTAAACATGTGTGCATATGAACATACACATGAATAATAAAACATTTTCCTGATCGAACAAAACTCTTTTCACTATTTCTACACTTATGAGTCCCCCTTAGTTTACTACTGTCTACCTGAGCCAAATATATCCGGAGGAGACTGACTAACCAAAGCTACCTCAAGTCCCAGGACACATGAGTAGACACCCTCCAGGGAGAAGCCATGTCCTTCCTTACCTAGTCATGCTGACAAAATGTAGGCGCTTCAGTGAAGCACCCAGAGCCCACGCCCTTCTTTAGACTGTTCTTGGCCCCTTAGGCACAAAATGTTCCAAAGTGTGAGTCAGCCCTCCCTACCCATTTACATCCTTGGCACTTCTCCAAGGCTACGATAAGAAACCACCCAAGTGCTGTGCCTCAGAAAGCCAGTAACATGGTGGTCTTGGCTAGCTGCGCCCGTATTCACCTAGCAAACAATGAAGGATGCAAGACCCCTCTGGGAGGCAGAGTCATCAGCCTAGTGTCAGCAGAGAAGGGCTGGGTAACATTTGGCAAATCACTCATCTTCTCTGACTCTCCTCTCATCATCCTGGAAGTGAGGGGTTTAGTCAAATGACCTTGGAGTCCTCTCTAATTCTCCAGAGCCAGGATGCAAAATGAAGGGCAGCCTAAGTGTTTCACGCACCTTATAGAGCAATGTTATTTACTTGCCTGTAATAACCACATCCCCGGAGAAGAAAAGGATAGCTCAAGCTCACTGCTAGTAAGGTTTGAAATGTATAGGAACCATTGCCTTGGTTCTCATGCCCACCCAGGCCTAGTTAGCTTCACCATCTCAGCAAAGTCAATTCTTTAGAGTAAGGAAGAGTCATGACCTGGGCCATACCTATTTCTCAAATGAGCAGCAGATATTGTGTCCTGAATAGAATACATAGTTGCACTGTTCCTCCTCTCTCTGAAGAGTACTCAATGGCCATGGTGTTTCTAATGCTGTAGATTAAGCCCAAAACAGACAGTAGTTACTGCAGAATAGATCATTAAGAATAATAACTAATCATAAAGCAAGAATTCCACTACCTGATAGTCAATGTGCACTGCTTCAAATAAAGATGGGCTTTCAAAATTCATTTTGTACTCATAACTACTCTGTTAAAGCAGTATCTCCATCCTTCTATTAAGAAAACAGAAGTTGGAGCAACATTATAACGTCATTCAGACAGGCTTTGTGAACAAGGTAAGTAAAAGAGGACAGTCATAACCCGTCACCTTTGTGCAGGATTTTAAACACATGAAGAATCTTGCAACCTCATTCTGTGTGGTTTTCTTTATGGTGTGGCAGTTGAGTAATGCCTTTCTTGAAGTCCCCGCTTCAAGGAATGAAATGAGTCGTTGCTACATCAGATCACTTGATCTTCAGCTCTGGGCCTTTCTGAACAAGCTGACATCGTGCACTGGATTTGTCACGGTTCAACTGTAGCTTAATTCATGACTACTCCAGAAGACTAATCTGTGCAGTGAATCACAGGGTGTGAATATGAATGGTGTCGACTGCATGTGGAACAGGGCACGGTGCAGCCCTTGAACAAATGGAAAGACAGAGGTGGACAAGCGAGTAGCCATCATGGTGATCAAGATGTGAAGGACTGTGGGTTAGTCTTGCTCTCCATGCAGTGTCTCGTCAGCGCTTAGCTCATTTCAGAAGTGGTGGAAGAGGCTACCTGGGGTGGGATCCCTGAGGGACTTTTGTGCTCAGTCATTCAGTCAGTCAGTCTGAAACTTCGAAGTTCTGGATTCCACCTCAAGCTCTGCCCTTCTCTTAATATTAATGTCAAATCTTTACACAGAATAAATCATTCTCAAACTTCACAAAGGAGTTACACATGTGAGTCTTAAGGAGAAAAACATCAAAACACAAAACCCACCAAACAAACCCAAAAGCCTGACACCTCAGACTCTTGAGTAAATCTGTGATTATTGAAAGTGACAGGAGTCATTTTGTCATTAACCAAGACCTGTCTTTGTCAAAACCTGGAAAACTCAAGCTTGATGCTAAACATCAACTCACAAAGGGGTGTGTGTATGTGTATGTGTGTGTGTATGTGTATGTGTATGTGTATGTGTATGTGTATGTGTATGTGTATGTGTATGTGCATGTGTGTATATGTGTATGTGTATATATATGTGTGTGTACGTGTACGTGTGCGTGTGCGTGTGCGTGTGTGAGTGCACAAACCAGCCCGTGAAGGAAGTAGAACTCAACTTTTGCTCTCATCTGCAGTTTAATTCTGGATGTCAGTAGTGATCAAGTTAGCTGTTTCTTATATGGCCTTTGCTCAGCCAGTGACCTCTGCCAGTGTCAGAATGAGTGTATTCTCTACCAGTCTTTGAGCATTTGTTAATCTCTACTGATTCAGCCTCCTAAATCTCCTCAAATTCATTTTTTGTTTCAACTTTACTTCTATGCCCCCAAGACTTCTTTTCTACCAATAATTACGGTAGATTTTTTTAAATCATTCTGTTCCAACATAAACCAGGCTAGTGAAGCATTACAAATTACAATACAAGTGACCACAACATGTAAGAGCTTTCATGCTTCTGTAATCGCAAAACCATTCTCCAAATACTTCCTTTTCTTCTTCTAGACCCTTGCTGCTGCCAGTCTGTCACGTGCTTGCTTCTTCGGCCATGCTGGATCACATGAAACCCACTGAACCTGGGATGTCCTTTGAACGCACAATGGTTTTGATGATAGTGATTGTGTTAGTCAGATGTCTCATGGCTACAGGAAGTAATTTAAAGGAGAAAAGATTGGTTTGGAGCTAATGGATTGAGAGGGTTGGCTCTACTTGCATCAAATTCATTGCTGTGGGCCTGTGTGAGATGGAACATTACAACAGAGGAGTAATGTGTCACCATGTGACAATGAGGAAATAGAATGAGACAGACAGAAGGAGAGTGTGCAGGACACACTATAGGCCCTGATTGAGCCTCTTCTTCCAGCTAGGTGACTATCCCCTTAGAAGGTGGTTCAGGTTCAAGCCACGAGAGTGACCTTGTCAAATGAACAGTCATAATTCACCGTGCTTCTGTTGACAATGTTCATTTCCATTTTAATAGGAATAATGAAGAAGGCGAAAAATTATAACTGTGGTTGTCTATAAAGGCCTCACAGAAAAGAAACTTTGAAAAACCAATCTCTAAATCACTGGGTGCATTTTCTCTCCTCACAGGAAGACATATTTTAGTTTTTAATTTTTATTATGTCATCGAAATTGCATATAATCATTATTATTCTATCAATTCAGGGACATTCATAGGATAAATTTAAAAAAAAATTGCTACAAGTCAGAAACAACCATTATCTTGAAATTATTTATGTGTCATTTTAGATCTCAAAAGACAGGTAGATAATCAAAACAAAATTAGATGTAGGTGGACAGAATAATTGAAGTAATTTTAAATGTTACATTCACAACTTTATACAGTACTAAATATAATGTACCTGCAGAGAATGCAACTTAAAATATTTAGTATGTACCTCAAATGAAATCTAAGGACTTGCTGATATGTTTTTGAATTCCAAGCATTAGTAGTATACATGTTCACAAGATAGCATTTTAAAAACATATCTGTAGACATCTGTAAGTTTACCTAGTCAACGTGAATGTGCTCAGTCTTTCCATCAAGTCAATATCTATACTAGATATCCCTTATGCTTCTCCAAATCCATTTACCGTCATTATCTGCCCTCCGCCGGGACCTACAGGGATGATTGCTGCGTGACTTGGTCATCAGGAAAACAGAAGGCAAGAATGTTGTCTTGTGCAACCTTCTGTTCTGCCCTAGTTCACAATGGCTCTCACTTGGGCTGCACCAACGGAGTGACAGACCCAGTAAGTACTGTCTCCTGCACCAACAGGTCCCCAGGTACAGTAACTGTCTCTTTCCTTTAGCAGGATTTGATGCTTCAACACCTCACATTGTTTAACCTCAATCTTGTTCTCAACGTTACAGCTTGTTTTCTATTGAGTGTTCTTTTTAGCAACAGTGTGCCATCTGTTTTCTGCTTAGACGCTGGCTGACATGGAACCTAATGACTCCTTTGAAATGAAAATTACACTTCCTCTCAACATTGAACCCGAGCTATGTAGAGTGTGACTTTTCTTACTGCCCTGCTAGATAGGCTGGCAATTGTAAATGCTGACTTCGGTTTCTATTTTTTCATGTAGACACTTTTGATATGTCTTGACTTCCCAATAGGGAAGATGAATAATTTAGCACCCCTACAGTTTCTACAAGAAAGTGTTTGTCAGTCAGACAAAGGGAGGCGTACTGGCAATTATTAATAGAAAATTATCAGGTTAAAACTGATTTCGACCTTGGCTTTTCATCACAAACTCTCCATTGTGGCTGAGATTTTTATCTTGATTACATGTAAATATCTACAGTATTAAAATGTTATTTTGAGTATAATTTCTAGTACATATCAAAAGTTTCTTTTCCTCCCATGCAAACACAAAATGTGCTAGATTAAAAAAAATAAGTTCTGTGGAATGCTGTTACTATGAACTAGGATCCCTTTAGAGAGGTATACCTTTGATAACTGTAGCCGAAATGGCGTAAGGAAATTTATTTGGGACAAAGAACTAGAAAAGATTTCTTTTTCACATTGAAATATCTACAACTGCCACATATAGAATTATATTGCTATGGTACCCACCAAATCACAGTCCATTTGTCAGACCTGAGTTAAAAATTGACTGTACAGAACTGTGACTTTTTTTTTTTAGTTCTTAAGGTTTCGTGGGAGCACTTGTGGTGGCAAGCTCTGTCGCTCTGATCTGCTCCCTCATAGGCTTCTCCAACTGCATCCCCATAGCAAACCCCTTCAAGTTATTCTTATATTACTTAAAAAGTTACTTATTTATTTTGAGAATTGCATATAGGATTACTGTACTCATGTATTCTTTCCACCTCTCCTCCCCCTTTGCAATTCATGGCCTCTTCTTTTAAAATTATTAGTATTAAATACACACACAAACACACAAAAATACTTGCACACAGCTCCCCATGCCAGCCACACTGTTCCCAGCACCTCTCCTTCTTCTTCAAACATGCTTTTTTATTTTTATTTTTTTTTTTTCGAATGAAGAAATGGGGTTTAACTCTTCAGGTTCAGGTCAAATGTTCTGTCCCTGGAGATACTGCTCAGGTCCCACCTAGCAATAAAGTATAAAGTCCCCCCCACACAAACAACATGTACACACACACACACACACACACACACACACACAACCAAATACAAGCTGCTAAGTTTCTTTGGTGTTGCTTGTATGCACATGTGTTTATGGCTGACCATTTGGGATCAGGTAACTTATCAGAGAGCTTGGTCCCTGTAAGAGATTGAATCTCCTATTCCTGACATTCCTTTTCACCTCTACAACCTGTCCTTTAAGAGATTCTCTCCATCTCTATCTGCCCCACCGCCCTCTCTCTGTGTGTATGTGTCTTTCATGTAGATGAAATGTGATCTCATGCTTCTCGACTCTTAGGCCAACTCACACTCCTGCTGCCATATCTTTGTTATCATGAAAGTCCATCCCTCTGAAACTGGAAGCTTGCTTAAGGAAGATACCCTCTCATTTCCAAAGTTTGCCAGCCTCATGGGGAGGACAGAGGTGCTCTGGTGTCTGAAGAGCACTTGCTAGAATGGTCCTTGAGGTATGAATAGTTCACCTTTGCTGGTGCCTAAAGGAGTCATACTTTATTGCTGGGTGAGACCTGCACAGTAGCTCCAGAGGCAAAATATTCGAGCTGGACCTGAAGAGTTAAACCCCATCACTGCATTTGCAGAAAAAAACAAGCATGTATGAAGAAAAGGGAGAGTTGGGAATAGTGTGGCAGGCATGGGAAGCTGTGAGCAGAGGTGCTGGAATCCCCACAGTGGGAGTGGGGACAGGCTTATGAATTTGTATGTTAGTCTAAGGATTGCAAACTCTTGAGTATACAGGCAGATTTGTGTTCGAATCTCAGTTCTTACCATTGACAAGCTGTGTAAACGTGGGAAGATTATTCTATGACTAATCATCTCATTTATAATCATAGTAATTCCTCAAAGAATTATTACCAAAATTAAATAAGCACAATGAAAAGAAATGCCATTTGTTCTTTGTTATTTATGTCATATAACAGGACAGTAGATATTTTAATGATTTTTATAATGTCAATAATCGATTCAAAGATGTTAAATGATTAAAAAAAACACATTCATACCACCACAGTATAGTCAGGAAAATTAGATATAAACAGAAAAATACTTGCTGACAAAGATAACGTTTTTCAGTAACACCATACTAAAAGCACTTGTGGGATACAGGCAGACCATGTGTGGCCTTTGAACTCTCAGCACCACAAGTAGGAAAGGGAAAGATTTAAAATATTTCATATTGCTTGAACCATTTTTGTGACAATAAACATTATTTCCATATTTATAAAGCAATTAAAAATCTCCCTTTCCCTGACACAGCACACATCTCTTGTGGTCTGCAGCCCTGAGTCTGAATCTGTGAACTTAGTTCTTAGTGTTCATGCTTGTTATTTTGCTGCGTTTACAGAATTCTGATCTAAGTGGTCTCTACTTTATCCATAAGTTTGTTGTAATGGATTTTACGTCTGCTAGGTTTCATGAAAGAATCTTCATAAATTGCTGCATAGCATTGGCTTCACTTGTCATTGTTAGGTTGAGCACGACAAGGACGTATTTTGGTATTTCAGTTGTCTGCGTCACAGGTAGCTTACTCTTGTCCGTGTTGTTCTTTGTGTTTGTCTGAATTTTTGTGTCATTGTGATGAAGATGCGTTGGAGACAGTCCTTTTGTTAAGCCCCAGTCATTCCTACATCTTCTTATCAATATTTTTCATGTATTTAAATAAAGAAAACAAGTAAAAACCCTTGTTCACCTTTATTTTTACAAAAGTTATACACCTTTATAAAACTATCAGCAGGCTTTTACTCTTAATTTGAAGATATGGACAATTAAAAATGGGCAAATTCCAAAAGGATAGGACTTGTGAGAAAATTCAGGAAGTCAACAAGTGACTTTGAAAGATTAAAAACAGTATCTAGTGGCTGTACAAGTTTAGAAGTTACTAGAAGAAAGAAAAGGGAACTCGGGGATATAAGGGAGACAGAAACAAAAATACTGGGTGCTCAAACCTGTCCTTTGCCATCTCTTTCCGTTGGTGTCAACATGAACTACACAGTGACAGGAGGCAGTTTACCATGTACACAATGGGTACTACATGGTAGTTTGTCGAGGTGGAGAAAGAGTTTGGACAATGCTGAGGTGGATGTCTCCTGACCCTCAAGTTCCTAGTAGGATGGAGATGGTCATGTGACCCACTCTAGTCACCTAAAATTGGAAATTTAAACATTTGTATACAAGGAGATGGTTTTGCCACCTTGAAAGTGTACTCTTACACTCTCACCAAGGGCTTGCTTATTGTTGTTATTATTGTTTGGTTAAAAGTGTATTAGAAATCTACCTATATGTACTGCATTCTCTTCTTTTTCTACTGACATGTATCCTGACAGCTTGAACTGTCCCAATCACAATTGTATTTTAAGATGCTTCATTACTACTAACATGATTTTCTCTGGAAGTGAATAATGAAAGTTGAAGAGCTCTTTAGTTTAGCCACGCCCCCTAAGGGATATTCTGGCCTTTAACATAGCGTGGCATTAACCACTTTTATAGTTGAACATCTAAATAGTATTCTTTATTAACAAGTTCAGATGGCTATTTATCATTATGTGTAGAACTTTGATTACAGTAGACCATCATATCACAAGCCATCCCTGTGGGCTACAGAACACATTAATTATGACAAGCTTTGAAATGGAGCATTATTTCCACTTACTGCTAGCATGTGGGATGCTTTTGTGTTGCCTACAGTCAAATGATATAATAAATGGAGGAAATGTTTGCTTTAACTTTTAGTTGTCCTTTTAAATTTTAGGAATAAATCCACATAAGTGATTTTTACTAAAATTACCAGTGAAATTGCTTAGGGTAAAAGACACTTGCTGCCGAACCTGGTTGCCTGAGTTTGATTCCTGGGCCCACATGGTAGAATCAACTCCTGAACATTGTCCTATGACTATCATATGTGCAGTGTGACAGTTGTGTGCTCTCTCTCTCTCTCTCTCTCTCTCTCTCTCACACACACACACACACACACACACAAACACACACACAAACATTACAAATAACACATGATATTAAAAACTAATTTTATTTACTCTAAACCAAATTAAAAAGATCAATTGTTGGTCTAGAGTCCCATTATCTTCCAAAAATTCATGCTTTCACATTGAATGGCACATGTTCCCCATCTGGATGAAGGTGCTTCTCTTTAAGGGTGAAGGAATCAAATCAATTGGTCTCTATTTATTCTAAAAGTCCTAAAGTAACAAAGTACTAATATACTTTGAGCTTGTATTCTTTCTTTTCTCTCCAGGGCATTTAGAAGTTATCCTAAGATTCTGTAATTTTTTTACTTCTGATGCTTCCTGTTAGAATCCTCCTCCATTCAGTTTGGTAAGCATCTGTCATGTGGTCCCAAAGAATAACTGATGACACAGCAAGAATAAAGTGTAAAATAGTACTTGCCCTTGGCTTTTGAGGTTTGAAAGCCCTTCTGGGCTTGTATGGAATTCATGAGCTCAAAAGTCACAGATTTGTATAAATGGGAAGGGAGGTGATGGAGTCATCACCGTATTGGCGACTTGAAAGGAGACATGTGCTGCGAAGAAAAAGAACAACACTGATATGAGTGGGGAAGGAGATGGGAAGGTAAGGGGCAGGGACTGCTGTTCAGGGATGCAGTGAACAACATCAGCAGCTGAAGATCCTAGCTGCACTTCTGCCTCCATTCAAGTTCACAGCATTGCTAGCTGGGACCAGGTATCAAAATAATGGTTTATTTTACACCAACAAACTGCCCTGTATTGTCCTGTCCTGACTCTCTGGTCTTTGCTTGACTAGCCTCAAATAGTCATATTCATTTTAATATCCCAGTATAATGATAAGCAGCTTAAATGGAGGGTTTTATCAAGATAGGCAGAGGGGCAGAACCAGTATGCAAGACAAGCTTCCTCACTTTATTTCACTCTTACTTATCAGGGAAATATTTAACGTAACCAGCTCTTGATACTTTTTTAAAAATAAACAAATAGTGTTTTGATGGAGTGTATAGTAAGAATCTCAAAAAGGGTAATGTTCCAAGTATATTTCCTAAAGAAAAATAATGTGGTGTAGTCAGACAGCTCTCAGAACATTGTTCACTATTCACGTTCATTACCCTCAAGGTTTAAGGCATGGTTTTAGACTTTTATTAAATGCTATAACGCTAAACAGTTCTAATGATTACTTTCAAGACTTTTGATCTTAAAAAATAAATACAGTCCTTTTTATTCCTTTAGTTTGTGTCTGTGCATGTTGGGTAGGTGGAAATATTTGTACACGTGTCATGTGCATAAGAAAATCAGACAACAATGTCTTCTATCTTGTAGAACTGAGGGATTGCTCTCTGGTCTGCAGGCTTGATGGCAGGAGTGGCTGCCCATTGAAATAATTTTCCAGTCTTTTACTTCCAATTTTGCAGAGGATAATCTACCAAAAATAGAGATTTTAATACTTATTCCCCAGAGAATAGGGAATCAGATAAAAATGTAAGCCTATGTCTCACTTTGTATAACTAATATGCAGAAAGTATTTTGAGCTTGCCTAATTTTAATAAAATATTTGAATCCAAAGAAAAAGCTTAACAAACAGAATGAAAGAACAAGAAAGATGTAATACTCTTGGGTAGCTTGGTCTCATTGCTTTTGCCAAAGAACATTCATTAACTGGCCCTTGGTGACTTAAATATATTTTCTTTTTTTACAGAATAAGCTTAAGCCCTATAGTGTTTTGTTCCCAAGTGGCATGTGTTAATAACCTGATTTCTAGGCAAGTGTAAGCATAAGACTTCTAAGCACGCAGCATGAAAAACACCAAGTAATAGACATTCACTGTGTGAACGTGTAGGATTCCTTTAGTCACAAGATCATAGGTGAAAAGTCTATCTCTGTTTCTCTGAAAGAATAGGGCCAGCTGCATCACAAGCTTTATGAAATGAACTCAGAAATGAAGCTTAGAAACCACAGGGACTTCTCGTAGAGCTGGTGAAAATCCAGGCTTCCCCAAAGTCCAGCTACTAACTTTCATCCTAGCTATAACAGTTGTAATACAAAAAAGACCATGTAAATAAACTGGTCTGTCACTGTAAATATTTCTGCTCAGGTCCAGGAAACCCAAGCACCTGTCCTGGAGTTGTATCGGGTATGAAAATGTGTGTGTTAGAAAGGCAATGTTCTCTGCAATCACTACACAAGCTCAAATTAGACCAAATTCCATCATGGACAGGGGTGATGGACGTGAGAATGAAGTCATACCCTTAGCTGAGATTCTATTGGCATTTGACTGTATATTACTAGATTAAACTATTTTCTCCATATATTTTTCTTAACATAAACATATTCACAATTCATGAAATCTAATGTATGGAATTCTTATCTGAAAGAGTATGAGATTTTGCTGTCTCTTTGCACTGAAGATGGCCCTGTTTCAATTAAGACTGTTGAAAATAATAGTTGTGGTGTACCATGTGTCTGGGTCTGACTTCCAACACACTCTGTGAGATTAAAACTCTGGACAGAAGAATAATGAAGTTCAAAATACACGTGGCGGTAAGACACGTGACGAACTTTTCTTCTCTCCCGGAGCAAGGACAACAGATATTCCTTGAGCCATCAAAGGAAAAGCGATTTATCTTGAAAGGCATATTTTCAGCCAAATACTTTTGCTCATGTGACATAGGAGGTGGACTAATGGGAACATCTTACTCAAGAGAGAAAGGTAAATCACAAGCTCTCTTAGCATGTTGGCATCCACGGGGCAGGTGGGAAAGGAACTGCGACTGGACTGACATGATCCCACATTCTGACAGAGGATGGTGGCAAGAGCATCGATCTTTCTCCCTGACACAGTGAAAACAGAAAACAGCTCAATTGTCCAAATTTGTAAGAACATTCCTACCAAAAGTGATTGGTTTGGGGGTAATAATTTCTATTTGTATTTAAGTCAACAGCTATTAGTATTAACCATCATAGATTGTTGAAAGAAAAAAATCATACCAGGATTGTGAAATAGAAATATCTTAGAGAATATTCATGAGCTCTAAGAAAATACATGTCTTTGGAGAATTATGGCCAAGAATGCCAGAAGAGAAAGTATCCTGTTTTTCTAGTCTCCTCTTCTCAATTTTCCAAAATAAAAGAGTATTACAGGAAATTTACCAATAGCAACTTGAAGAGCTAGTATATAGCTCTGGGTCCTGCCTCTTCAATGCTTACCTCACTACCTTTCTTCTTGTATTTCTTGAGCCTTTACTGTTTGCTAGGGTGAAATTGGGCAATGTTTAGAAAACATACCTCTAACCTAGAGTAACTCATGGTTTAGTGGAAGAAGCAGACTGAAGATAATGATAGGAAGGCTGGAGGAATGACAATACAGAAGAAGGCGTATAAATAACACTATGGTTGCTTTTAAAAAAAGACATAGAAAATCATATTGTTTTATATTTACCTAAACTAATGTGTGTGTATTGTGTGTGTGTGTGTATGTGTGTGTGTGTGTGTGTGTGTGTGTGTGTGTGTGTGTGTGTGTTGTATTATTTCCTTATAGGTGAAATGCCACTTACATACTCTGGGAATATACATAAAATATAAAAACATGGCCCTTGGTTTCTGTGCCTCCCTGCATCTGGTGCTACTTTGATTTATATAAATTTACTTGTTATATGTGTGCATTTCTTCTGTGTTCACAAACTCAAATTCTCTTTCTGGTGGACTTCTTTAGAAACGGAGGCGTGATGACAAGAGTACACTGTACTTCATAATGCTTATACAATTCATGTCCCTGTACTGGCTTGTATGTTAGAAATACTCTTTCTGAGAGAGAAAGAGAGAGGGGTCATGGAGGCAAATGTTCACATGTCTCCACCAGTCAAAGATAGTTTATATATCTAGGTTGGATATTGGGTTACACTTTTGATTGAGCACTACCATACTTATAAAGACTTCGATTAACATTTTAAAAAATTGTATAAAAGCAAAAAGGAAAAGGGGGCACGGGATAGGGTTTTTCTAGGGAGGGGAAATGGGGAAAGGGGATGGCATCTGAAATGTAAATAAAATATCCAATAAAAAAATCAGTTCACTTCTTATAAAAAAAAAAAGAAATATTCTTTCCATTAAGAAATTTCAAGTACAAGAGAAAAAAAGGTTGTTCTAATATGAAATTTCTAGCATTTTTATCAGAAGTTCCAGTTATCTTAGAACTTTTAAAAAGAGAGGTGCTGTCTGGTATTCAGACTTCATACTTGAACCAGTTTCCAGAGAGTTCTAACTTCTGAATCTTGTGATCTCGAAACTTCTAGCTTCTTCCAGTGATATTATTTTCTGTAAGTATCATATGCAGAAAGATGTGTGTGCTGTATCCCATTCATCCATAAGATACACTATCCCAGAAAAATTATTGAAAACATCTTCCCTGTTCTTGTTGTTACTTTTGACTTGTCATTTTGCATGTGGTTTTGCTATGTTAATTTGTATGTGATTATTTTTACAGAATCTTCAAAGGAAGAGTAAAAAATACATCTGCTTACTGTTGAACAGACAACTTAGACTACAAGAGAGTTCCAGGATCCACTTTGATGGGGGTGTCTGCAATATGGGGCATAGGCAGATGGTGCTGTGTTACTTGAAGATTTGTAAAGAAAGAATATCTGAAGGGAGTTTTTGAAATGTATGTCGTATCATTTTTGATAGATTATTTGCAATTGTGAATATTTGTAGGTGTGGTTCTTTGCTTGTTCCACAAATGTGGGATGATTAAGGCAGACAGACCACTAACTATTGAATGTGTAGATTACCTATCATTCATGATAAAATCTTACTTTTAGTTATTGTGGCATATTCTGTGAATTTTTGCCAACTGTAGCCAAAATGCTGGGCAATGTCATAATCTGTACACTTTGTGACGTTTGACCCACTACTCTCCATTTTCTTCCTTGGCATCCTTCCAGCCCCTCATAACTATGATTCTACCCTGTGTTTCCTTAGGTTCAACTTTGCTCAACTCTGTACAAGGTGACCTTAAGAGAAATGTCATCCTTTCCTAGGCGATCTTCGTCCCTGAACAACATATCTTTCAGTTTCATCCATATTATCAAAAATGACCCAATTTCACTTATAAGTCTGAGTAGTAATCCTTTGTGCATATAGGACACATTTTCTTTAAACATTCATCTATAATTCCTACATTGATTACATTTCTTTGCTTCTGTGAATAATGGTGTAATAAAGATAGATAGCCACAAATCTCATACTGACCGGATCAGCAGAAGGATTAAAGGATAACAGGATAGTTTCTCTCTTTTTTTTCTTTCTTTTCTCCTTTTTTTTGAGTAGCATTCATACTATTTCCCACAATGGCTATGGATAGTACTTTGTATTTTGTATATCTGAAGGTCCTTGTTTGCCTACCTCTTTTGCCACCATGTTTTGTCTTTTGTGATAGAAGCCATCTTAATAGATGCAAATGATGTCTAATTGAGTTTAAATGTGCATTGTCAACGATTCTGGCCACACTTCATGTACTTACTAGACATTTGTGTATAAACATGTTCATGGAGTGCACATGCGTGTGCAATTATGCATGCATGTGTGCATATATGCATGTAGAGGTCAGAGGTCAGTGCCAATACCTTCCGCAATTACTCTGTGCAGTATTATTTTAAAATTCACAATTATTTGTTTATTGATTTTGGGGGGAGCATAATAAGTATGGAAGTCAGAAGGCAAGTTCTGGGAGTGAATTTTCTCTGAATCCTGGGGGTTGGACTCAGAGATTAGCACCTTTACCCACTGAGCCATCTCACTGGTCCCTTAGCCTTGCTTTTAAGATAGGGTCTTTCAAAAAAAATTATAGGGTCTTTCATTGAACTTGAAGCTCACTGATTTGACTAGGTCTTTTCTCTGGCCAGTAAGTTCTGGTGTTCTTTCTGTCTCTGCCTTCTGAGTACTAGGATTACCAGTGTCCATGGCCATGCCTGCTTTGTACATGGGTCCTGGGGATTTGAACTCAGGTCCTTATGCTTGTGTAGCAACTGCTTTATCAACTGGGCTGTCTCCTCAGCTCCCTTACTGCCCATTTCTGTGTTCTTTTTTTCAGAGTGCATCACTACAGAGCTCATGTCTACTTTCTAATCAAGTCATTTGTTTCCCTTTTATTAAAGGTTCTTAACTCTTTCTCAGACATGTAATTTGCAAACCCTCTCCTGAGCTCCGGCTTCTTTCTCTACTTTAATTGTCTCACTATGTAGAAGCTTCTCAGGTGGATGCCATCACATGTATGTTTTAGCTTTTGCTGCCTGCAATTTTGGAGCCACATGCTATAAAATCATTGCTTAGTACAATGCTGCTGACCTTTTTTCTTATACCCTTTTCCCAGTTGCTTTTATAGCTTCCAGTGTTATTAGGTTACGTCTTCAATCTATTTGGTTTTGATTTGTGTGCATGGCATAGGATAAGGTTGTACTTTAATTCTTTTGTGCATGGATATTCAATTTTGCCAGCATTGGAGAGACTGTACTTTCTCTGCTGTGTTTCATTGATGCTTATGTCAGAACTGATATTCTGTGAATTGATAAAACACGAAGGACTATTTTGTTTAAAGCCATTTATTAGTTTCTACACATTTCATGTAGAGCACTGGATACAGTATGCAAACGAGGCCCAGAGCACATCAAGGATTTTTCCCAAGTTTTGCCAGATGTTGCTGAGACCAGTCTTTAATTCTTTCTCCTCATACAAACTCGCTTCTTTTTACATTGCTCTATTATTTTGGGTTGATAAACATTTTCCTGAGCATGGACAACTCAGTATAATACGAAGGTTTCTCTACATCATACCATAGAAATAATTTTTTATGCAAGAAATTCCCAAATTCAATGTGGCATACTAGACTGGATTTTTTTGACAAAAAAAAAAAAATGGACTATAGAGTAAAGAATTGCTACGTCCAAAATAAAGTCTGGAGTTTAGCTGCAAAAGAGCTAATTGGCTTTTTAATTTTGACAAAGAGATAAGGTAGTGATGGTGGGGTATACTGGATGTGTGGTATGTAGGAGCTCTCTAGACAATTCTTTCTTGTTTGATAATTGTATTTGCTAATTTAATGTCTTTATTAAAAAGTCTTACATGTTTTTATATATTGTGATCACATCCACACCTATTTTCCTCTCTTATTTCCTCTCACTCCTTTTAAT
Source organism: Rhabdomys pumilio (assembly GCA_030674055.1). NCBI lineage: Eukaryota > Metazoa > Chordata > Mammalia > Rodentia > Muridae > Rhabdomys > Rhabdomys pumilio. The sequence goes on from JANHMN010000011.1 coordinate 11,103,475, forward strand.
CTCTGGCTTCCTAGATGACTCCATTCCATTTTTTTTTTACCTGCTTGGTTTAATTCAGGTTGTTCATGTCAGTATGAGTGGGGCTTGTTTTCTGAAATATGAACAACTTATCACTGGTTATAGTAGTAACAAAATGACATCTTGACTATACCCTATCCCTCTTGTCTTCCACCAACCTCTTGTCTTCCCCAACTGCTTGGCAAGAAGTAAGTGGCAATAGCTCCTATTAGTGATCATGAATTCCTTGCTCTATCTCCTCATCCGTGATGGAATGTTGAAGGAGCCAGTCTTGTACATGTTTTGTGAAGATACCCATGGTTATTCTGTGTTCGTGATTGCAAAAGTCCTGCCACTTCCAGAAGATGACTCTCTGGCTCTTAACATTGTTTTGTCTCATCTTTGAGATGTTTCCTGTGCCCGAGAGGAGATGATATAGATGTCCTATTAATGTCTGAGAAGAAATTGTAAACAGTCATTTATTTTCAGCATTTTGCACCATGTTAGCCACTGATCCATGAGAATGGAAAAGCATCTCTGACTATGGCTAAAGCAGCATTCATCTGTAAGTATGAAGGTGAATATCCACAAGGCAGTTTGGCAATATTTTCATGTACCAAAACATCAGCAGTATATTCCAGTGTGATCCATGACAAACGAAGCTGTGATCTCTGCTTTGACCAGGTCTTCAATACCAGAAATCATTATACTTCATAATTAGTATTACACACACACACACACACACACACACACACACACACACACACAAGCACACAGGCACACACATGCTCATACACATACATGCACACACATGTACACACAGATGCACATGCACACACACGCACACATACACACCACAGAGTTCTGTTTGTTTTATTTCTCATCTATTTTTATCTGAAAATCAGACTTTAGCTTACATAGCTGACATTGATAAATCCTCAGAAATAATGGTAAGTAATCCTGAGGATATAGATATTACTAAGATATTTACGGAAAGTCTCTTTAAAAGCAAGCATTTCACTTAAAAATTCGGACTTACAACTACTTAACTGGAAGCCTCTCCTTTGGTGGATGGAAAACTTCATGGACCCAGCCTTCTTGGTCAGGAAATAGCTCATCTGTCTTTCACATTTTAAGCAACTGAGAAAATCCTTGAATAACCAACAAGGACAAAATATGTGCTCTGTCTGAGGGGCCTTGGTGGTTGTGACTCTTGGAATTCAGTAGAAATGGGTCCTACAAGATGCTGAGTAAGAAAATCCCCTTATTAAACATTTGCTGATTATGTACTGTATTCCTATTATGAAGCAATATACTTTTACACTTGATGAAAACTCCCAGGTATCCAAGAAATGCTGCGTGCCAGGTAGTGCTGAAGGAAAACACATCAAACATAAAAGTGCAAATCTAGTCAGTAATTGAGGACTGTAACTGTCCCCATCCCTTCCCATCTGAACTTCTAACCTGTCCTGCATATAGACAATTTTGTGATGTTGATTAATCATCAACTGTCAAGTTAAATAATCCTTCTTAAGCTATGGGAAATAAGAAAGTGTCAATTAATGTAAGTAAGTCGGCGTACTTGACCCAAAATAGAGTAATTTTGTTTTTCTGCATGTATTCCATTCAAAATTTTTAAATAAAATGTTAGTAAATATCTTTAGAATATTTAAAAACATTGTAACAAAATTCAAAGCAAATTTAAGAAAAATATCTAAAACTATAAGAATTCCTTAAAGTTCTAATTCTACGTTTATAGAAATGCGTTGATAAATAACAACTAAAGTAGCTAAAAAAGTAGGTCATAGCTGATGAATATTAGACTCTTCTGTCGAGAACTTTCATTTCAGATCTTGACTTTTTGACTTAGACCTAGCTCTGGAAAATGCTAATAACCTTTATCTACCATTATCAAAAAATTCTAAATTTCTCTGATAGTCCACTCTCATGCTTAATCATTCTCTATACATCAGTTTGAGCCTTCAAACATGGCAGATACTCAACAAATATTTGTTGGGGGCTTTTTGCTCTATATTACTTCATCATGTTTCATGTCCATAATTGGTGCAGAGGCCTAGATAATGACTTTAAAAGGGAGCAGGGACTTGCTCCAAGATAGGAGAGGATTGCTGGGTGGTGGTGGCGCATGCCTTTAATCCCAGCACTTGGGAGGCAGAGGCAGGCAGATTTCTGAGTTCGAGGCCAGTCTGGTCTACAGAGTGAGTTCCAGGACAGCCAGGACTACACAGAGAAACCCTGTCTTGAAAAACAAAAACCAAAACAAAACAAAAACCAAAACAAAACCAACCAATCAAAAAAAAGATAGGAGAGGATTGAAATGCTGTTGGAAAGTGCCACTCAAGATGACTGTCTCCACTAAAAATATGGGTGTGGATATATTCTTTCTCAATTATAAGATGCTATTAAGAAAGGAGCTATGTCAAGTCACCGGATGCTTAGAGAGCACACAGCAAGATACAGAAAAAAGCTATAGTGCAAAGAACAAGCATGACACATATAACAGAAATTGAAAGGAATAAAACCTGCCAGTGTGGCCAGAGATGGTAAGACCCAGATATGACTCCTCAGATTCTACCAGTCCTTAATGCTGGAGAAAATATTGAACAGGCTTGGAAGGTGAAATGGATTTACTTTTGGTATGAATATTGTTCCATTTTGTGTATATTACTTCATTTCTTTTATTTGAAATGTCATTATCTGCACAAATTGTCACAGAACCTAAAGCATGGTAATACAGCTATTTCTGCTTTCTTCAGCATTCTGAAGAATCTTTGAAGGTCACCAGGTGGTCTGAATTTTTTAAATCATCTTTCCTTCCTTTCCCAAAGGTGATAGTATTCTGAATGGCAAGTATTAATATTATTTGCAGTGTCAATTATTATTTATTTTTGCTTACTTTTCAATTTAGGGGTTCCTAATCCCTATATTGCTTAACTTAGATTGTTTCAATCCTGTGTGAATGAGGCCGGCCATATTACATGTAGGGATTTGAAGCATGCTATCAAGTCATAGTGTGTTTGCAATCTATTTGTATTGACCCATGTAGCTGTTCATTCACCGGCATATTTGAGTTGTTGTTCTGTCAATTTCTGCTGTAAATTCTGCTCATCTGAAAATGTATGTATGTCACTTTGTGGTGCACAGTTCCAACATTTGCCTATGTTCACGATTTCCTTCTAGGTGTCAAAATGCTTGGTTCTAAGACAAGTCTTCATACCGATAACTAACTATGAGTTAATTGGTTTCCTATCATAGTGGCTCTGCAATCTACCCTTCCCAACAAATAGAAAAATTTGGTTATGTAATATCTGTGAAAAACAGAGTCTATATCATTTATTTATGGCCTGAATCCCATAGTGCACTGTACTTGGCACATGAGTGTTTTCTGCAATTTTTGCTCTTCATGATTAAAATATGCTACCTAAGCAGAGTCAGAGAGGGGGAGGGGAAAAGAGAGAAGATATAGTATGATTTAGGGGAAATAAACATAATTTTAGTTTTTCAGTGGGAGGAGGCATGTAGATGACATTACTGATACAAAGGAGACTATTAGACAAGAGTATGATTTTTTTGTGCATAAAATGGAAAATGCTATTACATTCTTCCTGTCCTCTGCTGTCATTTCTTTATTCCTTAGTAACACTTCCTCTTCTATCATTTTTATTGCATAAAAAAATTGTATTTATGAGAGATGAATGAGAAACTCTACTCAGGGATAATGTTTTAAAAATATTCTTTGAAATTGTCCAATTAGGAAATAATCACTAATAAGACTCTGGATTTAAGTCAAGGTCGTTTTGATGTTAGTAACTTACATGGTTTAGGAAGAGGTTTTGGAGAGTGTGTTGATACAATGGCCTGTAGAATGACAACAGATCTTGACATTCAATTTGGTCAAATGTTTAAGAAACAGAGCTTCAGGAGCTGAAGGAGGAAACGTGGAGCGCTCCTGTAGAACTTCCGATTGTTCATAAAAAACAATACAGAGTGAGGCGTCTGAGCCCTGGCTTTGGTGATTGGCCTCTCTTGTTCTGCAACACCGACCATCGCTAGAAAATTTAAAGGACACAATCCTCAGTTACCCAGCCAAGAGCTTCTCAACAAGATGTTCTTTCTGACAGACTAGAAAAATATATTATTGCTATCCCCTGTGTGACACATTTAAGACGCTTGTCATTATAATTATTAAAGATAATCGTACAAACAACTGAGAGTCATTGTGACATTCCTATGCATGTGCCATTGTGCATTGGCCACACCCATTTCCTGTCACTCCCAACTTTTTGGACCCCTCCCCAATTCCCAATCCTTCCTTCTCCTCAGCCTTGCTCACTTCCTCTTCCTTCTCCCTATCCGGTTTTGTTTTCACATATACGAGGAAACATTTTATACGTACCATTGTGTCTTTTTAAATTTGACTTAACATGCTGACTTCCAGTTCACTTGATCTACGAGTTTAATCTATTGTATCTATTTTTTCCTGTAAATGACAAGATTTCATTTTTCTTCGTGGTTGAATAATGATTTATTGTGCACTTTATTTCATATTTTCAGGGCACTAGTGTAATATCTTGGCGGTTGTCAATTGTGCTGATTCAATATCTTGGTTACTGTGACTATTGACGCTATAATAAGCCTGTGTTTGCGAGTATGTACTTTGCATCTGGACCTCATTTTCTTTGATTTTATGCTCAGGACTGTTATATCTGGATGTTATATTACTCATATATTTAGTTTTTATGTGGAACCTCTGTATCAATTTCCATAATGCCTAGACTGTGATATTTCTACCAACAGTACACAAACATTCCTTTAAATTTTTTTTCTTATTTTTACCAAACCTCTTCAGCAGCATTTGTTACTTTTATATGGTAGCTGTTCTGGCTAGTGTCAAATGGAATTTAAATATTATATTTATTCCATTTCTTTGATGGATGATATCAAGCATATTTCATGCATTTATTGTCTATTTGTGGTTCTTTCGAGACCTGTCTTATTCATATCATTTGTCGTTAACCTGATCACAGACTTTTTAAGTTTGAAGACAACAGTGATGTGGAAAGGAAGGATACTGAGGAGGGCATTCAGGAGATCTGCAGAAGTCTGAGAACAAATAGCAGGGTCTGGATAAACCATATGTCTTGGTCCTCAGGACACTGTTGAGAGAATTCTATTCTAGAGAGCATTATCCACATGGCATATTTTACTTTCATTGAACCAAGGATAAGTGACACTTAGATTTTCCACCTGGCATTGTTTTGACACCAAAGAACTGTCTCTACCCTTGCTCCAGCCATTTATGGTAGCTCGATGTTCTACCTGATGCCTATGGTCCAACATGCAGCTTAGAAACACAAGCAAGGCCCAGGCAGGAAAGGCAGAGCCAGGATAGACAGGCAGAGTGGGGTGGGGTTGCAGTGAAGGGTGGATGCCTAAATGTTGTTTTGTTCTAATATTATTGTCTAGTCAAGATCCAAGACACTGTCCCTCTCTGGTTGCTGTGTACTGTCTGCTTTGTAACTCAGAAGTGTTTATCATGACAAGCTGCGAGCAGATGGTCTGGAAAGAGAAGAGAAACTTGACCCACCGAGATGTCACTTAAACAGCTGAGGCCAGTATTTCACCAGATGCCCAAGCATTTAATCCATCAAGGGCTCTGTCAAGATCACTCATAATTTTTTTCCACATGCTAACATTGTAATTTAAAAAAAAAAATTAGTTACTGGCAGTAATTACAAGCCAAAGCATAGTTTATAGTTAAATTTGTATTTAGTTTCCTAGTTAATACATTCCTCCTTCCAGAGAGATAGGTGATCAAGGCAAAAATTATTAGTTATAAATGACTGGTGAGGAAATAGAGGTTTAACTTGTCCATAGTCACAGAGGAAGAACTTTAGAACAGTAAAGGAGTCAGAAGAAAGTCAGGTGGGACTTTCTCAGCCACAGATTGTCATCTCTCGTCTCAACACATGGGAAGGTGATGTCTAAAGAGACAAAGGTTTATGGCAGCCCATAGTAAGTTAAGATTCATATAGCACTTGATTCCAGGTCATCTTATTGCAGTCTCAAGGTCTCTCCTTCCAGACCTCTAGGTTCCTGCCTACACAATGTCCCAACATGCCCGACTCACTAGCTGGCAAAGTAGCAATCCAGTGTTCTGGCTGAAGATGAAGGGGAAGTAGGACTTCCATGTTCTACCCAGTCATCCTGTACAATTGTGTCAAGCTTCAAAAGGCAGCATGGCTTTTAATAAGTAAATGGCTTACCTGAAAGATTCAAATCAAACATTCTTGGTAATTGTCAGAATTGCTTAACTTTCTATTTTTTTTTTTAAAAGTCTTTCTCTTTGATATTATCACTCTACCAACATTGAGGAAAAAATCATATTGTAAATTATTCTTAAGGGAAAATAAAGAATTGAGGAGAGTAAAGCCAAGAGAAAAACAGTGACATGGTGGTTAAATCACCAAGACCTGAATGCCAGCCACATTACTACTTTGAAAATTCATGATCCTCAATTTGTTTTCTCATGTAAATGAGACTCAGAGCTATCTCATCTACCTGCTGGGCCTTCAGCAACAACCTGCAGTAAAAGATTGTGCCTACTTTATACATTTAAATCTCGTGTTATAAGAAATAAAAAGTAGCCTTAAAAAATAACACTTTTGCACACTCGTCCCTAGGCCTAGTGAGCGGAACAGCAGAGCTCAGATGCTCAGGGCAGTGATGTAGTGATTCAGAATTACACTTTCCAATTAGTCAGTACTATACATACTTGTTAAGGGCATAACTGCTGTAAGAAACTAATTACTTCAAGGCAAAAGGATAAGATAGGTAAAATTTAATGTTACATCTAGGCTGCCTTATTATTTTAATTTCTTGCCACATATATTCACTTGTAGGAGTACCAGCAACCTTGAGTTACTTCTGGGCAAACTCTCTGGACATCTCTAGATAAACATGCCCTGTCTTTTTGTTTGGTTGCAGATAGGTTTTTCTTAGATGGATGGGATGATTCTGGTGAACTCACAGTAATAAATTTCCCCATGTCCATGATAACCCAATGACCTTGTTGGGGGATGGTGGATCCTAGCTTGTATCCCAGCCACTAAGAACTCGGTAAGCTGAAGATTACTCTCACAATAATGACCAGCCCAGAAAGATATCCTTAATGGTATAAGAATTGCCCTTTTATCTTGGGGATAATCAACAGCTGCCAAAATTAGACTTAATACCAGTAAAGTAAAAAGGAATACAGGCCTGGCATTGTCCAGGCCTAGCCATCTCTCTGTGGTCATAGACACTAGAATGAGAACCTACTGCTGCCATTTTCCTAAGCAAATGTCATTTTAAGTACTTACTGTCATACCCACAGAGATGTTTAGCTCTCACTCCTCATCAATAAGCTTCTTTTTGCAGCAGCCAGAAGCTATTACAGAGATTAAGAATGGGTCAAACGCAAAAAATAAGTGATGGTGGCGTGCCCAGCCCAGGTGATGCATGCACAGTGCAGTTACTAAACCTAAGAAGGCTCCCCCTCATGCCTAGAAGACACGATCTTACAGCAACTGAACTCACAAAGCCTCAAAATACTGTCGCTTAAACAAGACCCACACAATGACAACCCCAGCTGATGTGTCAATATGGATGGAAAACTCTCACAAGACTGCTCTTTTAGATGAAGGGCATCGGCATCAGTTTTCTTCAGGGTTGAGCCTCTTGGTAGGTTATCCAATCCTAACCGGTCATCTCTAAACAAATGTACATATAAGTAACACCAAATACATGCAGTAGGATATATGCATTCATACATAAATACATATATACATACATATGTGTACACATATACATACACATGTGCCATATACATATATATATTTATATATAACAGAAGTAATGAAAGAAGTAGAGACCAAGAATTGAGAAGGGATAAGTGAACTCAGGAGCTGAAGGTGGAACAAGGAGGGGTAAAAATGGCTTAACCATAACACTCATATATAAAATTCTAAAATAATAAAGTAAATAAGATAAAGCAAGGTGCATTTTGGGGGGTTAAACAGCACCTGTCAACAGTGTCTATTTTATTAAAACTGTAGAGTAACAGGATTGTCTTTGACCCTTTATTTTGTATTGAACTTTATCTTATTTAACTTACATTTTTCCTAGTAGGGTAAACATATTTTAGCATTTATAAACTATTATATCTTCTCTTTGTTTTAAAATTTAGTTTTTCCCAATTTTAGGAGAACTTTTCCTCTACCAATTTCTACAAATCTTTGGGGACAAACTGTAACAATTTTTCAAAAAGTCTTGCCCCATTATTTTATTTTGTCAGTGTTATTATTATTAAGTAGAGTTTATAAAAATACTAATGATATTTATACATTTTAATAACATTTTATAAAATTAATAACAATTTTAATTTTTAATTGATCATATATTTTTCTATGTGGGTTTTGAAATTTTGTTGACTGTCACTGGTAAGTTTTGACTATGCTCTGTTGTCCATATATCTCATTAAAATAATTTTAATATGTCTACAGATGTTTTAATAGCTACTAAGTTTGGTAAAAGTCCAAATTATTTTACATAAATAGTAACACTGCCTGATTTTGATTTTACTTTTTTGTGTGAGAAAGACAGAGTGTCACCCTGCAGTCCTGGCTGGACTTGAACTCACAGAGAATCACCTTTGTCTATATCTCAAGTGCTGGCATTAAAGGCTTGTGCCACCATACCTGACTCGATTTTGAGTTTTAATGTTACTTTTAAAATGAAATATTTCCATTTAAGATGTGTATTCTTGTGTTAGGATCATACCATGGCTTTTGAAATACTCTTGTTCATAGTTGAGTTTCCCATCGTTATTTAATAATAACTAGGAAATAGACATCCCTAGTTTCTTATAGTATACTTGGAATGTTTCTTTTAAATAAATGATAGGGAAATGTTTTCCAAAATAAAACATAGTGCTTTGTTTTCTAAAAGACACACACACATACACGTAAACTTTTACGATATAGAATAAACTAAGATTGTCCTAGAACACTGGTTCTCAACCTGTGCGTCTTGACCCCTTTGAGGGTCAAACAAGGTTTCACAGAGATCCTCTAAGACCATTGGATAACACAGATATTTACATTACAATTCATAACAGTAGCAAGATTATAAGCAAAACATACAAGCAATATTACGAAGTAGTAACAAAAATAATTTTGTGGTTATGGGATCATCACAACATGGGGAACTGTGTTAAAGGGTTTGAAACATCTTTCAAAAAAATAACCTTACTTAGCAGGGTGAGGCAAAAAGATGAGAATTCAATGTCAGTTTGGCCTACATCGAGGAATACCATCTTAAAGATGGTGTAACCAAATATTAATCAGTTATTATATTATACATACATTTAATATGACTTCTAAGAAAAAAATTTCCAGGTATGATTCATAATAATTGTAAGACATCTTTGAGGAGAAATTGTGTTATACTAAAATACAAAATGACAGTCTTTAGAATTATTTAAAAAAATCTCTCCTAATTACGTACTGAACAAAGGAGGCAGACAGAATTTACCAAAATGCATGTAGAATAGTATTTGTGATATATAAGCAACCGTTCCACCTAAAAACCCGTAACAAAGTGGTCTTTCCTCCTTTGCTACACAATGCTTTCATATCTTCACAATCAATTTGTTTTCTATATATTAGAATCCAAAATAAAGGGAGGAATAATCAATGCATTCCAAGTACAGTAGAGGTGTGTATGGCAGGTCCACTGATCTATTAATTCAATAAAAAGGAAGAAAAACTAAAGATGAAAAGAATATGAATTATAGAGTAAAAATAATCACTTCAATAGAAGTGCTTCTGGAGAAAAATGAATTTTAAAGTATATAAACACACAGGTAAGTTGGTGATATTTTGACATAGTCCATAGAACTTTTCCAAGTTCAATATCTAAAGAAGAGAAAGTAATTACCTGACGAAGCATCTTTACTGCTGAAATTAGAGTTCTCTCTCCTCCCTCCAGGATCCCCATTACAGTCTTCTAGCTGAGCTGGCAACTAATCTTACATCATGTCTAGTAGAGAAACCAAACAAAACCCAACACTCTTCATATGGTATTTTAAAATATTTAACTTATTTTTCCAGAATAAAGAGTCCTTTATTTATACTTATATTAGTTAGCTATCGATATATAATCAAAGTCTACTAAAAGGAGTAGAATAAATAAGTTCTTTATTACAAGTGTGAACATATGTATCTCAGGAGCTATGTGGTGGGATTGTCCTGGAATAATGAGAATAGGTTAGTCCCTGCATCCATTCCAATAGCCTTGCACAGAAACTTATACCTCTGACTACGAAGAGCCTCTCTGGAGATACTGAGACACTGGTGTTAGGCCCTGGGAGTGACTTTTGCTAAATGAGCATTTTTTTTTTGCGTCTCTTCATTCTTATATTTTATATTTGTTAATACTGTTTATTTGGTTTATGTATTTTTAAGTTATTCAACTCATCTTTGGTTCTTTGTCTGTACTCATTCTAAACATCTGGTATTTCTGATCCATGCTAAACTTTGAGAACCAGTGTTTGAGAGAAGTCTGGTGGAAGAGGAAGTTGTGTGTGGCAGAGAGAAATATGTCTGTTCTGTAGTCCGTCTTATCTTCACAGCCTTTGAGTCTCACTGAAAGTTGGCAGAGTCTCCCCTATAGACAGACATCAGAGAGCTAGGGTCTGTGCACCAGCTGAATGGAGATTTGCATTGCTAGCAAAGATTCCCCCAAATCTCAGTTCATATTCTTAACTCACCAGGCTCTTTCAAGGCCTATGGGTAGAGCACAAAGCTTCCTGGAAAATGTCATGGTCTGAATTGTTGAAAGAGAAAAGTTTGGAGCAGCTGCAAGCTAAGTAAGTGAAGTGAAGAGTCTTTGGCTTCCCTGCTTAGCCCTTATATCATCAGGAGAGTTGCCTGAAAGTCGGCTGTCTGCAGTAATAGCCTCTAATCTGCCTCTGGGATTTGCTGGCTAGATGAGGGAAGAGCAGGATTGTGGCCTGGTGACTATTTGTACTGCATTCTTTCTATGGGTTGGAGCTGGGATACTTTTTTTTTAAGCACTATGGTTTACAACTTTGTCTGTACATTAAAAACAGTGTCAGAAAATTTAACAAAAAAAAAATACAAATCCCTTGGCCTATTAAATAATATAGTCTAAGAATGGAAACTGGTATAAAACTGGCTTTTAGGAAGGTTTTTACATGATTCTTATGAGTACCTTGACCAAGGACCACTTGGCAAAGACCCAATACAAGGATTCCATCAGAGACTTTGTGGCTCCATTGACAACCATACACCTGGATACCTAGTGAGGTTGGCTAGCCCAGGCCTCTGGCAAATGGCTGGATCCCTCTGAATAAATTCAAGGTCCCTCTGATTAAAATACCATTGTTCTGTGCAACCCAGAACCTCTACCAACTAGGCTAGTGATAAAATCTCGTGGGACAGGCACAAAAGCCAACTGCAAAAAAGCGAATTCTGAAGACAGAGGGTTAATCAGTGGTAATTAAAAATAGTAAAAGAGAAACTGAGGCAGTAGAAAAGGATTCATGTAATCGGTGAATCAAGGTTCCTAATGCATCCTTGGCTGGCTGCTTGAAACTCCACTCCACATAGAGGAGAGAGTGCTGCCAGGAGGAAATGTTCCTCAAGACTGCCAGGGATACAGACACTTCATTAAAGGAGAAGGCATCTAGCATCTTAATTTATAGTTTTCTTTTTCTTACACCAGCCTCTCAGCAAATGCAATCCTGCATCTAGCTAGTTGTAGTCCTTCACTGAATTGGGACTCAGCAGTCCAGCTCAGGAGGAGTGTGCAGGAGATTCTCTAAGTGAAACTCTAGTCTCTCAGCCAGCAAGTTACAGATGTAATTATATTCTAACCTGATTCTCAGATATGTTGCCTGATTTTTCCAGAAATCAAATGTTATCTCTTCCGGCTTCCATCAACAAAAACAAAGGACACACATACTTAGGAAAATGGAAAATAATCATTATTATTAAATATTACCTTAATCAGTCAAAAGAATATTTGGTTCTGAGCTGTGTAAATTTTTAAGATACAGTTATATTGTGTATGCAACGCTTTTCTCTTCTGAATGAGGAAGTGAGGGCAGGAGATGCCAGATGTGCTTCTTGCACCAGTTTGCTCAGTACTCTGGATCCCCTGTTCCCCATGAAAGCTTTCTAATGACTCCCTACTGGCTCTGGTGGCCTTGGATCAAAGGAGTTGGCCTTGTCTTCTGTCTGCTCTGCAATGATCCTGGCCTATTCCTTTCCTTCTCAATCCTTCTCAATCTGATTATTGAACTAAAACACCCTCATCTTCACACAGTACCACTGCCTTGTGCCCAAATGGCTTCCTCTTCCACGGCAACATGAGTAACTACTCTTTCCATCCCAGATCCACTTAATTTGCTCTGGAAATCCATTCTGCTGATTATCTAAAAATTTCTTTTGTATGTGAGTGTATGTGTGCACATGCGCATGCTATGTGTTCACATTTGTGTACACATCCGTGCACTGCTGTAAGCTAGAGAAAGACGAGTTGACAAGTGTGCTGCTCTAAGACTCTCCCCTGAGAGAGTGTCTTTCACTGAACCTGGAGTGAAGCTTGGTGCTACCAAGCCACACGGATCCCATCTGTCCTCCCCTGCACCATGCTGAGCTCATGGGCATGCACTTGAGGATGCTTAGATCTGAACTCTGGTACTCAGCTCATTCAGCAGACACTCTTACCCACTCAGCCATGTCACCATCACCTCTCATGCCACTTATCATTCTCTTGATTCCTACATCCATTCCTGTCTCCCTGTGAAATATAGTAAAGCAAAAATCCAGAACAACAATAGAAAACACATTCATTTTAGCTTCTTCTCTGTGTTTTCAAAAATAATTTTAAATCATTCCTTCTATTATCATAATCTATTCCAGTTTTCTATTTTATTACTATCAACTTTGTGACCATATCTTTGTCCACTATTCATTTCAAATTATACTTTGCATGAAAACTAGACATTGAAATACACAAAGACCAATCATGCTGAGATATGAAACACAATCCCCCCAAGACTGGTAATGGCAGTGATGGTAAAGTACACATCCTGGTTACTCTTGCTTCTTGTACTTCTCTGTTCTCCCTACTGGGGGCAGTACCGTGCAGTGCTCATCCACTCAGTTTTACATCACTTGCTGGAGAATGGCATCTCAGCCTTGGCAACAACAGCTACCAGCTGTATCTCCTATGGCTTCAGAAAACAACTGTACTACACTGTATGCTGGCAGTGCCTGAGTCATGTGACATGCATGAAGCCACTGCTTATGCACTTATTGGTGGATCTAATTTGGCACAAAGATAAATGTATGACTGAGTGCTAAGTGGCTGAGCGCACTGACAAACCCTTGCTTAGTAGGGCTAGAAAGGTCAACAAAGGCAAAGAAGAAAAATCATAATTCTGGAACATAGATCGATTCCGGTGTATATGACTTTTGACTTCTACAAGATACAACACAATATAGTCCACTTCTAACAAAGGATGATTTCATCCTCTCAACGCATGAAGTTATATTGGGAATTCATCTCTGGCCTTCTCAGCTTGACATCAAGTAATGGCAGGAAGCAGAAATCTGTGTGGTTCACAGTAACAACATAACAACCATTGATTCAAGCCAATACCAATGGCTCTTCCTCATCAATAGCATTCAACTCTTAGGATGTTGGACAGAGTTGAGAGATGCTGGGAACTGGCCAGGAGATCTCACCCATCTGACTCACTGACTTTGCTGTGGTAGGTGCTACATGGTGAGTGCTGGCATAATGAAATTTTAAATTCTTTGACATTGTCATACATCTACATAGTGAACTTTGGTCATAGTCAGTTTCTACTCATTTCAACTCCCCTTAGCCTCTCCTGACCTACCTCGCTTGCAACTTCATACTCTCTTCTTTTTAATAGCACACTGAGTTCAACTAGTGCTTCTCATATGCACATGGGTACTGAGTCGATCTGTGTAGGTATAAACAACCTACCATTGACCAAAAAAAAAAAAAAAAAAGTTCTCTCTAAGTGGGATTATTATTATGATTGTGACAATGCAGTGTGATGTTCTGTTCTATTCTATCCAGTAACAGTTACGTTTAGTACTGTGTGTATCTCCTCTGCTCAGATTTGCATGGTTCTAAACAGTTCTGTTTTAGTCCAGTTCAGATCTATTCCATTCTGTTTGGTTTGTTTGCTTTAGTTTAGCTCTGTTCTGTTTGCTTCTATTCAGCCCATATTTATTTTGGAGAAAGAGGTCTCTCCTATATGAATAGCCATTGTTGGAGTACACAGACCACATCTATAGCCAATCTATGTACCACTTTATAAACACACAAATGTGCACAAGTGTGTGTATTTGTGAGTGCATGCATTCATACAACACACAGACACAGTGAGAAAAATGCACATAGAGTGATGTATTGATTTGATCATTTCTGTTCCTTTAAAGAAGTTTGATTAAACAATATAAACAAAATAAAAATGTGTGTATATAATTTTAAAGATAATTTTCGCATTTACTTATAAATTCAGACCTAGCCCTAAAAAAGTTCTCAAAAACAAGAAAAAAATGCTTTGCTCTAGTTATGATAATTATCTGAACATGTTTAAATCTGTCTGAGTGATAAAACTTGCCTTGAGAAAAATTCTATCCTGACTGGTGTCATACCTGTTTTCTAAGAGACAAAAAAATCAGTTATGGGCATATATATACCCAGCTCTGAACGCCAACTCATCAGCAATGATTGGTTTGGACTAAACACCCAGCTCCAGATTGTGGGGATCCATTCACATTTTGAGAGACAATCAATTCTCTCAACCAAATACAACCATGTTACTGTTTTTAGAGACTGCATGGAAGGAGCCCATTTTCTCTCTGCCTTTTTGAACACTGCACACATGTTGGCTATCTTACTTTACATTGTGTGGTGGATATGTCATTCCTCTCCTAAACACCATGTGGAATTTAGAAACAAATTTTGGACACTTGTTTCTGACAGAGGAGGCCCTTTACTGCTAATTTTTGACAGAGGCAGTGCTAAGACATTTGTCATAGAACATGTATGCAATAAATTTCATGTGAATTAAAACCAAAAGTTTGAAAAAATAATATACAGTATCCTCATTGCCTTCATTTAAGGAAGAATTTACTTTACTAGTCTGAAAACACAGTAAACAGAAAGGATTTGGTAATGTACAACAATACAAAAATACAAATACAAAAATACAAGTATTTGAACTTGTATTATCTAAATCACCATAACTTAAAGAAACCCACACACAATAGTGGGTTGTATTTGCAGTAAAATACATGGATACAATGCCTGGATTTACAAAGACCTCTTATGATAAGCTTTAAAAATGTAGACAACGTAATAAATTCGTTAACTGTTTATATATGCAAATTTCAACAGGATATAACCAAATGTTCATTAACATATAAAAGATTATCCACTTAATTAGTAATCAAGAAAATGCAAATAAAAAGAACAATGAAATTACCTTAACTGCTTTGGAAAAAAATGATGTAAAGTCTAGCAATACTTTGCTGAGAGAGTGTGGTATGAGGAATAATCTCACATATTTTTTGTGGGAGTATAAATTTGTTGACATTTTGAAAAAAACATGTTTGGCATTTTCTGGTAAAATTGAAAACATGCTTAACTTATTATCCAGAAATTCCTCTTCTAGGTATATAATCTAGAAAAACATCTTGCAGATATCATCTGAGATTTATTTACAAGGTTGTGGGTGTCAGGTTTTTACTCCTTGCCTCAAGTGAAAAATCGCCCGAATACCCACCAACTGTGGCATGGGTAAATGGTAACATGATCATACAGTGAAAGAGTATTCAATGATGCAAATGCAGATTCTTTTACACAGTACTCATACATACACTATAAAGGAGATGTGCATGGTGGCACAGGGCTTTAATACTAGCACAGTTTGGGCTGAGGCAGGATAAGTGTGCCCAGATCAAGGCCAGTCTGATTAGTAAATTGAAAGGCTGTGGTTGTATGCACGCTGACAGAAGGCATTGGTCTGGTAGGGTACAGGTGAGGACAATTCCTCTGTGCTGTAGAAGCAGTCTAATACCCACAGGCCTGCTAGGGGTTGAGGGGATGTCAAGACATAGAATGGTACAAATGTAGACTCGGGGATCTACTGGGTTTTGAAATGTAAAGTGACTGCCCTTTGCTTAAGGAGATATGACCACTGTATGTCAAAGCTGCTTACCAGATTCATCTTATATCCAGGAAGGACAAAGAACGTTTTGTGGTTCTGCTCAAAAGAAAAAACAAAAAACAAACAAACTGTCTTAAGGTTTCTGTTGCTGTGAAGAGACACCATAACCTCTCTTATAAAGGAAAACATTTAATTGGGACTGGTTTATAGTTTCAGAGGGTAAGTCCATTATCATCATGGTGGGAAGCATGGTGGCATACAGTCAGTCATGGTACTGTAGAAGGATCTTGAAAGTTCTATATCTTCATTCACAGGCAGCAGAAGGAGCCTGTGCACCACTCTGTGGGTAGCTTGAGAATTAAAAGCGCACCCCCACAGTGATGCACTTCCTCCAACAAAGCCACACCTATTGTCACAAGGCCATAAACTCCCTATGGGCCTATGGGGGCCATTTTCTTATAGACCACACTATCAATCAACCCTTATCTAAAGTTGTTTACTCTTTTGTGACTCCTAGAATTTATATAATAACAAAATTTCATAAGTATACGTTAAATGAAAATAAAAGTAAAATTTTTTAAATTAATATTGTTTCCATTTGTGAGCTTTATTTAGTTGAGCTAAAATTCTTTTTTGAGACTAAAACACAGACTGACTATTGTCCTTCAGAAGCATACCACTGAAAGCAAGTACAGGTGAGAAAATAAAGATTTCTAACAAGGTTAATAAAGTTTAAAAATATCATTGAAGACAGTTATGAAAATGATAGTCTGATGAGTTTTGAAATTGTTTACTCCAGGCATACTTGAGAGGGGTGTGGGGGGAAGAGAGAGGCAGAGAGAGAGAGAGAGAGGGAGAGAGAGAAAGATCAAGCTGTGTAATTTAGAAAGCTAGATGCCAAAGTAAAAATTGAGTTTTGGTGACTATACTTTTTTTTTAATTTAAAACACTTTATTTATTAATATTTGTATAAACATATATACTTATACATGTATACATATATATATATACATATATAAATGATAATTAAATAATAAAATGTATTTAAAAAGTATGGGGGGTTGGGAAGAGTGGGAGAAAGGAAAGGGGAAAATTATGTAAATACAGTGTTCATATATGAAATTCTCAAAAAGGAATCCAGTTTTTTAAAATGCTCAACAGATTAACTAGCATTTTACAATATGAAGATAAATATGACCTATAATTATGTCGAAGGACATTTTAACTCACTACAAACTTTGAAGTTTAAAATGAGATCAATAAAAATTATTTTACCCAGCATACTAACACGAACCACAATAACGTTTTATAATTCAAAGTATTTCTGAGAACAAGAAAATAGATTGTCAGGAGCTAAGTCAGCAGAACCAGGTGTACACTGTGTGTTAATTTTTTGTTTTTGTTTTTTTTTAAATCAAATCACAATTTTTTACTTTTTAACACAGGGGTTATAAACACAAAAATGCAGGATGTGGAGAAGGGGATGACACAGGAGCATAGGTGTTCAGGGGGGAGTACAGATATCTTTCAGAACAGGGTATCAGCTGGGTGAAGGTTCAGGGGTCAGGTCACTATGACTCTTCCTATGATTCACTTGTCCTTATCTAATTTGATACTATCTGCCAAATGCTGTCTATTTACAAGGTCTATGACTACTCAGGCTGGTAGATTTCAACAAAAGCTGCCTGTTTACAATAGTTTATAGCCCTCTGTTTCAATGTTTTTCCATAGAGACCCAAGACTTTGTGTTAGCAGGCATGTATGTCAGGCCTATTGCTGATTTTAGGCTTATGGCTGATTTTAGACCTTCAGTGTATAAGCAGGGCTGCCCCTGACATCTCCTCCTTTTTCCAAGTATAGAAGGGCTGTGGCGATTCTAATCTTGCCAAGGTGGGGGTAGAGGCCTGACCTCCAATAATTAAAAGGGACCTTGTAATGGCTCCAGTCCTCCTGTCGTTGTCCAGTGAGGCATAAGGGCCATACACATCCTGATGTCTTTTTCCTGGAGAGGAGATACTTTTGACATCTACCCCTATGCAGTCAGGCTTGTCCCTCAGGGAACCCAGAAACATATATTTAACTTTTATTTATATTTCCTTGCAGTGCTTAGCCTCACAGTCTAAGCAAGAATTCAGATCGCCAGACAGAGAGGGTTCTGGGTAGCCCCTCTCTGCTTGGTCTTGGGGAGGAAGCCCCCTCTTTTAGGTTGAGTGGAGATGGGACTTAGGAACACCCTGGATAGAGTAACAACCTCATCTAAAGTCTCGTGGTCCTACATATGATAATGTATCTGAATAGATTTTGCTATCAGATTATCTGCCTGTTGTTTCACAAAGTTAGTCAACCAATTTAAGGCCCAGGGACCAAAGGAAATAAGCAAAAATAACCCAATCAATAATCCCAAGATGGAAGAAAGTAGGGTTAACAATCATGGAGAGGTTGAAGACCAATTCTTGTACAAGATCTCCTTTTTCTCTTTCTCTCTCTGTTTTTTTCTCACAAACTTCTCTGGCCTTTTTCATGCTCTCTTTAATCATCCCTGTTTTGTCTATGTAAAAGCAGCATTCTTCTTTAAGGGCTGTACACAGTCTAGAGCTGTACACAGTCTTTTCTATTGTAAAAGAGAAAATCAGGTCCAATAAATTCCTTTGGAATTTTTGGGGATTGCATCAGACAGCAAAACAAAGGATTTCTTCAGATTAGTGATGTCAATCTATAGCTCTTTGATGTCCTTGTCAAAGGCCTATTGGAGGTCTGAGTAGTATAAGTCCAGAGGCCATTATCAGGATTAGAACTCCTAATCGCAGGCATCACGGGTGATTAATTTTTACCTGGAAGAGAAAAAAGAAAGGAATTCTCAGGGAAACTTCTCTTCCCTGGATGTCAATTGTTATTCATCTTATTTATAATTGGGCCTGGTTTTGTGGAGGTATCTATTTAATTCATTAATCTTTTTGGTGGCCATTTAGTTGTGCCTTCTGTGGTATCAAACAGTCATATCAATCCTTGGCCCCATATAGGAACTGAGTCCTGGCCATTCCATTTAAGGGTAAGAGGGTCCTTCCACATAGTTGTGGCATAGTTTTTATTGGTCTCAACGATGCCAGAGGCAATCAGCGGCAGATTTGCTGTGAGCTTTCAGTTTTAGAAAGTTAAAAGTAAACAAGGCATGCTCCTTCCACCTTCAAAGAGTCATAAAGACACTATTTAAAGAAATATAATTCATTATTAATGATCTCTTTTAGCAAAGGACTATTATAAAACAGCCAACAATTAATCAATCTATATAATATATCAATTAGTGAGAGCTTCTTCTACTTTTTGTAAAATTACTCCTCTTTTGTCAATTAATTGTTGAGGGAAATTAAGATTTGCATCTCTCTTAAGAAAGTAAAATTTTCTAAGGGAACAAGAAGATTAACTCTGGGAATTGGGGGCAGGACTAAGGGGAATATGGGCTGCACACAATATATATGTTTAGGAAGATTTTAAAAACTAAAGAGATAAGAAAAAAACAATGAAACTCATTATTCTATATATTATTTACAGAGTTAATTAAAAATTTTAAATAAAGAAAAACTTTTGGCAAGGCCTGTGCATAATTCTTTTCTGATGGTCACTGTGACTTTTATAACTTCAGGTTGTCTGTGAGCCAGAGGAGTGAGTGAAGTCTGGCTGGAAACATAAGAGGGTTTGGATGAAGCTCTCTCCTAAGGAAGGCCAAAAATGCAAGCTTCATGGACCAGTGTGGAGATCTGTGGCTGAGTACTTGCAGAGCACACATTCTGCCTTGAGTCTGACTCCAACCTGCCTTGAGTCTGACTCCAAGCTCTACAAACAATAAGCATAATGAAATATTATTTCAGAATAAACACTGAAAGGGAGCATGGTACATCTGAAGACAGGAATTCAAAAGTCTGACTAAAAAACATTTACAGTTATTTCTTAATACGTCTCAGTGCCCTCAGAAAAAGTTTCTTCTAAGAAAATACACTTCGTGAATAGAAAATTCCATCTAGAAAGAAGCTGTCCAGCATATTGAGGTATTGTGATTTTTATTAGTTAGTCTTTGGATCTTAGAGGAATCATGGTTTATCAAATCATTGAAAAAAAACTTCATTAAAATTATATATGTACATTTATACATCAAATTATAAGAATTATATATTTTTTGTTATTTTTGAGATGTTGTTTTAATTACATTTCTCTCTTCCCTTTCCTCCATCCATACCTTTCCATATATCCTTGCCTGCTCTCCTTCAAATTCATAGCCTCCTTTTTCATTAACTGTTTTTGTGCACATATGTGTATTTGCACATACATATACATCATATACATATACACATACACATACACATACACATATACATATGAATACTGAGTTTGCATAATGTTACTTATATAGATGTTGTTAGGAGTACTGTTTGGCACAGGACAATAATTGGTGTGCTCTTCCTTATGGAAGACTGCTTCTCACTCTCCCAATTTTATTCAGTTGCCTGTTGTTCCTTGTGTAGAGTTGAGGCCTCATGGAATTTTCTGTCAAGTTTGACAAGTTCGCTGGTGCCCTTCTGGTTCAGCTCACATTTTGATGGTTATGGTGGTCATGTTGGAGATTTTATTCATGTAGTTTCTGGTGTAACATGGAGACTAAGTCTCACAGCAACATCTGCAATCCTGTGAATCCCATGGTTCTTACAGTCTTTCTATCCCTTTTTCCACAATGCTTTCCTAGGTCTAGGAATATTTTATACATATATCCATTGAGACAGTACTCTAAAGCTCTACATATTGACAGGTTGTAGTGTCCTATAGTGGTATCTATCTGTTACAAAGTTTCTTTGATGTTAGGTGGAGACTATAGTTATCTGAAGGTATGAGAATAGTTTTTTATTGATTGTTATTATGGAATATGCTGGTTTAATAAATTAGTGCTTACAGATTCTCCTCTACCAATCATGATTTTATGGGTATTGAATAGTTAGCTAGGTCTCCAAGAACTGGCATGTCGCTCCTCTTGTTGAGCGTGTCTTAAGTTCAATTACAGAACAGTGGATTACCACCAAGGTATGTGTTTCACTATTGTACCTGTAGGGTTATTGTGCCATGCTGGCTGTTGCTATGCTTGATAGGCAAGATAGGACATTTTAATTGACAATTTTCTTTCGGAATGTATCTGTGATAAATTTTTCTACAACAAGCTTGCTCATGATAATGTGTATATTTGAGATCCACATGTAGTAAGGAAGATAGAGACACTCATTTTAATCTCAAACTAGAAGAGCCATGAGAGATTGTTGATTCAATTATTGTCATTGGTTTAATTCTATCTTCCCCATCAGTTGTTTCATATCTGGAATCAAGAAACATCCCCTCACATATCTGTATTACACAATTCCAAGAGTGTGTCAGGGTGTGTGGGAGGCTCGCACTCATCCTTGTTGAATAGAACATGTCAATCTTTTCATTTTATAGATATGAGATGGAAAAAATTACAAAAAAAAGAGGCCTCAAAAGATAGATGTAAGGACCTACAGCTACTCTGCAGCACATCCACATGTAGAATTGTGCTTGGGCATTTAATAGTGTACTTTTTGCCCCTTCTAAATTATGTAAGAAGTGTTTCCCCAATAGACTACCTTATATGAAGATGAGGTTAACTCTGGGAGAAAAATTGATGTCCAGGAAGACACTGTGTCTTCTGGTCTGAAACCATCCTCACCTCACTCATGTTTATTCTGAGTGGTACTGGAAAGGTCTTTGAGGTACCCTGAGCCTGACTATGCATTAATCTTAGTACTAACAATTTTGAAAACGCATTGCAGTCTTGATGCTGCTTTGGAAGGTGAGTCACTGTATCAAAGCAAAATCAAACCCTATTAAACTGGAGCCAAATTAGAAGACAGGTGTGTCAGTGTGACAAAAGTCTTGTCCAGGTTAATGTTCATCAAATAACACAAGCTGAAGTCATTTAGAAAAAAGGAACCTTAACTGACAGACATGTCCCCCATCAGACTATGGTTCAGTGTCTTAGTTAGGGCAAGGCAACTCTTTTAAAGAACACTTAATTGCCACTGCCTTACAGGTTCAGAATTTCCCTTCATTATCACCAAGCCAGGAAACAGAGCAGCGTCCAGGTATGCATGGTGTTGTAGGAGCTGAAATTTCTACATTTTCATCCAAAGAAAGCCAGGAGCAGAATGATCTCAGGCAGCTAAATGGGGGGATCTCAAAGCTGACCCCCACAGTTCCTCCAACAAGGCTAGAGCTCTTAATAGTGCCACTCCCTTGGCCAAACATCCTCAAACCACCACAGTAAGACCGTGAGCATTTTCTTGATTAATGATTGGTGCAAAAGGACATAGCACATTGTGGCAAGTGTTACCCTTAGGTAGGTAGTTCTGAGTTATGTAGGAAAGCAAGCTAAGGAAACCACAAGGAGCCAGGCAGTAATCAAATTTCTTTCATGGCTTTGACTTAGGATCCTGCCTCTAGGTTCCTGTCTTGAGTTCCGGCCCTAACTTTCCTCACTGGTGGAGCAGAATCTGAACATTGCAAGATGAAATTAGCCCTTTAGCCCCCAACAGCTGCTGTTGATTGTGATATTTTATCACAACACTAGAAACCCTAATTAAGACACATTTGAAGGTTTTAATCTTAAGAAAAGAATGTTTCATTTCTCAAATATGTGAATGGCAAATACTTCACGTCTCTCATTAACTGTCTTGTCCTGGTTCTTATGTTCTTCACTCCAAAGTGAGAAACTAAACACTGAAAAAAATGAAGCACAGTAAGTACCCCATTCTCCCAGCATTATGTGAGACCATATTGCCAAGGAGACTATTTTCAAAAGCCCTTCACAGTCACCAGAAGAAAGGTGTCATTTTATCATCTGGCAGTATTGAGATAGAATTCTCTCCAGGACCTTCTGTCAGAGAGACTGCTTCCATTGAAAGTAAGTACATTGTGGGGGTGGTTACCGGGGAGGAGGGGACCCTGAGATGATCAGATTACACATTTGCATAAGAACACTGAGAGAAGTTGCCAAGTGAAAGCAAATCCATAAGGAGGAAAAATGATGTCTGTTATAGTAGCAATGGACTTATTGTTTTATTGTTAAGGATAAAGCTTCAAAATCTGAGTCTGCCACAACTGTATTAATAGGACATCAGTGAGTGGAACTAGGCAGCATTTAATTCTAGGTACCAAAGTGACCAATTTCATCAAAACAAGAATGTAATGAATGTCACTGACAATTCCATTTCCATGTTTTAATCCTAAAAGGAAAATCATTCATTTGGACATGGCCTGGTTTTTGTTTGTTTGTTTTTCTGGTTGGTTGGTTGGTTTTGTTTTCTCTAGCAAGGCATGTGACATTAGAGGAGCATATACAAGGTCTGAAAACCTTTATTCATTTGTAAAGTAGGAGTTCTTCAGTTTACATGTTTGTTTTGAGAAAGAGAGACATGAAAGTTCAAAGTATTCAGTCAGAACAAGGCTGTCACAAAATTACTTTTTAGTGTTTTTTAAAGGTTACATGAAAGGCATCTTTATAATTTACTGCAATTGCCAGATCCCTAGAACTCTTAGGTAATAATTTTTTTCTAATATCATATTTATATTATTTCATTTTCTGTTATAACAAAGCACCTGCATCTGAGTAATGTAGACAAAAAAGACTTGTTCTTAGTTATAGATCTAGAAGATAGTTGTACGAGATCCAATGGCTTCATCTTAACAAGGCCTCATGTGGCATTATGACACCACAAAAAGTAGTAGGAAGGTAGGCCAATGAGCAACAGACTCACAGGTGATGCTGTGCATTGTAACAACACAATTATTTGATCTTGTAAGAACAGGGGTTGCTGACTGCTTTGAGAATTATTCTGTTCTTTAATGGGTAGCATTGATTTCTCTTGAGAGCTCTGCTCTCCCAATCCACTATCTCTTATAGCAGCCAATAACTCACCACCTCACTTCTCTATGAGGTGACATTGGGAGCTAAATTTCAGCAGCTGAAATTTCAACAGGCTGAAATGACTTCCAGTCTCTAAAATTATATATATATGTGTGTGTGTGTGTGTGTGTGTGTCGTAGTATGTAATCTAATGTACAGCATGAGCCATTTTTCTGCATTTTAATTTTATAGAATCGATAGAAATTAAATTAATATGTATATATAATATATGTTAACTTAACTTCTATCGATACTATAAAATTTAACTGCAGAAAATGACTCATGTTACATGTTAGAACAGATAATATGACATAAGAGTTTAAAACTTACATAAAGTTATAGGAGATTAGAAAATTAAATGTTTCAACATAAAATTTGAGAAAAACACATGGAAATTATGCATAGCTGACTAATAAACTCAGCCAACTCCTTGGCTCTCAGTAAATGTCATAGAAAGCAGACAATTTAATCCCAGATGCCAGAAGCTATCTCACCCAATTGTTAGAATATTAAAGCTCTAAAATAAGAAACAGACAAATATCTAAGAAACAAACTACAAATGATCAGAGCAATTGTTCAACTGAATAGTCCCGGATGGGAAGACTGAAGGTCATTTCATTTGTACAAAATACAGACCTGTGGGTAGAGTGCAGGGTAAATCTGAGAGACAAGTGCAGACTGTGAGGCATATTTTCTCTCTCCCTTTCCGGTTGTTTGTCTGACTGAGTGTGCTTTTATCGCTGGTAGAGTTAATGCCTACTGTAGAGGTTTATCACCGAGTGTCTAATAGCTTTAAATAAAGTGTAGAACCTACACTGCAAATGTGATTGAGTTTTTCTTACAGTAACTCTAGTTGGGTTCCATGTCTGGTTGATATATGTATATCCAGAAGGTTCCGACATATTATGTAGCTCATGGTAAGCACCCATCAGGTAGCGGTGAAGCTCTGGTGGAGCCTAGTCCCGTTACAGTAAGTGATGCTAACTGATTACATTCTCTTCTGCAAAAAAGGAAAACCTCTTCCTAGTCCTGTAGCCTCCATTCCTTTCCTTAACCATTTCTGACCAACTGCTCTAGATATGTTATTTCTATGTTAAAATGTGTTAGTTCTTACCATTCATATAATTCCTTTAATAATTGTTTAGCCACCACTCCCAAGAAAGGCTGTTAGTATCTAACGATAAATACAAAGTTCCAGTGGTTGAGCTAGATGTAAAATGTATTTGTACAGGGCTTCTCTTTCCTATATCTTTTAGCTAAACATACACCATCTGGATGTGCAGCCTTTCTATGATACAACAGAAGTAAAGAACTAGAAACCATTCATACAGAACTTGAGGTTTTGTTATGGGAAACCGGGTCTCTTCTCAAACAGTTCAGCATTCAAACTTCCAACTTTCTCAATGGGAGAAGTTTTCTTAAAGTTATCTTCTTTATGTGAGCTGGCACAGATTCTAGCTTTCCAGATCCAGGAACCTCCATGATATAGAGCAGAAGGTACTAACTGCTCTAGGTTATGAAAGAACTAACTTCTATAGTCATTCCAGGCAGCTGAATCCTCTACTCTCTTTGCCGTTTTTCTTTGTTCTAGTGAGGAAAGTTCTGATAACTGAGGAGAGTGAATTGCTATACAAGATCAATGGGCTAAGACAATGGTGTCATAGTTGTTATGTGATTAAGTATGTTCTAAAATTCTGTAACCACTGCGATAGATTGCTTATTTGGCTCAGTCTCAAAGTCCTTACATGGTTAAAAGTAAAGAATACATTTTCTGTAGTTACTTTCATCTCTTGAAACTATACCAATTGAACTTTGGTTTATGGAATGAGCCACATGGGTCTCTGTGTGCTTTAGGATTGTAATTAAAAGGATGAGAAAATTAAAAAGCTGCAGCTCAATTAAAGTCTGAGCATCTTGGGGAGGGTTGCTTAATAAGAAGTGCTTTTGGCAATGGTAAATTGTGGTCTGTAATGAATGAGCCAATTGTAGCCTCAGAACTTATCTTTCCTTCCTCGCTCTCTACAAGCCCCGAACCTCCCATACAGTCCAATCTTGGATCCATTCACTATGTCTGTGAATCTGAGTTCAGCCATTGCTCACACAATAGAAATAACAATCTTTTCTTTGGCTCCCATTGTCTTCCATATGAATGCCTACCCCAAAAAGATTGTGAACAAGAAATGCACTACCATTTGCATGTAGTAACCAAGAAATAGATTCTGAGTATCCACAAATATAGAGTTAAGTTTTTTTTTTTTTTTTAATCAGGACACTATGATAGGGCATATGTCACAGTTCTTTTGTGTACTGATGCTTTTTAAAAGCCATTAATGTGTACTTGAGTTTTTAGGAGATAGCTCAGTTGGTAAATTTCTTGCTGTATAAGTATGAAAATTTGAGTTTGACTTCCCAGAACACACAACACAATAACATGAACATTCTGTTGTATACTTATAATCCCAGAACAGAGGAACCAGAGATGGGTAGATCTCTAGGCCAGCTAGCCTAACTGGGAAGCCCCAGGTCACAGTGAAAGACCCTGCTTCAAAAACCACCAAGGCTCTTAAGAAACAATACTTGGCAGCAACCTATAGTGTCCACTGGATGTACACACACATACATGCATATACCCCATACACATACATAAATACATGCCTTCGGGCATATATATATATATACACATATACGTGTACTATGTATAGTATATATTTAGGTATGTATACATATTCAAGTAATGTATATTCATGTAAATTTACTTATGTCAAAATATGGTTAGATGAATGTGTGGTTCATATGTATGTATTGTATATATTATAAAATTCCACAAACTCCTAAAATAAGCATTTTACTGTTATATCTAGGGAACAACAACAAACAGACCCCAGGTATTTTTAAACAGAGAGATGAGATGCACTGCATGGTTATTTCGCAATAGCTGCTGAGAACTTACTATTGAAGAAAAGTTCGTGTTTGCTGAAATTAAACCCATAAACCTCTTTTAACATCTGATTAACAAACTTCTTTCCGGAGGGTAGGAGAAAGAGGAGAGGTGAGGTGAGGTAGGGAGGAGAAGCCTGAAGTCCGCTCAGATGTCCTGGTAAGTGGAATCTGTCTGAGCATGCTGGGCTTAAGCTGCCAAACATCTTTTCTCAAAGAAATAGTGGAGTGCTACCGAGAGGCTGACGAAATCAACCTGCCCTGTTCTTTTTGTCTCCTTCCGTCTTCCACCTCCAGCACATTGTGCAAGAGAAAGTTTAAACCATCTTCCTGTCAGGTGGAAGGGGCGGGTAAGCACCAGGTGGCCATGTCTCTGCTCCTCATCCTCGGAGTGCAGCTGCTGGGACAGAGGGCCAGGCTTTGGCCTGAGGCACACATGTTCCCTGCTCTGAAGGCTGGCTGGGCACACTGTGCTCACTTTGTGTCCAAAAGCCTGAGTATTTGGACTGAGAATCCAGTTTCTTGTGCTGTGGGGGTTGAATGATTATTAGGAATGCATGGAACAAATTAATTCTTTTGCAAGAAGAATCCTACCTGGCAAGGTCAGGTCACAAAGCCCATGGGGACTGTAATGAAAACTCATCCATGGGGAAGAGCTTTGAAACACCACGAGGCTGCATTCATTCAATTCAATTTAGCCACAGACTGAAATTAATTTGATTTTAGCTAATGTGCTATGTCACAAACAGGCAAGTTTGAGGGGTTATTTCCTCTAGGGAGAATTCCTGCTTGGGTGACAGATACACAAATTCTATGTGTATTACTTTATCTGATATTACTTTATCTTAGGCAAGCAAGGGCTGGGTTTAGGTTTAGAGAGAGCCAGTCATCCTTTCTCATTTTTAGGTTAATTCTACTCAAACATAGGTATCTGAGCCTGCCGAATCCTTGACTAAGTCAATAATTATGCACAGAATAACTGTAGACATGGGGCATGCTAGATATCAGAATAAAGAGATTTTATAATGGTTCAGTGGCTAACTGAAATTTGTACTTTGGTGAAGACTGTTTTCTTACTCTGAATTGCATGTTTTTTTTTTCTAAAGCTCCACCTAGGTATGGAATTTTCAGATTGCCATGAACCAGTTTTTCTATGAAAGTCAGTCAAGGGTATCCATGCTATAGCTGGCAGCTGCTTAGATGAAATCAAAGAACGAAGCATACATACACCGTCGAAGGTAACCTTGGAATTCTGCCTTCTCCATTGTGACTGATGTTCTTTGAGATGCTCCTCTGTGACATCACTGCACGTTGTTATTGAGGACATTCTCCCCTTCCCCCCCCCAGTTGAGTTTCACAGTGATACACATTGACAGGCAAGCCAGAATGAGAAGTATAATCGCAGAAATGTGCTTCCACACATGAATGCAAAGCTTACAAAAAGCTTGACAGAGCTGCTTGGCTACTGATACGCCCATTTTCTCTCAACCTGACTGAGTGTTTTCTTCTGGCCTAGCTCAGTTGCCTCTCATCCGCCAATGAGAAGGACCAAACCCGCAAGCAAAGTAGAGTTCTCATTTCTGAGAGTCTACCAGAAGTACAGAACTGATCAAATTAGTTAACATAATATGAATGCCTTTCCCAGGAGGAAACTACAACAGCCTGTCGTGGTAAGAAAATGAAGAGATATCTAGCCTAGTCAATGTGTAATAGGGGAGCTCTCATTTAAGTTGTATCTCTGAAAATGGAGTTATGTTGGATTATAACATGGAAAATTAGGATGGCAGCACTAAGTTGGCAGTGTTTGAAAGGCATGTGTGTATGTGGGGCCGGTTTGGATAATAACACAGTTCACACAGTGGGAAAACAATATACCCAGAACGGTTGATGATGTCAGATTGCAGAGCGCCTTGGGCACCAGTGTTTAAACAGAGGGATGGGTGAGAGGCAACAGGAGCCAGAGTGTGTCTGAACTTCAGGAATGTCAAGTGAATAGAAAGGAGCACAAGTCTATGAAATAGTTCAGAAAGCACATAATAAAGGATGCCAGTTATTGTGGAACACACATTTAATCTCAGCATTTAGGAGGTAAAGACAGGAGAATTTGGAACTGAAGATCTACCTTAGGTCGACGGTGAGTTTAAGGCCAGCCTGAGCCCCGTGAGACCCTGTGTCTTCCCAACTCAATGAAAAATGTAAAAGCCTTTGTCCAAGGAAATGATATAATTTACTTGGAGATATAATTTCATAGGGTTTTATCTATCACAGGAATAGGATGTCTCTCGGATGTGATTATTGATCAGCTATAGAAGTCATTAAGGGAAAAACGGATGGTGTGGTCAAATTGTAAAGGCATGTGTTGGCCAGGATTTGAAAGCCACAAAGGTAACCGATCAGAGGTGTGGATCACATTGACCTTTATGGGCACAGCTGAGAGTCGACTAGACAAGTGATACTCAAGCTTCAGCTCTCACCCCGTTTTTGTTTTTTGATTTTTGGTTTTTTTTTTTCCTGAGTTGTTGATTCACTATCGCTGTTGAGAGATGACTGGAGCCATGGGTGAACGGGAGCAGTCTGCAGTGAAGACTGAACGGCGAAGAAGTAGGAAGCTTTCCTTGCACTCTGCTTGCACTGAAAACCCTGAGCAGAAACCCAAACTTGTGGCTTCCTTGGATCTCTTCAGATCAGAGAGCTGCCCATTCCAAAGCCGCAGTGCTTCTTTTGCGTCTCAGTTACACCGCAGGCATCTGACTCATAGGATAGTCAGCCATAGAGGTCAGTCCTGCCTTAAAGCAAGTCTGGGGTGGAGCGCTCTTCGGCTTCAGTTTGCCTTCTGTTTAAATAGGTCTTGGTCATGGCACTGTGACACTGAAAGGGTGGGCTTATCTTTTTGTGTTGTATAGAATCAATCCTTTATAAACTATAAAACCGTAGATCATTATTGTTCTTACTGTAGAGAGTGCAAATAAGTGCAAATAAGGGGGTAGGTCCCTCAAAAAGAAGAGTAGTTTTCAGAATGGGCCAAAGTGTCCAGAGGTTACAGACACAGTGTCCAGGTCAGACCTCTGACTTCCGGTTAAACCTTCGTTCCTTTAACCATGCAAATTAATTTCTCCCTTAAGCTTCATATTTTAAACCAACTCAAAAGTGGTATAATATCTGGTAGAGAAAGGTCTTATTTCTTTCTTTTCAGTTTTAAATCCAGGCTTAATGGCCCTTTGGAAAACTTGGCAGCCACTTTGGAAATGGGTGTGAGCTTAGGACACGGCACAAGGCTGAATTCAGTACAACGGAACTGAGCTGTTTCATTTGCTGAAGTTTCTGGTAGGTGTTCTAAGAGATCAAATGTTAAATCAGAGGGTCCCTGTCTGCTGGCACTGCCCAGTTCCAGATAGGACAAAAGACAGACAAACAACTAGGACAAAACCAAATGAGATTAAGAAGGTATTTTTGGCTTCATTCACTTTCTGGATGGATAAAATGCTGGGTCTCCAGAATTTGGCACCTCTCATGACATGTTAGGAGAGAGGAGGGATACCCCTACATGGGCCATTTCTCCATAGTGCCAGTGAGCTTGGAAAATATTGTTTTAAAAAGAAAGTGGGACAAGTCTTTCATCACCTCTCATTAGGCATCCTCAAACACCAGTAGCCTTAACAGTAGACTCTGGGATAGGTGGATGGGAGCGCCCTGACCCAGCACACTCAGGACAAGAAACTGCAGGGATTGGGGGTCACTGCCAAGTGGTGAGATGAACCCGATAGAGTTCCTGAATAACAGCATGCCCTCAGCCACAGGCCTGACTTCATGCTATTCCAGTCGTGTGACCTGTCTCCTCCAGGGATCTAAGATAACACTTATCACAGCCGACTTTGGGATCCGGTTGCTTCAATGTGTTCCTGCTTTCAGCACTGAATATGAGAGCAATGACCATGACTTACTCAACTCTGTGCCCCAGAACACTTGGCATCAGCCCTGGTCCTCGGCAGATGTCCAGAAAGTCTGCAGGGCTGGTTGGAATTTTGGCAAGGCTTCCTGCTTCTCATGGGTAAACCTCATGGGTCTTCTTCTTGACTGGTTTGCAAAAAATAAAACATTTCATTTATTAGAAAACCTGAATCTGATTTTGGAGACCCTGACTCTTAAATAAAATAGAAGTGGATTTTCCTTTCCACAGAATCCTGTCCACAGAAACCCGACTAGCCTATTACCACTCCACGTTCATTTTTTCTATGGGTGATTAGAGATGTTAACATATAATAATCTCACAGCTCTAGACTTTTCTTTCTATTATTTAGCATTGTAAGCTCAAAAGTAAAATCCCTTTTACCCAATTTTCCTTGCTTTATTCTGATCCTTGATATAATGGCATTATATCATGTTCTAAATTTAAACAAATTTATTAAAAAGATATCACAGTAGAAAAGAGCAAGCCTGGTACTGTTGTTAAATGAGAATCCTCACACGTTGCCACCTTCCAACCACTGGATAAAGAATCTTTTATAAGTAGCAGAACAGTTTTTTTTCTCCCTCTTTTACAATCTTTTGCAATTATTTTAAGACTTGAAAATTTTAACTACTTTGTTCTCTGGCAGTTTTACATGAGTACATTATGTGTACAAGCTACTGTCATCTTTTATTCTTTCTCATCTTTTTTCTTTCTCTATCTATTTCTGATCATCTCTACAAATCTGTTTTTGTCCACATCTATGTCTATTCATCTTGTTTTGTGACCAATGGAATTTAATCATGGCTGTCTGTGGCACCATGTGCACTCAGATGTCATGTGGAGCTTGGTGGGCCCAAGTGGGTACATCTTGTCTGGCCTTTGGTTTCTAAATTCAAAGGTTCATGTAGGTATAAGATTATTGATGGCTTCTCTCCCCCAGCAACCTGCTTAAGCACTGTATGGCACTTTGAAAACTAAACAGAAAGGAGGAAGCATCCAACTCAGCCTTAGCTACTTTCTTTACATATGTCTGATGAGATGTCTGATGTCTCCAGGAACAAGCTATTATTCTCAAGTTCTGGTGAGTCACCAAGAGGCCATAATGGAATTA
This sequence comes from Rhabdomys pumilio, assembly GCA_030674055.1. Lineage (NCBI taxonomy): Eukaryota > Metazoa > Chordata > Mammalia > Rodentia > Muridae > Rhabdomys > Rhabdomys pumilio. The sequence continues at coordinate 11,135,729 of JANHMN010000011.1, forward strand.
TCGTCATATATCAATATATATATATCATATATCAATATAAGCACAAGAGCTTGTATTTAAATTTTTGATTGGCAGAGAAAAATATCAACTTTAGGAGGTTAGAAAATTCTCAGAACATCTCAGAAAGAACCTATGTAGAAGCAGAATATCAATTTAGATTAATACTGCTTCTTTACTCTCCCTAGGAAATGCGACTAATAACATTTTATAATATTTACAGAAAATTAAAATGTAAAACAGAAAACAATTGAAACTTTCAGAGCTAAGCAAAGCTAAAAGATTGTCATACTATGAAACAGCTGAGAGAGAACCTTGATACCTAAACCTTACCCGGGAATAAAAGATGAATTGGACATATCTTGATCTCATGGTTTAATGTTTTAAAATTTGTGCATATCCTTTTGCCATATTGCACTTCTAGATCAAGTTATTAAGTTGTGTATCTCGTCAGTTATGGCTTAGCTGCTTGAAGGATTAAAGACACAAGTATACAAAAGACTATCTACATATTATTCCTCGTTAGTCTTTGATTATTAAATCAACAAGACTTTAAAAGTGATGGTCTTCAAAAAGATGTCACGAAATCCCATGTGTTCTCATGAATAGTCTGAAGAGACTGAAAAAAAATCTGTTACAATTTAACAATAGATATTATCAAATAACAATAATCCTATGAAAACACTTTGAGCAGTAATTACTCCAGAACTAATGTATTATATGACATAGCAATATTTTTGGAAACATGTGAATATACTTATCTCTTTTGTGCTAATCAGTACCTGAGTTTCACCTTACTCATCCTGGAGCATCAGAGATGGAGACCACAGTTGAGACTATTCTAATAGGAGTGTAGAAAGAAGAAAGTTCATTTTGCTTCTGATGAGCACAGTCAGCACTTTCTGGTCACAGGAAGATAATCAAATAAAAATAAGGCCGGTTAGGAAAGAGACAAATGTCCTCAATTCACCCATCTCCTCCTTTAACAAAGTCTGACTGACTTGACTGTAGCATTTTGTTAAAGGAAGACAGTGACCTCCCAGGAAGAGAAGGAGGGTAGAGACTGCTTTGTCCAGCTCATTAACTGTGAGATGGAGATCAGGTGAGATCAGATATCAAACTTTACTTCCTCATCCTGGAGACTGACTGTACTGTTCCGAGAGGGGAGACAGAGAGATTACTCTACAACTATTTAGCTAAGCATGAGGGAAACCCAAAAACAAACAAGATAGCAGTCTGCTCTCAAACTCATAGCATGCAGGAGCCCAATGTCCTGGAAAACTCGTGCCCAGTGCTGCCTCCAAGACTGTAGTCCAAGCACTGAGGACATGATGGCCAAGCAGAAAAATGCACCAAGCAATACTCAGAGCCGTTACCCTCTTGGTTATGATATAACAACAGTCAATACTAAAACCATAAATACTGCAGCATGGAAGTGCTAACTACTTCATTTTGCACTTCTTGTCTCCATTAATGCTTTTCAAATAATTTATTTTTTTAAGTCAATATGCATAGCATTAAGCTTTATTATGGCACCTTAAAAGATGACTTCTGTTGACTGCTTTTGCTACTTCTCTGCCCATTTCGGTGACACTCTGCTTGTCCTATAACCTCCTTTCTGCCTCCCTGGCCTATGTGTTCTGTTGCTCCCATTTCCTGGCTCATGCGTCCTGTTGCCTACAGCCCCATCCCTCATTTTCTCCTCTGTTTCCTTTCATAGATTAGAGTTGATTCTTTGAAAAGATTAATAAAACTATCAAACTCCTAGCCAATGACTTTTCAAATATTTCAATTTTTTGTTTTGTTTTGTTTTTTAAAGGCAGTCTCAGTTTCTAGACCAGCTTGTCCTGAAGCTTCCCATCATGCCTCTCCTTCCAAGTGCTTGTATGATAGTCTTTGCCACCATGTAAACACAGAATTAAAGCATTACTATACACAAATTAACTGTCTTTTAATGGAAGACATTTTTTCAGTGAAGTCCTGGGTATTTTACTTACCTTTCATCTGTTATTAATTGGAGACTTAAATCTATGTATTTGACTAATGAACAAATAGTAATTGAAAACAGAACTTACAAACAAGAGGTGTGGAATTATATTCCTATAAATACAAACGTGGAGCAAACAAATAAAAATATGAAAGAATAAACTGTAAAATACCTCATTTGAGATTGTTGAATGGTGTTTTAAATTGTGTAAAATTGCTGAGATTTTAATGAACTTCCTACTTGCATTAGATCAATTTATATTCTAGTTTACACTAAAAACAATATACAAGAATACTTTTATTTAATAATATTAGGCTTGGTGAAACTTTCAGATTAAAAATTAAAATTTGTGTCCTTAGGTTTGACTTATAAAAATATTTACTGAAGACTCATTTAGCCAGAATGAAAAGACAATGCATGTGAGGAGTTCTGGGCTAAAATATCTATTTCATATAAACTATTCTAAACAGAGAAGACCATTTACTTGGTGTAGATTTGGTAGAGGTTATCAACTCTTTCAACGACTAAAGTTTATTTATAATATGATATCTACTAGGAGGATAAGTGTAAACTCTCAAATTGATTATAGAATGCAACCATAAAGAAACAATTTTTCTACTTTGATATACACAAATTACTCTAATCTGTAGAATGAACTTTTAAGGTTGGAAAGGTGATTTTGAATATTTTACTTCTGGTACCTTAATAACTTTCATTAGTACATAAAAATTCAAAGTTATAGTTATCAGTAATTTCTCACCATTGTCCTGATTGAACTCATATGACCACCCAAGAAATAGCACAGCCATTTCCCTTTGCTATGTTGTTTATGAAACAAACATTAGGAGTAAAAGAAAGACATTTTTAAATGTGAGGGAAAAGATTACAAGGAGATCTTTTCCAAAGTTCTTAAGTGATTATGCTACTTGGTAAAATCATAACATTCTTTTTTCTTTTCTATTTTACAATGTAAATATTGAGATGGCATACTTTTATAAGGAGTAATTTTGTTTGGGAAAATCCAGGAACAGAAGAGCCTGGAACTTGCTCCCAAGACCACAGAAGCCAGTTTGGCTTTACCAGGGCTTAGTGCCTGCCTTGGGTACACGTGCCCCACCCACACCTGTCAAAGCATCAGCTGGGCAGGATGCTCTTCTTATCCTCAGCACCCAGCCAAGGTAGCACTGACAAATGAGGTCAGGCTCAGGGGTTGAAGTGAGTGAAGCATTTTATATTTATATCCATGGACACACAAACTCCGGTGTATGTTCCAGTGACATCAAGGGACTTTCCACAGCCATGAGTATCCTGTGTCTACCGTGAGGTAACTCTGCCTGGCCCGGAGAGTTCTCTAAACAAACCACCAGGGGAAGTGCTGGTTCCCCGGATGTATAGCGCCATGCTCACGAACAGTAACAGCATTCTCTCTTCTGTACTATTTGGTTAATACAAGAGTAACATATGCAGGGATTTTTGGCAGAGAGTTTTGTTTTGTTTTGTTGTCTGTGTAACTGCTGGCTCCAAGTTTGAAGACAAACCAAATATATATACAAGTTCAAGCTTGGCATTCATGGATGCTTATCCCAATTAATTTAACTAGAGGGAATATATACATACAACGTCAATAAAGCATCTAGACAAAAGTCTGACACATGATCGCTGCTCCACACATACAGGTTTTCTTTGATGCTATACTGGGAAACAAGGCATTGTTCCATAGGGAGAAGCAAGCAGAGCCAATAGATAAAGACAGATGCTATAAAATACTAAAACTTAACAATTTAGAATGCATTATATAAACACACAGCATTGTTTCAGGTAACAGAATCACGAGAAATCTATTAAGTCTGCTACCTTCAATTTGAAGGCAGGTGAATAAAATTTAACTAAGTTAAGTGGATATGATGGTATTTGGTCCAAACCCTGCTGCACAATTGTAAGAGATAAATACATAAATTACATGTTTGTGCACATGTGTGTACGTGTGTGTGTGTGTGAGTGTGTGTGTGAGTGTGTGTGTGTATGTATGTGTGTGTGTATGTGTGTGTGTGTGTGTGTGTGTGTGTGTGTGTAAACAGATAGCTTTTGTGTTCCCAGGAGCTCTTTAGCTCTTGGGCCACTTCAGGGCCTGAGGGAACTATGTGTGTCCTCTAGTCTACTACTTCTGGAGGACCTCTAGATCACACACTGGTGTTTGCCTTATTTATGTCACCTAGCACAAAGAAAGGGTTCATACAAATTACGGAAACACCTTGGTTGCTATGGAATAGACCAACTGTCTGCCCTGCGGCCATTGAAACATACTTTGTCAGCAGAATGCACTTCCTTTGGTATGAAGTATGGCAAAATACTTAGGAAAGGTGGCACTTTTGGCAGTCTCAGAGAATGGCAAGGTTTACACTACACAGACAGGCATATACAGGCATGTGTTTGCATGTGCATGTGCACATGGTACCCGCACCCCCCCACACACACACACACATAAACTTGTGGCTTGGAATGGCTGGTAACCCTGATGTTTCAGCCAATAAAAGTGATCCCTCACTTCCTACATGTTGAAAAATTTTCAAATAAAGCTTCAGGATTAGATTCAAATGCCAAATTCCTTTGACATTTAAATGAATAGCAGAAATTGTTCTGTGGCCTTGAACACACTGCTTAACTTCTTTGCATGTCTTCCTATAATGTTATATTAATAATGTAGGTACTACCTAATAAATAGCAATATTGTAATCCATAACATTGCAAAAATAGTGGATTGTCACACCAGTTTTGAACTATAAGTATATGCAGTATGTAAATTATTACCAATAGGCATTATTTCAAAGGCTTGCATTTAAAAACCAATATCACGATAAGTAATACAATGAAAATATATAGTAGTATTCTACCTTAAGAAAACGTAATTGTTCCCTTAAAAGATTTAAAGTAAACATGGTAGTGTGTAAAAGATTCCTTATGCATTTAATCATGCATGCATACTCTCCCTTCTTAACTCATTTGACAGTCTATTTGAATAATGATAAAACTACAATATTTACTACGACTGAACTTTCTGTATGTGAAGCAAAACAACAAAATTGATCTTGAGAGCACAAGGAGACATGCTACATAGATAAATTTAGGTTTCTGTTCAATAGTGCTCCTAAAATGTTCATTTGTTATAGAACTCTGGCATATAGAAAATAATCTACTAATCATCAAGAACATACCATGCATAGTTAGCAAAGGTTGAAAGATAGGTGTACTTTTTTTCAAACCTATTTTTAGAATAAATAAACTATTTCAATCACATCTGGAGTTCTCTTAGTCACTGGGGGTTGCTATAATGAACTACCATCATTCTATGTATCCAGTAAAAGAACAAACACTTGTCCTCACTTTCCCAGAGGCTCTACAGAAATGTGGCTTCACAGTCCTAGCATAACCAAGTTCTGGTGACGGCTGTTTCCCATTGTAGACTATCAACTTCTCTTTGGGACCCCACTGGTGCAAAAAGTGATGATCAGTCTTCTAGTTTCTTCCAAGAAAGATGCTAAGCTTATCCCTGAAGGTTCCAGCTTTATAATAGTGTTACCCCCTAAAGGCCTCACCTTCTAATACCACTGCACAAATCTAATAGGTGAATTTAGGGGAGAACCACCAGGTCATGGAAATGAGCTTTCTAAGCCTTGCCTTGAGGTTAGTTTGAGTGTGCATACATATGGTAGTACTCTAACCCTAAAAAAACATATTTGTTACCTTGAAAGACTATTATCTACATTACCTATACATAACTATCTATCTATCCATCATCACATATATAGGATAACATATACACATCTATTTGAGTAATTATAGAATTGCAATATTTACATACACACACACACACGTGTGTGTGAGTGTGTGTGTGTGTGTGTGTGTGTGTGTGTGTGTGTCTGTGTGTGTGATAACATATACCCATACACCTTATCTAGTTTTTGTGTTGTTGTGTTGCTTGGGGTATAAAATAAACTTTATGATCTATAGTCTTCTAATCGCAGTAGCCTAAAGCAGGCTGAGTTGTAGGTTACTGAGGAGGGAGAGGCTCAGGGTAGGCAGTCAGCTTCTGTGCTGTGAGCTTTTGCCATCTCAGACTTTCCAAAGGTAACAGTTTTCTGAACAGAGTTCGGGCTCTTAGAATTCTTGGTTGTGGAAAGCCGCGGTGAGCGGTGACAGCATTCACCATTGCAACATGGCGCTGGCACCTGGCACTCATGGCTTTCCACACTTGGTAATTTCCCAGATGTCTTCAACATCCTTACTTTTCCTGCATCAAAGGCACATAAAGGAAAATTTCTTCTATTTTTTTTAATGAAAAGAACACTACTATAGATTAAGTGTAGAGCTATGAGACTCCTTCTGTCTCAAATCAAATCAGACATTAAAAAGATGAGCCCAAAATTAAGACAGTACTGCTCATTCACTTGATTTTGTTTTAAGAATTTTAGCCAAAAAGACCATTTTAATGTAAATGTTGATTTATTTTTAAATTAAAATAAACCATAGATCCAGAATAAAGCCATATTAAAATAAAACTTACCACAATGAAGTGAAGAAAAATCTCTAGGAAAAACTAGTACTTCCATGCAAAATGTGTGTCCATAAAAACTGTACAATGCACACATGCCTTTGGACTGATTTCCTCTGCATGGTGCAATCTTGAGGGGAGCCCCAAAGCTTGGGGCAGTATGGGTTCCAATATCTGGTAGAGTGGTCCCCGACACAATCTCTAGTCTCATTTCTCCAAATATTGCATTTTCATTCAAAATGGTGTCTTCATGGTTCATTCATAATAACACACATACACCTATTTGATACTCTAATTCTACAAGCTGATTCCATGATTTGTTGATATACCTATTTGATTGATAGATTTACAGGTTTACAGTTAATCATCCTTGAGCGAAAAATTGTAATACACATCCTACTTCTTATCTACTCAAGCAGAATGGGATGTTTTTCTAAAATAAAAAAAAAACTTAAATTAATTTTAAGACAGGCATGACCCCAACATTATTAAGTATTGTTAAATTGTCATCCAATGTGTGATGCTTATTTCCCAACTCATGTAGAATGAAAATCTCTTTATCCTTGCTGCCCTCTTTTGTATGTCTAAAACTTGTTGGTGTTGTTAATATGAGGGTAGAGAAATTCAACATGCTTAATGTTTAATTTGCAGCTCTTTATTTTCAGAAATAAGAGTAGCTAGAAAGAAGTATGATGCCGATTAAAAAGATACTTGACAATGAAGGTTACACAATTGGAATGGCTTTTTTCTCACCATGAAGTCTAGGATGCCTTAGCAGATCATTAATGAATAAAATCTGACTCAGCCATCTTTCTGTTGTATTATCGTAACATGTCATTTGATCTTTCTCATGTTTATCATCGAATGATTGTCATTTACCTCGATTACAAGTGCACTACAGAAAGCTCTTCCTCCTGAGGGTTAGAGTTAAGGTTAGAGCTTTTCTTTATCTTAGAGAAAAGGGAGACTCAAGATGGACTTTGTCAGTATTCTTTTTTTTAAAAAACAAAATCTAGCCTTTTATAGACCTACTTTCTTATATGTGACTTGTAGGAGTAGCTTGTAGTTTTCATATAAACCATTTTTATTTTTATTATTTTACAACTTTGTACTAGAAATAAGCTTATCACATTATCAACCCTATAAAAAAACAACCAGTTGCATCTTACCTTTAAATTTAACCTGATAGGTACTGCTTACTAATTTCAATGTTTACTCCATTTCACTTAGTATACTTTTTGATGATTTCATTAATCCTACCCTCCTCTTCAGTCTCTTGTCCTCTTAATCCTTTTAGTTTTTTATTTTTCTTTTTATTATTTATTTATTTATTTATTTATTTATTTATTTATGTTTTATTAACCATACTTTCTACTAAGTACGTGAAGCAACTGAAATAAAGTACACAGTGCATTACTATCTTGGCATTTTAAGAAATGATAATAAAGTATACAAGAGAAAAGGAAACTTTATCAGAGGAAAGTCCAAATTTTAGGAGAAATGAAACATCACAAAAGTATATATTGAGGGGAAACATTAAGACTATATTTTGTTATATCCTGGTTTATATTTACATGTGTTTGAATGACTCCTGGCTAATACAATGGACTCAGACTTCACAGCTTACACTGAGACTAACCTCTCAAAGGATAAACAGTAGCCACCGCCATTGTGGCAACATACTCCATCCCTTCCACACTGCCAGGCACAAAACTATGGAAGAGTGTCTTTCATCCTACAAACGAAAGCTATGATTCTGTAGCTCATGCTATCTTTAAGGCAGTTAATATATATATCTTTTCATGTCCTAACCAAAAGCTGAAGATTATTCTTTACTTATAATCAAATTATCAACATTTGATCCATAGTGTATTTAAGAGTTTGTGGCTGTACTCTTAAAGTTGTGCTCCTGCTTCTCTCATGGTGGTTAAACCTGTGGTGGTTTAAATATACTTCATATACTTGGCCTCAGGAGTTGGCCTATTAGGAGGCGTGGCTTTGTTGGAGGGAGTATGTCACTGTTGGGGTTGGCTTTGAGACTTTTCTCCTAGCTGCTTGGAAGACAGTCTTCTGGTTCCCTTCACAACAAGATATAAAACTCTCAGCTCTGTCTCTAGCAACACGCCTGCCTGGACACTGACACTGCCTTGATGATAATGGACTGAATCTCTCAATCTGTAAGTTAGCCCTAATTAAATGCTGTCCTTTATAAGAGTTGCCTTGATCATGATGTCTCTTCATAGCAGTAAAACCCTAACTAAGACACCACTTGTGCAAACTACTGTCTAGCATTCACTACTGGAGTTTTACAACTCTTAATCTGTAGCTGATATGACAGGGAACTTGCATACACTCAGGGACAACTACCTTGTTGTTGCTTTTCCCACAGGGATAGAATTTTCCTGGGGGAAAAGGGGACAACACAACACTGAGAAATGAAAAAGAGCAAAGACAAATTATACCAGCTAGTAAGTCCATTTACTCCCAAGCTCTGACTATGAATCCTCAATGGTACTAATTCACGATTTCTTGTTTCTCTCAAGCCAGTTTGGGTTGGATTATTCTGTTGAGGTTTATGTGAACAGCCACACAGACAATGTCCTTAGCTGCCTTGTAGTGAGACTTGCTTTCCAATGTGATGAAATATCATGCAACCCAGCAGGAAAAGGTAAATTCAGGGCAGCAGATTGATCTGGAGAGTTTAGAGCAATTATAAACCAGGACTTCTTAGCCGGGACCAAGTCCTAAGTTTGTAGGTACTAAAATAAGATTTTTATTCTCTGAAGTCACAAGCTTCCAGTTTGCTATTCAGAGAGATGAAACTTACGTATTATCTTGCTTGTGTTTACTACACATGATCTTTTATTCCAAGCAAATCATGCCTCAACTCTCTGTCTTGGCTGCCACACTCCTTCTGAAGGGCCATGCAGCATTGGTTTCTATTTAGCTTCACCACAGACAAGAGATATTGCTCTTGGTTTGGTGAGGGCTCTCATTGTCAATATTTAGAAAGTGATATTTGCTTATCGGTGTTGCCAGGGATGAAGTGCACACCCACTTGGGTTGCAGATTTAATGCCTGAGGATATGTGCCAACTAATGTCCGGGTACTTGCAACCTGTACCGTTTTCTGAGGAGCCACCACATGTAATAGTGGGTTCTTATTATTCCACGAATTTCTTCTAGAGGAAGCCACACAAAGGCTACCTGCTGGAACCCTTTCAGGGCAAATGCGTGGCCAGGGCACTTCCTATGAAGTGGACATTCTCAGTCCATTGCTGTGGGTGCTGTATTTTGCTTCTGATCTCATTGACTATCATCCTATCCTATCCTATCCTATCCTATCCTATCCTATCCTATCCTAT
>JANHMN010000011.1:11145725-11168946 GCA_030674055.1 Rhabdomys pumilio
TCCCATCCCATCCCATCCCATCCCTCCCCTCCCTCCTTCCCATCCCATCCATTCCATCCTATCCTATCCTATAATTAGTAGTCAGTCTTTCTGTTGTTTACAGTTCATCTAATAAATATCCAAACTGAAAAGACCTTTTAACAATTTTCTTGTATAAAATGTATTTCCTGCATTTTGCCCAAGGATGTGCCAAATGCAAGAGATACCAAGTTATTTCCCTACTAACACTGGCAGGGCCATGGCTTACTAATTTGTATGCCATGGCTGCACAGTATTTTGACTTTTGACAATTACTGTTGAATTCAGATGAATTATGAGGTCAAATACTGCTCTTTGATGACTTGTGCTAGAGACACATGAACAAATATCGGTTTCTCTCAAACAGGGCACTGACAACAAACCAAATACTGATTCTTCCTTGGTGAGCTGATGAGTGTTATGGTTACTCACAGCAGCATGGCTGAGGTGTTATGTACATGTAGCAAGCCTCACTTGACTCAAACATGGCTACATCATGGCAGGTTCTACCACAGCATGGGCCATGTCTCACAAAAGATGTCCCACTTGTAAGACATTCCTCTGAAGAGTCCCCCCAGTCCTAACAATTTTTTATTGTTTGCATAGCCTTTTGAGGGAGTGACATTAAGTTCTTGCAACTTTCTGAACTTCCTGGGTCTTGTATGCTTCATGGGATTCCTAGCTCTCTAAATTTAGGTTCTTGAGCCTTCTGAGTTTTTCTTGAGTCTTTCTTTTCTCTATATCTGTAAAAGACAAATTCCAGAAGCTTCCTTAACAATCTTACACCTTTCAAGCTATCTCACTCCTTTTTTGAAAAATTCCTTTTCTTCAAAGATACTTTCCCAATCTTTTCTCTGATTCATTCACCAAGTTTCCTTCTATGCCAGGTGGAAAGACAATGATTTCCATTTTATACTGACAACTCTTCTGATGCTTGTGAGAGTTAGTAGTCTGTGGGGTGTAAGGGGGAGGTGTATGCATGTGTCAGGGAGCATGCATGAATGTCAGAGGTGTTGGTCCTCAAATCTTTGTGCACATTTTGGTGGTTATACTGATTCTCTTTTATTTTTGGGGATATTTTTTACATATACCGGGATAGCTCACCCACAAGCTTCCCAAGACTCTCCTGCCTCCTTACCCTGTGCCCTCATGGAATCTGAGGGATTGCAAATGCACGTGCTATGCATCCTACTTTTTATGTGAGTTCAAGAGTTTTAAACTCAGGTCCTCACGCTTGTGCAACAACTGCTTTTCCCCACTGAGCTATTTCTCTAGCCCAACTTAGATACAGTTTGAAAATTCAAAATCTTCCTGGAGAGTTTTATCTCAAAATAGTATTACCTTAAAACTCCATTTTACAGAATTTTTCAGTTTGCAAGAAATAATTCATATGCTATTTGTCATTGTTCTGTAAATAATTATGAACTTGACAAAAACGTATCCAGTAGCTCTACTTTAGTCTTGGATTATAAGGGGTAGAGGAGGGTATGGTCCTAAGAAACAAGAAATAAATATGGGGGACCCTATAGCATGCCTCCAACTGAAGCCTGAGAATAGCCTCAGAATCCCAGTGCACAGAGAGGAGACCCAGTCAGAAAACAGCCACAGTTGTGGTGGGTGGAGAAAGCAGGCCTGGTGTGGGGGTGGGGGGAGTGGATTCAGGCTAGATTTTGAAACAGATTATGTGAGAGTACATTTAGGTAAAAATATGTCCTGCAGATGTTCATCAAATTTGTCTTGAGACAATTTTCTGTGGTTATATGGGAAAGCCCTATGAGGACTAAAGAAGAAGAATTACAGAAACTCACAGAGGGCAGCTTCCAACTAGTCAAACTGCCAACCAATCAAATTCAAAGGCCTCATGACTAGAGCATGGCATTCCTAGTGTTTCAACAGTGACATTTTATTAATGGGAAAAGTTTCCCATTGTCTTCGGGCCTGGGCAAGGCAGAGCACCACAGAAAAGAATTTGATGGAGAGGCTGTTTCCATCAGAAGCATCTGGGAGCAGGGATGCAGGAGTGATATTGAAAGAGGGAGACAGGATGGAACAGAAAAGGGCAATCGCCCAATTTCCTTTAAATGACAGCCAAATGACATAGTTTTTCCCAGTAGATCTCCCCTCCTGAAATTGTGTGTGTCTGTGTGTGTATTCACGTCATATAGACACATGTGTGTAGTCCCTACTCTAGCCATTAAAGATGACCTAAGGTAAGTGACACTCTGTCAGCAATGACCCTAGATAGTACTCAGACCATGGTTTCTAAACAAGTTTCACCATTTGTCCTATAACAAAGGAAAGCTATTATGTGACAATCAGAAAACCCATGACTTCTCAGGCCTGTCAGAGAATATAGGTCACAGGACAAACCACAACTCTGATACAAGAAGAGGCTGGTGCATCCAGAGACAAAGCTAAGATCTGCAAGTCTGGAACAGGAATGCTAGAGCTGGAGACTTCAGTGGTCATTTAAGGAACTGGTGGAGGTGGGCTATGAGATAGCAGGCGAGAAAAGGAGTGGTGTACAGTCAGAGTGAGACGCAGTTTTGTGGCTCTCTACAACCAGAGACTGAGTAAGATTCAAGGTACATGTTTGTCAGAGGTCGAAGTCCTAGGGATCCTGTGCATGTGTGTGTGTGAATAGGTGCATGAATGTTGGTGTGTACGTGTGTGCATGTCTACGTGTGTGCATATTTAAACCTTATCCCAAATTGCATAGAAATTCATGCTTGGGTGGAGAAATCAGTGTCAGGATTTCTCATCTCTGACATCCATGGGGACCACGAGGAGAATCCCTTTTTTTTTTTCTCTTTCAGTCTTCCCATGGTCTTTGATCTTTGGTGCCACTTAGCACCTGTGCATGTATCTAAACCTCTCTGTGACATCCATTCACCTTTCCTCCTTTTATAATGACAACAGTCAGAGTGTGAACAAGTATGCCAGGAGCCTGTTTGCAAACGAGGCTATGCTTACCAGTACTGAGGTTTAAGACTGTTAGCTGTCTTTCCAGGAGGTACCCATTCAGTTCATAACAATAATTACAAACAAATGAACTTGATAAACCCAAGTACTCAGTAGAAAAGGAGTTCCCACACCTTTACTCTAGCTCAGTTAAGGGTCCTCCTCTCAGCCTAGCTCTTTTCCCTTTTGTCAGTGAGAAATAAACCAAAATGAAGAATGCCTTCCTGGGGTTGGAGAGATGGCTCAGAAGTTGTGAGCACTGACTGCTCTTCCAAAAGCCCTGAGGTCAATTCCCAGTAGCTACATGGTGCCTCACAACCATATTTAATGAAATCTGGTGCCCTGTTGTCGTGTGCAGGCATATATGCATACATAATAAATAAATTAATTTTAAAAAAGAATTCTTTCTCCCCTGTGAAGCTCACTAATGACAAGGATGTAGTCAGGTGATTAGAGAACACAGCCTCCTGGCCCACATCTAGGCCCCCTACCATTGTGGCTTCAGGGTAATAGCAGTTACACCCATGCAAGATACAGACCTTTGAAGAGAAATTTTTAAGGAAGCCCAAAGTCTAACATGGAAACAGTAACAAGAGCAGTTAAATTTCAGAGTCACCTGGCACTTCTATTCCACCCAACAGAAATCCTCACATTAAGGGCCTATTTATCTGTCTCTGTTCATCAATAAAATCTATCTACCTCTCAGAGCATGGGAAAAGACAGCACAGCCTGAAGAAATAAGCCAACTTCAAATCTGTCCTGTACCCTGGTAAAGACACTGACATTATCACACAAAGAACTTAAAATATGCATGATACTCTGTGGGTTGTACATGGGGCAGTTGCATGATATGAGAAAAAGAGATGTAAGAATCAAAAGGAAACTTCTAGAAGTAAAAAGCACTGTAGCAAAGTAGAGGGGTTCATATCAGCCATCCTCAAGAAAAGGAAATAGAAACTTTCTAAACTGAAAGTCAAATAAAGTGAGAAAGAGAGAAAGGACAGAGGGACAACTTAGACATAAATAGGTATACATATTAATTTCTCTGAGCTTTCAAAATTAGTCACGCAATACAAGAAGTTATGTACACATAACATAAACCATGAATATATATATAAGCAGGTTAAACTGATCTCTCTCTCTCTCTCTCTCTCTCTCTCTCTCTCTCTCTCTCTCTCTCTAACACACACACACACACACACACACACACACACACACACACACACAATCTCTTTTGAGACAGTCTCACTATGTATGTAGCCCAGAACTTAATGTGTACACTTGAACTCAAAGAGATCTGCTTATCTGCCTGCCTCTGCTTTTGTAATGCTTCGATTGAAAACACAGGCCAACGCGGAGGATTTCTTCCTACATTCAGCCATGATGAAACTCCAGACAAGTTACCTGACACTGTGCGTATCTTCCATCTGAAATGTAATGTCAAAAATACCTGCCATCATAAAATGCTCTGAGAGTAATTTTTAAAAAAATCTAGCCCCCCTCTCCTCAATTTTTCTGACCCTAAAATTTTGCATATACAAGATGTGGGTATTAGGTTCCCAAGATGGGTGAAGACTTTTGAATGGAGATCATCTGTTCTGCAAGGCAGGCAGAGGCTTTCTGTGTTATTACTGACATGGCCAGAGGGTACATATGAGTAATCCTTCTGGGAGGAAAGCAGATAAAGTAACCAGGGAAACACACATTCATTGGAGCCTTGGAGGGCATAGAATACAAATGAGCAAGGACCACCATCTTGGGCGTGTGATGCAAAGCTTTGGGAATGTGCTCAAATGCAGGCCACTGCCGTCCTGAGGTTCTATAGCTCTTTGAGCCCAGGCAGCTGTTATCAAGTAGCATGGAGACCTTTATTGACACTGTCCTTCCTTCTTGTCTTTCACTCATGGCTGATATTAGTTTCCACATACACATGAGCTCTGTAGTTCACTAAGAACTAGCCTAGTACTGATGACCAGGCTTGGCCTTCTACCAGAATGGTGTATTTCTGTGGCAATTGCCAATTAACAATTACTTCTTGTTTGAAATTTGTGCTAGGAAGGCTAGTAACAAATGGGCTCTTTCCTGTTTGTTTTGTGTGTGTGTGTGTGTGTGTGTGTGTGTGTGTGTGTGTGTGTGTAACTGAGGAAAGGGAGATTACATATCAAATAAGCAGAGTTAGAGTGAACAGGATGTATTCAAGTTCAAAGAATAATATTCAGGACATTTTTACTCAACGTCTATGTCCTTCCATTGCTCTGTGACATTAGAACCTTGTAAGACAGATCAGTAACTATATCACCACAGGGACCCTCCCAGCATTTCCTTCATTCAGATTATTGAAGCCAGCACTGTAGCTTATCAGGGATTGCATAGCTTTTGTTAAGTGTCCCTTTCATGAGCACGACTCCTTTGCCAGTGCTCCAAGCATCATGCTCAAAGTTCAAGACAGGATGTGGGAAAGGTAATGGAAGAGTCAGATGGGATGCTGCGTGTCAGATGACTGTGTCTCCTGAAGCTTTTCTTTTACACCACATCAGCAAAGCCATGTGGCTGCCCAAATTTCTCCATAGTGCCACACTTTCCACTTAGCTAAGTCTGTTCTTCAGACTTTGACCTCTAAAAGACACACAACTCAGAATGAAAGGTTTGGGGAGAAACATATCTTCCATTCTCCGTCCTGTAACTCATTAAACAAAGACTGTGAAAAGAGGTGGAAAACTCTGTTCAGGATTACTTTTCTTTGATTCAACAAAATTAGCTGCTTGAAGGTCAAAGAATCAAACACTTCAAGTGTATAACCAGAACATTTCAGAGTGAATCTTTACTTCCTTACTGAATGACAGGAATATTTTTACTAAGCATGGAATCTTCAATGTTTTATTTTATTTTGTTAATCAGACATTCAGACGTTCAGCCATAAGATATTTTCCCCTAAAACGTAGGATCAAGTGGAGAGAGTCAAAGGTCATTTTATTTATGATTCTGTGTATTATAAGTATCAACTACCATGAGTTGAATGGTATAGGTATTGCCCCCAGATCCAGTGAGCTGGCAATTAGTGCATTCTGGGTATGGCTTAGGACATGTCAAATTTGGTGCCCAAATATGACTGTGATCATTGATTTCTTCTCCTTTTCAGAGTTTTCAGGTAAAAGCATGCCCACCAAAGAACCATCAGCCACATGGAAAAGGAAGTGCTGACATCAGCCCAATGAAAATCCAGTAGCTTAGTCTGCTATGAAATAGGCTTGCAAGTTACATTTTAGACCTGAGGCTTTAGGGAATGTAAGAGGATGGAAATGTGTCTTAGAGACACTGCCACTATGCCCGAAGAAACCTAGGCTCCAACCAAGGAGATTGATATTCTTGCTCCCTGGGAAGGATGTGGTCAGGCCAAATAGATGGAACAGTGTGATTAAAGGAAGGAAGTAGTGTGCCTTGCTACGGACCAAGGAACACAAGAATCCACAGACACGGGTATGGGGTGTGTTCGTTTTGTTATTTATAGAGGAAGAAATTGGAGTTCTGAGAGGTCAAATACCTGATCACAATCACAGGTCTAGGAATCGAGCTTCAGAGGCAAGTGTGCTGACTTGGCATCTTCACTCTTGATCTAGACAAGTAAGAGGCTCTGTCTTAAAATCAAAAACCAACCAACAAACAAAGAGACCAAACAAACAAAGCCAAAATAGAAACAAAAGACAAGGTAAATAGCTGGTGAAGCCCAACACCCAAACTTTGGCCTCCATGTGTACATACATACACATGCACATATAGCTAAACATATATATGTGCACACACAAACACACACATACACATACACACACACACACACACACACACACACACACACACACACAAACAAACACACCATAAATATAAAGTCTATCAGGGTATCAAAGCAACTAGACTTAAAAAACTAACAGCTTTGTGAATGATTTCATCTAGTGCTTCTGCTACACACCTACTCTGTGCCAGCTCTTCAGCACGTAGTGCAGTAGTGAGTGGAAAGAATGGCATTTCACAAAGCAGTAGACAATGCTCTCACTGGATTTTGTAAGAAACTCACTTATTTTGCTAATTTATATGTACTAATAACAACAGTAACTCAGATTGAAACCCAGTGTGTTATGACAGCCATAAGAAGAAGCAAATAAATTACCCACCTGAGCTGAAGCCAGTGACTGTCTGTGGGAAATCTGAGTCTTTCTGACACTTGACATGTAGGAAATTATATCATATCTGGCCCATAGGGAGAAGAGGGAGGGTTCAAGTCCTTGCAAGCAGCAAGCTGTATTTGACCTACATGTTAGAACTGTGTAGAGAAAAAGTGACTGTTGAACTCAGATGTCTCCTCAGGGTCAGAAGTGGAGAAGTGCATGGCTCGTGTCAATTATTTCAAACTCTACTTCAGAAGCAGAGAAGGACCTTTGAAGAAGGACCATTGATCTGGTGGCCTCTATGACCACAAAGTGATTCTCAGAGTCCCAACAGTGATGTGGAGAAGAGAACAGCAAAGGGGATTGGAAAGCTCTTTGATCAGCCTGCAGTGTGGACATGAATGACATTTGCAGTGTTTGCCCTTCTGATGAATAATGTCTATCAAAGTTTAGTTCTTAGAAAACCCCAATTTGCATTTCTAGAATTAGAATGCAGTCCTTATTTTAAAATCTATTTACCCTTCACATTTTTAAATCACAGGATATATGTATGTATATGTGTAGTTGTATTCTTGTGGAGTAAAATTATAGCTCACTTTCAATAGTATTTTAGGTTGACTATTATATAATAAGTATTTCCATATATGTAAATAAAATGCAAATTTTACCTAAGTGACTATAATAGTAAACCATATTTAAAAAAAATTTTTAAATATAATTTATATATGTGACTACACTGTCACTCTCTTCTGACACAACTGAAAAGATCAACAGATCTCATTACAGATGGTTGTGAGCTACCATGTGGTTGCTGGGAATTGAACTCAGGACCTCTAGAAGAGCAGTCAGAGCTCTTAACCACTGAGTCATCTTTCCAGCATCAGTAGACCATATTTTTAAAACTGGGAAATATAAAGGAATGGGGGAAATACTCATTAAATTTAGCTAGAAAAGGGGGAAATAGTTGGCAAACATATTGAAAGCATTAAGTTACATTTGTAAAATTGCTAACAGGAGATATGGCTCACTGGTTAAAGTATTTGCTGAGTTAAGACCTCCAGTGTCCACATAAATGGTAGGCCTAGTGTTATGCACTGGGGATTGCATGAACAGGCAGATCTTGGGGCTCTCCCTGGGTAACAAGACTAACAGAATTGGTGAGTTTTAGGTTAAATAAGAGAATCTGTCTCCAAAAAGTGAAGCAATAACATGATGGAGAATGACTTCTGACATCTACCTCTGGCTTCTGCATGTGTCCCACTGTTAATGCTCACTTCTTTACTTGGTTGTGTTGAGTTCTTTATATTCTGTATACTGAGCCTCCGTCAGATGTAGAGCTGGCAACGATGTTTTCCCATTCTGGGGACCTCCTCCTTACTTCACTGTTTCTCTTGCTGTGCATAAGACTTTGAATTTTGTGAAGTCTCACATGTCCATTGACCTTACTTCTTGGGCTAATGGAGTCCTATTCAGAAAGTCCTTTCATGTGTCTGGACCTTGTAGGGAACGGCCTGCTGTCTTCTAGCAGTTTGATTATTTCTGGTTTTCTGTTTAGGTCTTTGATCCATTTGGAGTTAGTTTTTAAGCAGAATCATAGGTATGGGTCTAATTTCGTTCTTCTCAGTGTGCACATCCGGTTTTCTTAGATACCATTTCCCCTCCTCATCTGACTGTCATACATGTCAGACATTATATGGCTGCAGTTATGCATACACATCTTTGATTTTCAATGTGGGTTCCATTGGCCTAAATGTCTGGTTATTTTTGTTTGGTTGGGTTTGTTGGTTTGTTTCTTATACTAGATTATTTTAGTTACTTGGGTTCTGTAACACATCTTGCAGTGTGTAGTAGTAATCCCTCCATCATTGTTGGTTTTGCTCAATATTGCTTTGTTTTGGTTTTCAGGTACTTCTGTGGTTCCATCTGGACTGTAGACTAGATTTTTCTACTTCAGTAAAAAATTATATAGAGATTTTGATTGGGATTGCTTTGATTACTTCTGGGAGAATGGTCATTCTCACAATATTCTACTCATTCATGAGCAGGATATGATATGCTTTTCTGTTCTCTGGTGTCTTTATCTTTCTTTTCATAAATTTCAAATTTTCATTTCAGATGTCTTTCACCTCTTGGTTAGGTTTATTGCTGGGTTTCTTTCTTTCTTTCTTTCTTTCTTTCTTTCTTTCTTTCTTTTGAGATTATTGTAGGTGGAGGTATGTCTATGATCTCCTTTTCTGTATCGTTGTCCATAATACGTTAAAAAGATACTGAATTTTACAAGTTTATTCTTAATCCTGCCACATTGCTGAAATTCTGGAAATTTCTACAAGTTTTTATCGGGAGACTTTTTGATATCTCTTATTTATAATAGCACGTCCTCTACAAGATATTTTGTCTTCTTTCCTATTTGTATCCCTTTAAGTTCCTTCTTTTGCCTTACGGGTCCAGGAAATACTGCAAACACAATATTGAAAAGAGTGGAGATAGTGGGCAGCCCTGTCTTGTTCCTGATTTCAGTGAGATTGTTTTCATATATTTTCTCCATATATGACGGTGTTGGCTGTGGGTATCCCAGATATAGCTTTTATTGTGTTTAGGTATGTTTCCTCTTTCTTTAGGACTCTTATCTTGAAGGCATGTTGCATTTTATTGAAGGCGGTCTCTGCAACGGTTGTGATGGCCTTGCCAGTTTTGCCTTTAAGTTCATCAATGTGATTTATATTTATTGACTTACACATACTGAACAAATTCTCTGTTGCTAAGGATAAAGTCAACTTGGGCATGGTGAATAGTATTTCTAATGATGGCAATATTTGGTTTGCAAGTATTTTATTAAAGATTTTTAAAGCAATATTTTTCAGAATATTGGACTATAGGTTGTTGTTGGTGGTGGTGGTGGTAGTTTTGTGTATGTGTGTGTGTGTGTGTGCGTGCGCGCGTGTGCGAGTGTGTGTTTGTTGTTTTGGTATGAGTGTAATAAGGGCTTCTTAAAAGTTTTGTCATACTCTTTCTGTTTCCATTTCTTTAATAGTTGAAAAAAGATTGACTATAAAACTTCTTTAAAAGTTTGGTAGAATCCTGCTATGAATTGGACTGGAACTGGAATTATTTTTTTTGCAGGGAGAGGGAGGATTTTTCTTTTGCCATTTCAATATCGTTATTTATTATAGATCTACTTAGGTTATTACTTTCTTGGTTTAATCTTGGTGGCATGGCTGAATTTACAAATTTGCCCATTTCTTTTTAGCATGTCCAGCTTAATGGAATATAGGTTTTAAAATATTCCCTTCTAATACTGTGGTTTTTTTTTTTTTTTTTTTGGTTTCTATTGTAATCTTTTCTTATTTGTCTCTGATTCTTTTAATTTGTGTCCTCTTTCTTTCCTTTGGTCGTTGGGCCAAGGGCCTGTGTCTCTTGTATTTTTCCATTCCAATAATAAGTTCTTAGTACCATTGTTTTTTTTTTTGTATCATTTTATTTTACTTTATCCAGTTAATTGCGGCTTTGATTTTTATATTTTCCTGTCATCTAATGGATTTGGATTTGGTTTGTTCTTGGTTTTCCAATTTTTTTGAGTTACAACATTAAAACATTAATTTGTGTTCTTTCTAATGTTAATAATATGCACTTAGAACTCTAAATTTTCCTTGCAAGACTACTAATTTTAATGAGTCCCAAAGGTTTAATTTAGTTCCAGAATTTTTAAAAATTTATATTTCGACCTGAGCTGTCACCAGGATAAGGATTTTGCTATAAGATCAATCTTCTTTTCTTGTTTCCTCTTTCAGACCCAGAGTATTGGGTCTTCTGTTCAAGTCCTTCCTTGATGTAGTTGGAGATGAATACTATGCAGTGGGAGAGATTATGTTCTAGTTTCACTCTTTTATAGGGAGCTATCCAGTTGGACTAGTGCCATTTAATGATGTGTTTCCTCTGTATCTTTGTCCCCATTGTCAAGAATCATGTATGGATTTATATCCAGGTCTGTAGTTCTATTTGATTCACAAATGGGTCTGTTTTTTAGCCAGTTTCCTGATGGTTTTGTTATCGCTGTACAGTAAGTAAAATCATGAATAGTGATACCTCCAGCTGTTCTTTCATTGTTCAGAATTTTTAACCACCCTGGAATTTTGTGTGTTTGTGTCTGTGTGTGTGTGTGTGTGTGTGTGTGTGTGTGTGTGTGTTTCAAAAAATGTGTTTCCTGGGGTCTCCGGAGTCTTCTTTTTTTAATAAAACAATTCAAGATTTTTTTCAGTTTCTGTGAAGAATTGCATTGGAATTTAAAAGGGATTAAATTAAATCTCTAAATTGCTTTTGGCAGAATGGCAAAATTCATTTTCAGAATATGAATCCTACCAGTCCATGACCATGGGTGGTCTTTCCATCTTCTGTAATTTTTTTTCAATTTCTTTTGATTATTAAAGCTTTTGTTACATAATGTTTTCTTTCCTTAAAATTATTTCAAGTTATTTTATTAATTTAGTATTCTTAAGGCCACGTGGAAAAATATCAATGTTTTAACCAAAATCAGGAACATGACAAGATGTCTACTCTCTCTGTTCATGTCCCTGTTTCTCAAAACATTTGAATGGAATTGTTTCCCTGGTTTCTTTCTTGGTATGCTTGTCATTTGTAGTTTGGAAGGCTATTGATTTTTATGCGTTCATTTGTGTGTTGATATTTTGCAGAATGAATTTGCAATGTATGATATTTGCAGAATGTATGTAGAGTTTGCTAATGTGGTCTTTGAAATAATTTTTATATAAAAAGTATCATTTGCATATAAGAATTTTTTGGCATGTTTTCTTATTTGTATTCCTTTATCCCTATACTTGTCTGATTGGTTTAGCTAAGACTTCAAGCACTATAGTGAACATGAATAAAGAGAGCCGACATCTTTGTCTTGCTCCTGATTTTACTAGAAACACTGATTGTCTTTTATTATCAGGTTTTGTCAGAAGAAAATAACCATGTGTAGATAATTGTGTTTTATTGCGAAAAGCAAACAAGCAAACAAGCAAAAAACCAAACCCAAACAAATTTGTTCTTCAGCTATTCATTCAGTGAACACAAGTACTTGCTTGACCAGCCACCATGTTAGTACAAAGAAGACATTTATCAGAACTGGACAGGGGTACTTTGGGTGGTGCGGAAAATAATGGAGCTACACCCGGAAGAATGTACGGTGGTAGAGGTTTCACAGGACAAGACAGGGCTTTTCATCTTGAAGCGAAAACTGTCACAGAATCTTTTCCATTAATCTCGGCAGTGAAGATGTTTTAGATTCATATGAAAATGTGTACCTAAGACAAGGCACACTAGTAATAGTATCCTGGTCCCAAAATGAATTGAGAGGTGGGAAGTTTGTGGCACATAGGAAGGACTATGAGAGGAGCAGCCTAGAGAGTAGTGACTTGCAAAGTCAAGTCATTCACATTCACTACCAAAAGTAGTAGTGCTGGTTCATAGATACAAAGCCACTTGCCACCAAGATCATGTTTTAATTTATCTTATTTAAAAATAACTTTCATTTCTGTAGAAATAGGGCCCCACTCTTGTGGTAGACACTGAAACACTTGCTTTCTTCCTAAGAGAAACTTTTGTATTTAATCCAGCCTGGGAGTCTCACTGTGTGACTACAATGTTGCATCTCCCAAAAGCCATAAGTCGGGCTCTTTGCTGACACCTTTATGGCTGTTATCTTTGAAACCTGAACTGAAAAATGTGACAATTATTTGAAGCCCACTCAGCCCTCTCCGTAGCTAAGAACCACTCAGGGAAACAAACTGCTGCATACCCACAGAAATATGGAGACTTATGTTACTTCAAGCTTGGTAGCGACTGCTGCTGGAGAAGCATAGGAGGATAAGATGTCTATATTTAAGGACAATCTCGTTTGGGAGAATAATTTAGTCATTTACACGAAAATGTTTGCAATTTATTTTAGAAGTAATTCATTTTGTTATGAGTGGTACAATGTTTCTGAGCACAAATTAGTTATTTTTGAAGTCTGAGCTGTGTTCTTTTGAGAGTTTCTTTCGGCGCCAGCTTCCAGGACTATGGACTATTTACTGGTTGGATTTGATACTTTTCTGTAAAATCTAATTTCTAAAATGAGCATTATGAAGATGAAGTAGAAGAATTAGAATAGCATATTTATTCATTCTAAGAGACATTTAGTGAGCACCGAGGACATCTGAGGCATGGCACCAAGTGTCAGGCGTGTATTTACAGTTCTAGAGGAGTCTCAGGCATACACATATAGTAGAAAGTATTTCTACTATAATTAAAAGACATTATTAATTTCACTAGCAGAAGTATTGGAAGTTGATGGATCTGGTGGTTAGTTTTTGTTCACTTGACACAAACTCAAGTCACCAGGAAAGAGGTAACTTCAGTTGAGGAAATGCCTCTATCATTCCCCTGTGGACATGGCTATGGGGCATATTTTGGGTTAGTGATTGATGTGTGGGGGCCCAGCCCACTGTGGGTGGTGCCATCCCTTTGCAGGTGGTTGCTGATGGTATAAAAGAGGCAAGATGAGAAATAATGAAGAACAAGACAGTGAGCACTACTTCATGGCCTCTGCTTCCGGGAACTGAACCTTGAATCTTGAACTCTTGCCCTGTCTTCTCCTCATGATGGCCTATAGGCTGTAAGGTAAAAACTTTGAGAAATGAAGCCTCTTCTTTATCCAGTTGCTCTGTTTCTGGTGTTTATGAAAGAAACAGAGAAGCAAACAAGCAAAGAATAGATACAGAAAAATGCCATCCAGTCATGAGGATCTGTGTTCAAAATAGGTGGTAGACACAAGAGAAACCCAGAAGTTTGTGGATCAGCCAGCCTATGAAACATGGTGACAAACAAGGATTCTTGCTCCAAACAGGGAAATATGAGCACAAACATAGCATGCGAGCTTGTCCTGCAACCTCCATATGTACACGCTTACACTCACACATAATCACAAAATCTAAAAAATGACTTTTTTTTAATCAGAAAAGAAAGTAACACTTTGATGGAAAGAAAAACAAACAAAAAACCAGGATATTTTCAAACGGTAGCATGAAAAGAACATTCTAGAATGAAGGGCCTGCATGTGTAAGGAAAAGAAAGTGTGATTTCTCTGTGGGCAGCATGGGAAAGAAGAGACAGCATGAAGGTATGGGCCTGTGTGGAGCTCTGCTCCACTCTTAAGTACACAAAGACCCTTAGGGAAGACACCCAACTTCTCTTGATGACCGGCATTGCCTCCTTGAAGTATTATTTTCTCATTAAATAAATGATGTAACAGTTAATGTTCTAGAGAAGCACACTTTTGTGGGCTGGGGCATGAGTGGTGTCGAGGCAGCAGAAGAGCAGGAACTGAGAATTAGAGGACAAGGCTTGGCCAAACCCTGTGAAAGTGAAGCTGAGCCCTTCCTGACTTATCATGAAGGTAGCTAGAAGCTGTTGATACTTTTATTGCCACTGTTTTTTGTTTTGTTTTGTTTTGATTTTTACATAAGTTTTGACTATTGACTATGTTTTCTACAGAATTTCACCTGGACAAAAGAGGGAAATGGATCGAAAGCTAAGCATGGCTATTGTGACAAGCCATAACCGAAAGACATATTAAAAGGTCGATGGCTGTGGCTAGCAAGGAATGGCTCATAAGAAATTACAAAGAAATGGGCTGCTTGGCAGGAGTCTGACATTGACCAAGGACAAGGAAAAGGGCTTCAGGCGGGAATCTGACATTAGCCTAGAACAAAGAAGTAATTTCAGGCAGGAATCTAAATCTTAGGCTAGAACAAAGAAGTAGGCTTCAGGCATGGAAAATGACATTGAGCTAGGACAGGAAAGTAGGCTCAAATATTTTGGTCATCCTGATAAGCACTTAGAAACAGTAATCACAGGAGTGATCACAGGACTTAGTTTATTGCCTTGCTTGTTCCTTGACTATTTGCATCTGTTGTATTGGTAATTCCTCAACCTAGAACTGACCTTAATACATGCATGTAATTAAAATGGTATTAAAGCAGATTGAGAAAAAATAAATAACAAACAACAACAAAAGAAATGAAAAATAAATAAAATAACCAATAAAAGAAGAAAAGAAAAACTTCACAAAATGGCATTAACTTATAATTTTCCATGTGTATGTATTCACTCTGACATTAATCGGAAAGAAAGACCATGGTATAAAAAAAGAAAAAAAAGAACAAGTCCCACGGAAAATGCAATTAGCAGTGTCCACGGTCCACAAGAATGTGAGAGTGAAAACCCCCAAATTATCTCTCAGTGAAACACTGCTTCCTAAATTATACACAACTTCGTGTTCCTCTGCAGTCAGATGCATCTGCCTATCCACCCAGCTGCTTGGTATCAGAGAAGTCTGAGTCTCAGAAGAAGAGCCTAGCTATTTTCTGCAGCTAAGTCATTCCTCAGCACATGTGGGTGAAGAGTAATTTATGTGTGCCACTTCCTAAACCTTCTGGTGTTTGTTAACAGATCTTTGAATTCTTACCACTTATGTGAATCATCTAGTATCATCTAGTAGACTCCATCCCTATTTTACAAATCCAGGAACTGTACCCAGAAACAAATAAATCCTGATCTATCTAATCAGTGAGCACATAGAGCCCTCAGACTTTCAGGAACTTAGCTTGAATATTCTTCTGTATCTCTTTGTAAAGTATCTTTAAGTAGCAAAGAAGAAAACACGTATTTTGTCCACTTTCCTTTACAGAGAAAAAGTACATTGCTTTGTACTTTCTTTAATGTTCAACTTCCTGTGACAGTTCAAATAAATGTAGGCAAACCATCCTAGAGTCTGTTATGTAAATCCATAGGAACAGCACATTTATGAAGGAGCACAAAGCAAAGCCAGATAAGATGATGTTCAGCTTGGCTAATTTTGACTGCATATTTATGAGGACTTACTTATAAAACATTGAGCCATGGGTACTTACTGGACATAATCCAGGGATAATTCTGCTGAAGACAAAATATGAATTCCCCACAGTTTAGAAGTATAATTATCAGCAGAGTTATTATTTGTAAAAAAAAAAATACCCCTTTAAATCTGTAATTCTCTGCTCGTTTCCAGAGACTTAGGCTTTATCCTTTTGTGTCTTAACAAAATTCTCCTGCTTCAGCTTCCTGAGTGCTGAGATTACTAGTGCTGGGCATCTTCTAAATTATTGATGCTTATCTTTACTGGTTATTAAAATAACATTCTGGGGCTGGAGAGATGGCTCAGTGGTTAAGAGCACTGACTTTTCTTCCAGAGGTCCTAAGTTCAATTCCCAGCAACCACATAGTGGCTCACAACCATTTGTAATGGGATCTGATGCCCTCTTTTGGCCTGCAGGAGTGCATGTAGGCAGAATGCTGTATAAATAATAAATAATAAATAATAAATAAATAAATAAATAAATCTTAAAATAACATCCTGCGTACTAAGTGCTGGGTCTATTTCCCTAGAATTTTTTCTGCTTTTAGAGTTAGAGATGGATATTTCCTTAAAATACTAATCTACAAAGTTAGTGTTTTCCACTGGGAGCAGAGATCTTTAAAGGCTTTACAATGTTTTGTTTAGAACCCTTTGTGGGGTTCTAGGCAGCAGTCCTTGCTATCTTCTTTGATGCCTGCTTGTCTAGTCTTGTTTTGTCTTGCCTAGCTTACCTTGCCTTTCCTCCCCTCTGCTCTTCTCCCTTCTCTTCCCCTCCCCTCCCCTCTCTCCTCCTTTCGTTTTCTTCCCTTCCTCTCCCTCCCCATCTTCTTCCTTGAGAACCCTGATAGACTGCTGCTAGTGAGTTTTCCTAACTTCTGGTTTCTGATCTCTCAACCTTTATATCAGCAAGAAATGCCCCAGTGATGACCTGCTAGAATTTGACTGCTTGGCGGTTTCTTTTCTTTTGAATTTTTTTGGACTTCCTTTTTTTGGTGGTTTCTTCTGTAGAAGACAGACCCACTTATCTCTGAAAATTCCTTTAGGAATGTGAGTTCACAGTTTGCATTAACATACTGGAAAACCTTCCTGGTGGTCAGCCTCTCCTGTCTGGGGTAGATTGTGGACCCACCGAAACAGCACAGTTTAACTTTCATGGTGAGGGTAGAATTTTTAACGATATATTTAGATCTATTACGGGAGATCTAGATGAAGATTGTTTTTGTAAAGTAAGAATCATAGAGGTTTAAACCCTGAAATGTCATTAGATATTGCAGTGGTTTGAAGATGCTTGGCCCAGGGAATGGCACTATTAGGGTGCATGGCCTTGTTGGAGTAGGTGTGGCCTTGTTGGAGGAAGTATGTCACTGTAGAGGTGGGCTTTGAGGTCCCTCTTCTAGCTCTGGAGGACAGTCTCTCCTGGCTGCCATGGGATCAAAATACAGAACTTTCAGCTCCTTCTCCACCACCGTGTCTGACTGGATGTTGGCATACTTCCTGCTATGATTATAATGAACTGAATCTCTGAAACTGTAAGCCAGCCCCAATTAAGTATTATCCTTTACAAAAGTTGCCTTGGTCATGGCATATCTTCATAGCAAAGGAAACCCTAACTAAGACAAATACATTCTACTGTTTTTGTATCCCTGTGTAATGAAATATACATGAATGGTCCTCTCCTATTGAAATAGGAAGAACTATTCAAAGCTACTTAAGTTACCAATTTAAAAGTAAAACTAAGGGGCTGGAGAGATAGCTCAGTGGTTAAGAGCAGTAGCTGCTCTTCCAGAGGTCCTGAGTTCAATTCCCAGTAACCACATGGTGGCTGATAACCATCTGTAGTGGGATCTGATGCCCTCTTCTGATGTGCCTGAAGATAGCTATAGTGTACTCAAGTAAATAACTAACTAAGTAACTAACTAATCTTTTTTAAAATGTACTAAGAGTTCTTTTTAACATAATAATTATAATTTGTTGTTTAAGAATTTTACACACATACAGTCTATTTGGATCATATCCAGCCCAACATCTGTCCATCACCACCTGGATACACCCTTTCCATGGCCCTTCTCAGCATCATGTTTTCTTTCTCTCTTTTTAAAAACTCGCTGAGTCCAGTTAATGCTGTCCCTTTATGTACAAGGATTTAAGGCCATGTACTGGAGCTCTGACGGTCCACCAGGAATCTGACTCCTGAAGGAAACTGTCATACTACCAGGTGCCATCAGCTGACAATATCTACAGAGGCAAGGAGGGGTGGGATCTTGTGAGTACCCTTCCATCCATGCTGGAATGTTAACTAGCTAGATGTTGTGTAGGGTACCACAGCTGCTGTGTGCATGTTCATAAGCAAAACACACCCAGAAGAGATTGTTTCGCATCAGACCTCCCTGGCCTCTTGTTCTTACATTCTTGCCATACCAATTTCTGAGTATGAAGGGAAAAAAGTGTGATATAGATATCTAATTTACAGCTAAACACAAGCCTGTATGTAGCACTAAACACTGTAAATTAGAGGCTTTCAAATGATGACTGAGAGGTTTATTTATATACAGATATAAAGGTAAGCATTTAGAAGGAAGTTTGATACTATATGTATTTCAGAAAATAATAGTAGGTTCTCACTAAGCCCTATGACCCCCTGAGCTTTAGTTTCTTGGCCAGGGTTATAGCACCAGGCATGAGTACTGTCCTGTGAATAGAATCTGAATCCAGTGGAAATTTGTTTCCTATTCCCATAACGTTCATGCCAGTATTGCCCTAAAGGGCACAGTACATGAAGCTGGTGATTATTATAGCTCAGTTTTCACAGTTCCCCATAAGACCTTTCTTCTCCAGAAGCCTAAATAGCACTTTCTGGTCTTGTGAAAGCCACCTACATGGGGAAGCTTTCAGGTCAGCATCAGATTTATTTTTCTATGTCCCGTGACCTGTGAACAAACTTCGCAGTGTCTTCAGTAATAGGATGTTACCTTCAAGTTTTAGTGGACACTAAGATCAGTGACAATAGTTTGCATTGTTTTGGTTTTCTGGGACCTTGCTTAACCAACAGTTCACTGGGGAGGTGAGATAACCTACACAAGGCAATGGCTTTCATGGCTTCTAGGGGAGTATTATTTCCTGTATAGGGCATAGGGCATCGTTTTTCTTACTTTTTTAATCTCTCTCTCTCTCTCTCTCTCTCTCTCTCTCTCTGTCTCTTTCTCTCTCTCTCTGCCACTCTCTCCCTATATTCTAAAATTATGTAATGTACAAGGGAAATATTTTTTTAAATAAGTCAGCTCATTGAAGCCAGGAAGATAGGCAGATGACAGAAAAGATGTTATTCAGTTATACAATTGACAAGTCCTAGGGACACTCGTAGGGTTGCAGTTCCTGATTTAATTTGATTAGTAATTACTGTAATCATTAAATGTGCATACTGATATCATACCAGCACATTGTGCACCTTTGATAAATGCAGTCTTTTAAATCGGTCCAAAGTAAAGCTCAGTAAGAGCCTTGTTCTGAGGCAGAGCAGGAAGAAAGAGACTGGGAAAGAAGAAAAGAGCTGGGCTCCTTTCTTTTGCCTTTGAGATCCAGTCTCATAGAACCCAGTCTGGAATTTGTTATATAGCTGAATATGTCTGTCCTTGAACTTCTGATTCTCCTACCCCCACCTCTGAGTACTGGGATTTTAAAGTGTGCTACTACCGTACATGGGAGATCTTGCATTCCAATTCCCATCTGTTTTGGGTGTGGGTCAGGTCTCACCATCTGTTGCTCTTTCTTTATCTACGCTTTAGTCCTTTCCTTTTAAACAAGGTAATGACTTTCAGCATCCTGATATGCAGCTTCTGTCGATATTGTGGTTCTTACATTAAAAGATGGTGTGGTGTTCTCTTCTGTGTGTACAGTCCAGGAAAGTTTGCATGGTGAACAGCCTCAGCAAATTAAAAACCCAGATGCTCTCAGTTTAAACAAGTTAACTTTAATTTTATTAATTAAAATGATTTTATTTTAATTAATGTGAGATAAAACTAAAATTAAAGCAAACTAAAAAGTTTAAAGTTAAAATTAAATTAAAATTAAAAAAAAAATTAAAGGAATATCTGACAAAGGTTACCAAGTGCCTGTGCACGCACGCAAAGCACGTGAAGTGCATTTACTCATTAAATCTTTCAACTCTGTGGAGGAGCTACGATTTGGTCTTAGCAGCTTCTTCACATCATGAGATATTTTTGTCTTGTATCTAATAGGAAATTCAAGCAGCCTTGCTAGTATTACTGTAAGCAGGACACGAATCCAAGGCAGCCATCTGAGCATCCGTCTTCGCTAGAGCGAGCTCATTGGCTCCACACAAGCTTGCTGTGACCAATGATGTAGCGTCCTACTCAGATTTACCAGTATCACTAGGCTGGCAACAGGTCTTAGGAAGTTTACATCATCTCTATATTTTTGATGTTGCTAAATGTGAAAAAAATACCATGACCTCAGTGTTCCCTTGCTGAGCCAGGTTCACAGCATCATCACCACCTGCTTGACCGAAGGTTTCCATGGAAGGCAAGGTTAAAAATAAGGACTCTGCGGGCTCTCTTGCTTTCTTTAGCTAAAAGGTGTAAGTCTGCCTGGAAGGTTTAAGAAATTCCCCCAGCAAAGCAGTGGAAAGATCAAGTGCAAGTTCTTCTCCCGACCTTGAGCAAAGTAACCTCATTAGCCCTTCGTTTCTCCGTCCCTAAGACAGAGGTCAGTCACACCATTTGTAGTAGGAGCGGGTAGGTGGGCAGGATCGTGCATACATTTATTGATCCTGAATTTTCATTCACAGTAGAATGGGTGGCACCTCAGATCCCATTCTCTGTACTCAGTATAAAACACAAACAAACAACAAACATCCCAGGACTGGATAAATCAGTGGTTCTTAACCTGTGGGTCTCAAGTCCTTCATATCAAACATTTACATTACAATTTGTAACAATACGTACAGTTTTGAAGTAGCGACAAAAATAATTTTATGGGAGGAGTCATCACAACGGGAGGACTGTATTAAAGGGTCGCAGCATTAGGAAGGTTGAGAACCGCTGGTATTACTGAAACTTTTGATTAGCAACCTTGAGATGGTACATTTATTGACTAATGAACTGTGTAAAATAAATACCTAAAACTTCATTTCTTCTTTTTTTTTTTTTCCATTTATTTCCCCTTCTAATTTTTTCCTTTACACTCATATATCTTCTGGTTACTGGGAATACACCTGTGAATAAAATAACTAGGACATTTTCCTTTAGAGGATGAAAAGACAGCCACAAACATTTGAGGACATGAGTGTTGAAGGAGTTCATGAGTAGCACACACAGTTACCCGATATGCTCTGCAGGGCAGGGCAGGTTGTGAGTCTGAGCTTTGTCATCACACGGAGGGTGGGAAGGTGGGTTTCTCTCTGGAGGGAATGTGTTGCTGAGGTCTGGATGAGGACAGGAGTCCAGTATTTTTTTTTTTTCAGAAAGAAACCATAGCAGCAGGTACAAGGGGGGTGAGGAAAGCTGACCCACTGCCTGTCCTCAGAAATGGGGAGAGGGTTAGTTATCCAGAGCACAGTGCAGAGTGGTGCTGTCCTTCCTGCTAGGTGTTCGGCTGCTATTCCAAGGATGTTCTAAAGTCATAGAAATATTTTAAGTGGTAATATTTTGAGGTTTTGTTCCCCTTTTCTTTGAGGTATTAGGGGTTGACCAGGGTTTTTCATGAGCTCAGAACGTGCCGTATCTTTATATTGTTACTATGACTAAAGGGAGCGTCCAGAGGCAAGGCTGCAAGGCTGCAAACAGAAAGATGAGGTAGAAAAACAACATTAGGTCCAGGAGGCTGAGAACAGGAGTAACCGGAAAACTCGTTAGAGGAAAAAGGTTGAGCAAGATTCAGTGCGGCTGTATTCAGTAATAGTCTGTTAGTTTTTACTGTAACTCAATTTTTAGGTAACTCTTGTTCTCGAAAGCTTCAATCATTTCCTGTAAGCAATGGCTGTTTAGTAAACATTCTTATACTTTGGAGTGTTTAGGCGTCGATATCAGGTTCATTCCCTGGACCCACACAAGATGATCCAAAGACCTAAAGTGAAACCCACTGAGTACAGAGACTTTTTCCAGTCTTCTTTCACCAGTCACGTTGCTTCCTGCTTGCTTCTCAGTGGCTAAACGCCACTATGTCTCTTCCCTCACAGCCTAATTACTAGATAGAGAATTTATGTAACCTAAATCATATTATTTTCCTTTGCTATCTACACATACAATGTAAGAATGAGGTGCAAGTTGGGTTTTAGACAGAGTCAATTTTTTTTTATCAGTTACTGCTGGTAGTAATTTATCCATCAAGATAAACCAGGGTCTTGAACACTACTTAATACCATTCATCATATGGTAAAAACAAAACAAAACAAAAACAAAAATAAAACAACTATAGAAAAAAAATCTGTGAAGTGAAAATTCAAACAGTAAATCAAAACCTTATTCTGTTGCCTGGTATTTGGATTTTCTGCATCTTAGAATTCCATCCCATTTTCTAAGAGAAAAGTGGCCCACAGGCCTAAAGCATCATTGGCACAGCTTGGAATTGCTAGAGATGCAACTTACTGGACTTCAGGGAGACTTCTCAACTTTGGGTGGAGGTATCAGCAACCTCCACCCTTTACTGTTTACCAAAGTCCCATGATGATTCTGATGCATATTAAACTGAAAATCACTTAACCAGATCCACCCTTACATGAAGGTGAGGCATTTACTTTTCTTCCTTTGTTTTCTTTCATATTCAATAGTTTTTCTAATGCATTGGTTTCTTGATCTTCCTTATCAATAGATAGCATTCCTAGTAAACACATGCTTGAGTCTGACTCCAACATTAGAACTCAGCTGCTGGTTAAAGTACGACAACCCCACCTTTCCAGAATTTTATGCTCTTCCTCCTCATCTGGGGATCTTAATACAATACAAATACATTTTAGGCTGTGTGTGTGTGTGTATGTGTGTGTGTGTCTGTGTGTATGTGTCTGTGTGTGTGTGTTTGTGTGTGTGTGTCTGTGTGTGTGGATGTGTCTGTGTGTGTGTGTGTCTGTTTGTGTGTGTCTGTGTGTATGTGTCTGTGTGTGTGTGTCTGTGTGTGTGTGTCTGTGTGTGTGTGT
>JANHMN010000011.1:11168956-11184698 GCA_030674055.1 Rhabdomys pumilio
TGTGTCTGTGTGTGTGTGTCTGTGTGTGTGTGTCTGTGTGTGTGTGTGTCTGTGTGTGTGTGTGTGTGTGTCTGTGTTTCTGCATAAAGCTGAATATTGTCCTTTCAAGATCTGTGAAGAATTGGGCAAGAATTTTAATAGGACAAGACTTGGCTGCCTACTTTCTTCACATGTATTCAATATAGTATTTAAAGTCTTATCTAAAGCCGTCAGACACTAAAGGATATCAAGGGGATACCAGCTGGAAAGCAAGAAGTCCAAGTGCCTTTATTTGCACATGATATGATAGCATACATAAGTGAACCTAAAACTGTCTACTGGAAAACTTGTACAACTGATAAACACTTTTAACAAAGTAGCTGGATGCAAAAAATAACTCTCAAAATCTGTCTCCACATACAAATGACAAACTGACCAGGAAGAGTCAGAGCAACAAAACCTTTCACAGTAGCCTCAAATAATATAAAATATCTTGGGGTAACTCTTACCAAACAAGTAAAAGTCTTGTAGAATAAAAACTCCAAATGAGTAAAGAAAAGAATTGAGGAAAATTGAGGGAAAAAAAGAAAATTAAAAACAGTAACTTCTATCACTATTGTTTTGCAATCAATAGTTTACTTTATATTTATTTATATGCTTTCACCTGCAAGTAGAAAATAATTTTGTAATTCAGTGATCTCTGATGCTCATGAGTTGATAGGATTAACAAAGTAAAAATGTCTATCCTACAAAACCCAATGTATAGACTCAAAGGCAATCCCTATTAAAATTTCAGCACAATTCTTGACAGATCTTGAAAGGACACTAATTCAGATTCATATGGAAGTGCACCCCCCCACCCCCCCCGTCCCACACACACCTAAAATAATCCTGAAAAAAAGAACTGTGGGAGTTATGACTATCTCAATTTTCAAGTTGTACTACAAAGCTATATTAATAAAACCCTCATAATACTGGCACACAAATGACACACTGCTCAATGAAATCAAATTGAAGACCCAGACATAAATGTATAGATACCTGATTGTTGAAAGAAACACACACACACACACACACAAAAAGACATTCAACAAACGGTGCTTTCAAACTGGACAGCTACATATAATAGAATCCAAATAGTCATACTAATCACCCTACACAAAACTCAACTCCAAATATATCAAAGGCCTGGACATAAAAACATATATACCGAATTTTATATAAAAGAGAGGAATGTTCTTGAACTCACTGACAGAAAACTTTCTGAGCAGAGTGCTGTTAGCGCATGCACCAAGATTAGTAACTAATAAATGGGACCTCGTGAAACTGAAATTTTCTGTAAGGCAAAGGACACTTTGATTTAGACAAAGCAGAAGCCTATAGAATGGGACAAGATTTTTAACAACTACACATCCAATAGAGGGCTAATATCCAAAATACAAAGAACTGGAAAAAATATTGAAAATAAAACAAATAACCCAATTAAAAATGGGGTACAGATCTAAACATAATTCTCAATATAGGAAACTCAAGTGGCTAAGGGACACTTATATGCTCAACATCTTTAGCTATCATGGGGATGCAAATCAAAACTACTTTGTTATTTCATCTTATACCAGCAAGAATTACTAAGATCAATTAAAAAGTGACAGATTTTTCTAGTGAGAATTTGGAGTAAGGGGAACACTCATAGATCCCTAGTAGGAGTCCGAACTCATACAGCCACTGTAGAGTGACAATTCCTCAGGAATCAATATACCTCAAGATCCAGCTTTACCAAGAGAACATTTCCTCCTGCCATAGAGACACTTGCTCCATATGTGAATGCCTACTCTAGTCATAATAGCCAGAAGCTGGAACCAACTAAATGAATGAAACAACCTCAGTAGAAGACTGGATAAAGAAAATGTGGCACATTTACACGATGGAATTTTACTTAAGCCATTAAGAATATGAAACTGTAAAATTTGCAGCCAAATAGATGGAACTAGAAAAAAAAAAACAAACCAAACAAACAAACAATCGAACAAACACCACCCTTAGCGAGGTAAGCCAGACACCGAAAGAGAAATATGGTATGTATGTGCTTATATGTAGATATTAGTTTTTAAATCAATGTTAGAATCTTACAGTAGAACCATAGTGGTTAGGTACAGAGAAAGAAACAGCAGGGACATAGAGATCTCTTTTAGTAAAGGCAATCAGAATGGATGAATGGTGAGACTGGATCAGGAGAATCTGATTGTGAAGAGCAGGTGAGAAGGGGGACAAGGACATCTTTGTGGGGAAGAGACAGCTAAAATGGAGGGCCATTTGAGAGATAGTATGGAAAACTATTTCTATAGAAACTGTCTAAAATAAGTACCTATATTCAGGTGATCTATCTAACTGAAATCTCCTGGTATTGGGGCAGAAAGAGCTGCAACTGGCCTCTCATTATTGAACGAAGAAAGCCTCCCATTCTGACACTAGGTTATGTCTAGTCTAATTGAGTTGTTGACCAAAGGGTTCCCATGGGGAATTCCCATGGGAACCCAGGCTGTTGCCAAGACTATACATCAGTTGTTTTTCACACATGACACAAAGGCCCCATTGCTAAAGACAATGCCTATACAATACATTGAACACTGAGAAGTCAAGCTGGTGCCTACATAGTCTTCACCCCTACACTCTAGTTTAGTGTCTTCGGTACAGGAAAATACTGTGTATATTATCAAAAGAAAAGCATAAACACTAACCCAGCCACAAACCCTTTAAGCTACACTAGCATCCCAACTACAAGGTATGCTAGGGCAATGGGGGCACAAGGAATATGGGAGTAACCAAACAATATCTGATTTGACTTAAGGTCTGCTCCAAAGATGGAACCCATACCCAACACTGGCTAGGTGACCAATAACCAGAGACCAGATAGCTCAGGGACCTAGGGTAAAAAATATACTTTTAAATGTGTGTTTGTGTGTGAGAGAGAGAGGACAAGAGAAGACAAGAGGATAGGAGAGGAGAAGAGAGGGGAGGAGGGGAGGGGGAGGGAGGGGAGGGGAGGGGAGAGGAGAAAAGGGACAATAAAATGACTCCTATTGACATTATGATATACTTAGAGATGAGTGACTTGATCATCCATCATCAGAGAAGCCTCTTTTTGCAGCAGATGGGAACAAATACAGAGACTTACAGACAGACATGACATAGAGAGTGAGAGACCTTTGAGCATTGACCTCTAAATGGAATGTCTCCATCAAATCCCTCTCCTCAGAGCTCCGGAATCCTTGTAGAAGTAGGGGCAGAAAGAATGTAAGAGCCAAAGGGAGAGGAGGACACCAAGAAAATAAGGCTCTCTAAATCACCATGATCAAAGCTCACATACCAGGACCTCTGTGCATATATTATGGCCTCCAGGTCAGTGTTTTTCCAGACTTCCTGAGTGTGGGAACGAAAGGGTCTCTGATTCTTTACGCCATCTTTTAGTCTCTTTTCCGTCTGCTCATTTGTTTTCTCTAATTCTAATGTGTTTTTCTTTTATTTTATATCACACTTGTAAAACTTACAGTAGGTTTTCGAAAGGGCGATGGAGGGATTGCTGCATCCTGT
Source organism: Rhabdomys pumilio (assembly GCA_030674055.1). NCBI lineage: Eukaryota > Metazoa > Chordata > Mammalia > Rodentia > Muridae > Rhabdomys > Rhabdomys pumilio. Next base: position 11,172,527 of record JANHMN010000011.1, read on the forward strand.
CACACAGGTTTGCAGAGTCTTCCTCATGCGTAGTCTTTGATGCATTCCTGGGTTTGTGATGCAGATCCCTAAGTAAGTTGCCTTCTTTTCTGGAGTGGGGATTTTTTTTTCCTACAGGAGAATATCCTTAGGACAAACTATAGAAAAAAAAAAGGCGAATATATCTTCTATAGAAAAAAAGAGGGAGAAATGAGAGTGAATAAGAGATCACCTAAGATGCTCACACACCTGCCCCAATCTGGGAGGAGGTAGAGCTGAGACCCAAACCTCTCCCTGGCTAATTCTAGGACAACTTATTTGTTTCCTTTTGTATGAGTGTTATGCCCAGAGTATCAAGTTAGTAACCAAGGACCTATATGAGGAATGAGAATCTGAGGCTGGAGAATTTAACAACAAGAGATGTATTATCAACAAACAAAACGCTGTAGTGTGCTGAGCTGTGTGTGTGGCTCTGTGTTTTTGGAGTGTGTGTGTGTGTGTGTGTGTGTGTGTGTGTGTGTGTGTGTGTGTCTGTGTCTGTGTGTGGTGTGTTTGTATGTCTCTGTGGTCTGTGTGTGTGTGTGGTGTGTTTGTATGTCTGTGGTCTGTTTGTATGTCTCTGTGGTCTGTTTGTGTGTGTGTGTGTTTGTGTGTGTGTGTGTGATTGTATGTCTCTGTGTTCTGTTTGTGTGTGTGTGTGTCTGAGGTGTGTTTTTATGTCTCTGTGGTCTGTTTGTATGTCTCTGTAGTCTCTGTGTGGATGTGTGTGTGTGGTGTGTTTGTATGTCTCTGTAGTCTGTGTGTGTCTGTAGTGTGTTTGTATGTCTTTGTGGACTGTTTGTATGTCTCTGTGTTCTGTTTGTGTGTGTGTGTTTGTATGTGCGTGTCTATGGTCTGTGTGTGTGTGGTGTGTGTGTGTGTGTGTGTGTGTGTGTGTGTGTGTGATAGGTGCTAATTTGTGACTTTCAAAAGATGGTACAGAGAGAGGAAAGGCATTAAAGAGAACTTGCCAAGGAGCTTAAGCCCGAGCCAGCCAAGCTGAGGAAGAACAACTGTAACTGCTTTGGTGAGGAACAACTAAAGTCCTCCAAGGAAGCTGAGGTAGAATCCAATCGCTCTGAAACAGTGCTGTCCACACTGTGTGCAGGCTCTGGTCCTCTGGAGAAAACAGCCTGCTACACAGTGTGGACACACATCCACCTCCCTCAATCACCCTCTGTTCTTTTGAGCATTCAGGTGATTCTAACATGAACTCAAGATTCAGGATGCTTCTTGAAAGGAATAGAAAGAAGCAAAAGTAGATGAGGAGGTTAAAAAGCCAAATATCCACGAGCAGTTGTCCAGTGATGCTCTTTAGGCGATTTCATATGGAAGGAATATGACGGTGTAAACCAGAAATACTTGTGCTTATTTTTATGCTAGTACTAGTCCCAGTGATAGTTTGCTTAAAGAAGACTGTGACAGCACAGATGCCTCTGGGTAACTGCACACAGGTAACGTGTATGTGTGTGTCTTCTTGCTCCTGTATGTTTTTTGCTTCATTCGAAAACAAATTTAGAATGTGTTAATTTTATAATAAGAAGATATAAAAGGAAATAGGGTCTGCATATTGAATCAATTTATCAACATTGTATAGAAATATATTTCTTATTAGAGGAAAATCAGATAAGTAATCAGATAGGAATTATTTTTAACATAATAAAAGATCAAAATTTAAAATTTCACCATTTATTTTGATATATATATATATATATATATATATATATATATATATTATATAAATAAATGGATTCTATTTTTAAGTGTGTGAATATGAGTGTGTGACATGCAGCGTGTGTACACCTGGTATCTTCGGAGGTCAGAAGAAGGCACTGGATCCTCTCTCTCCGGAATTGAAACATAGATGGTGTGTGAACTGCTATTTGTATGCTGGGAATTCAACCAGGATTCTCTGCAAAAGTAGCAAGTGCTGTTAAGGGGTGACCCATTTCTCCAGACCTACTTTTTTTTTCTTTAAATGCTAATAAATGAGGTAATAAATAACACTCACAAAACTTAATTCACATGTTCACCGACTACTTCCCGAAAAGTATTTTGTCTTCATCCCTCCTAACCAAGTCAATGTATGGTCCTATAAGCTTCATTTTGCAAATGTGAACACAACCGTTGTGATTGGGCTAGTTAATGTGTCTGCAGTTAAGAAACTACAAGAACATAAAAGTCAGACCTGTGCTTCCCCACCTTCTGCCTAGTGCTACCTGCTATTCATATGCCCCCTTGTGCTTAGAAGTCTTGAGAGCATGCCCAGAGGTCAGTTCCATTTCATCCCATCTTAAGCCAAATGACAAAGCAGGCCCCGAGCTGGAGCTGAGCTTGTTACCATGTCTACAGCAGCACCTCCCCTCACAAGAATCATGAAAAGAAGTCAACTCTTCAATGGTTAATAAATCTTAAACCACTAGCATACTAAAGAGTCAGGTAGAGAGTTAAGGGTTATTTTCCACTTAAACAGTAACAGTCCCAGGAGGTGGTAGTTACCAGTCTTCATTAGTCCTCACTTTACTTTAATAGCTATTAGTGACAACAGAGATAATTTTTATAGGTGCTAATTGACCCTGCAGGAAGCTTTGGAGGTTTTCCTAATAGCCTGGGACTCCTTTGAAGTTCTGTTTTAGCTATAGGGTGCTCTAGCAATGATAGGGGAAATGTACATTAGAGAAGGAAAGCACAGGCTCCCCTAGCCTGCACTCTTTGAGAACTGTAAAACTGTGGTATACTGACAGGGACCAAACTGAACTTGGACAGTATTTAACCATGAAAGTCATCTAAATTGCGCTAAAATGTTCTGAGAGTGTGCATAAGAATGCTTTGAAAACATAGCCACTCTACTCCCATAAACGTTAGAAACAGGAGAGAGCAGTCCCCACATCTGTGGTGCAGCTTTCATTTTATGTGGTCCCAGCTAAATGCCATTAAAAAGTGTGGAACAAAGACATGTAAAATGATTTCCTAAGGTTTCAGGATGGTACTCAGCGGCAGTGTTTGCTTACCATGCATAAGGTTCTCAGCACCCTTACTGAAATGATAAGTTATGAATGTTAAATCCACCAATGAACGGATGAATTGGAACTCGGTCAGGTGACTTTAGGACACTGTTCATTGCGACATAGCTATTTTACACACTCGCTCTTTTGCTGAGTCAGACAGGTTGGATGAAAAGTCAAGAAGGGTTAAGGCCTGTACGATTCAGGCATGATCATGCACGGAAAGGGTGGAGAAATCAAAAGGGAGAAAGTACATTAAGCTCAACAGTCGACATTCTGCTTAATAGCCAATGAAAAACCACATGTCATCGGGACAGAGAAAAGCACACACAAGAATTTAGAACTCATGGCAGGAGTCATTTCTAGCTTCCTCTCAATTCATTTTCTCCATCCCAGACACTCCATGTAATGGAGAAGGTGTGAACCAGAGAGGCGGCAAACGGGGGCTGTCTAAGGGAGGCTGGAATGCGAAGCAAGTTGCAAATAAGATACACCAGACAGGAATTCTGTCAGAGACTCTGGCGGAACAGGTGACTGGGTGTCAAAGATGGGAAGTGAAGTTGTTAACATGGCTCCACAATGTCAAGATTAGACTGGTAATGAGCATCACCTGAGGTGTTACCCTGGCACATTGAGCTGGATCCAAATTACCTTCATGCCCTAGAGTGCCAACGAAGACTGAGCATGCGCAGTATAGCTAGCGGGCTCTACCCTAGTAACTCGAGGCAGGAGAGGCAGATAGGTGAGTAAAACTCATTCAGGCAGGCTTCCTGTTGCAGGATACTTTTCTTCCAAACGTCCTTCTGATTTACAGAAAGTAACAGTTGTCCGTTCGATGGAAAGGTATGATGGTTTCAAGACGTGTAGGTGTTCTAAATTTGGTCGTACACTTTAACGTTGCATTATTAAAGGGAAAAGGACTGCTTGAGGAGAACTGGGAAGAATAACTACTGCATCTTTCTAACTGTGAGTGATGACCAGTTATCCCTCATTTCTATAGAGCACAGAGCAAGGTTACAATGCGCTTAAAAAACAACTTTCAGAAATAGTGAAAGTGTGGAAATATTTGTAAATATCATGGCTGTCTGGATTTTGACAGCGTTATAAATCTCACAGAGTTTCATTCTCTATCCATATACAATGAGTTCATCCTTTAGTGGGAAAAGGAGTATTTCTGATAGAAGAAGGAACTAGCTAGATGGAAAAGATGGGGGAGAAACATGGGCAGCTTTCTATAGGTAGCACACTGAAGTTTCCAGGTTTAAATGCTATAAAAGTGAAAATTTAAATCCTGACCTGTCAGTGATAACCATAGGGAGGAGGCATCCTAGTGAAAACATGGAGCGTGCTGGGTAGAAGATCATACTTGATATAGTGTAGAATTGACCTTGCCAAGAGGAAGAAGGGAGAATCTTGGCTTCATCACAATCACACCTGAAGTCAGAAGCGTGGGATAGATGATCCCTTGACCCCTGGTGAATACTTCCACTTGCTTATTTTCTAGGGAATATCCTCTGTTCTTTGATCCCGCTGTATATTGGAAAGCTTTCAAAAGACAAGCAATCTTAGCACATTCTGTATTTTTTTGGGAACAGTGGATGAAAGGTGCACATAAATTTCTGTCATTATTGCTTCTGTGCAGTCATTTTAGTTGGATTTCCCTGACACTGACACACCTTCTTCTTTGTAAGTGTGTGTGTGTGTGTGTGTGTGTGTGTGTGTGTGTGTGTGTGTAGTGTCTAAGTGGCTTTGACCCTAGGGCTCTCTTTGATTTATAGGCAACTCTATATTTTGTGCTGCGGTGGTTTCAGAGCTTGTTTGTTCTGGCATCCCAATAAAGCTTTGCTTCCCATGGCAACTCCAGCCTACGAAGCAAAGCCTGAGGGAATATACAGTTTTCGTTGCCAGGATGAGGCAATAGCACTTTTGGGGTGCTATTCTGTTGGGTGGTGTGGTTTATTTCTAAAGCAATCCCATAGCAATCCCATCGAAGGCTGTAGGAGCTTTAGGACCTGAATAATGTTCCATCCCAAGAGGAAGAAATCACAGGTTTTCTCAAATACATTGAATGACATCACAGGACTTGAGTGTGAGATCTTTCAGTGTGACTCCCACATAAAACCTGAAGGCAGGAGTACATAGGAACACGTGCATGTCCCCTTATTAACTCATTCTTCCCTACCAATATTGCAGTGATCATATTTTAAATTTAAGGTGAGTTTACTACTCTCAAAGGCACTCTTCACACTTGCTTCTTGGTGGACCTTGTGAGTCTCAGTCTTAGGTACATATCCGAATCACCTGGTAACTTTAAAAACCACCAGTGCCTGAATTTCACCAGCAAAGACCAATGTGAGGCCATGTTTGAAAAGCAGTAGTTGTCAAGGACCCCCCTGCAAGGTATTTTCATACACAGCAGTATCAATGCTACTGATCTCCATCAGTCCTTGGACACCTAAGAGAGGAAGTTCCCTTAAAAGAAGCAGCAAGCACGTGGTTTATCTTCCAACCACACAACTTGAAGTTGATTTAAATCAACATGTTTACTTAATTGTGCCTGTTATTCTCTAAATCAGCTTCATGATAGTCACTGACTAAATCACATAAAGTATTACACATGATTCCCAAAATAGAGGGTATTAATGTCCATTGATTTTCAACACAGTACAGGGACCGTCCAGTTCACCTTAAAAAATGTAACTATCTGAGGGAGGAGGCAGTCGACACGTTTACTTTATGACATATCACAGCTTTATATTTTCTTTACACTGGAAAAATTACTTGTTCCAACGATGGGGCTCCAATTTTAATGGAGTTATCCTTGTGGCATGGTAAAGAAAATTCTCTCTTGCATATGTGTGGTCCTGTCCTCATTTACCAAACATCCAGGCGCGCGCGCTCGCGCGTGTGTGTGTGTGTGTGTGTGTGTGTGTGTGTGTGTGTGTGTGTATGTTTGTGTGTGAAAAAGTGGAAGACATTGTCTTCTTGTGTGATGCCCTTGTGTTGGTGCATTAAATCTAGAAACAAGGACACATTTGATTTTGTTTGTCATGGTTTCTGTATGAACTTCACTGAGAAATACATCATTTTGGGTAATGACTTGACCTTACAAATATTCTTAGTGTCTTTTCTCCCAAGAGATTTCTTTCAACACTCTAGGTCATAACTTAATGTTAAATAAAAATTCTTTGATTTTATTATTTTTTTTAAATTCACATTAAGACAGTTACTATGCAATAGAAATGAATTTAGTTGAAATTAATTTGGTTGAAATGAAGAATTCACACAATGATCTGTATATACACATATGTTTAAGACCTAGATTCTTATTACCTCCTATGTTGCTGTTTCTTCTCCTCTGAGACACATCACCTGCAAAGCAGGGCACCTTTGTTTCTTATAGATATTGGTTATAAGATTTTAGTCCTCATCTTTTCCACTTTATAGATCTCTATATGCAAAGATGAATACTTAGATAATTATCCCAGATTCCTATTTTATTAAATGGTAACGTTAGGGGGACTCTTAAGAAAATGTCATATAAAAATCTCTTCTTTTCCTACCCTACTATCGGATCCCATTTGACAGATGAAATCATCAAGACCTAGGGAAATGAAATGACTTGCTATGTTTATAGAGGTAAGTAAAATATTAAGGCTAGCTGATAAGGAACAAAAATCCTAAGTTCAGGATTTTTATTCATTGACTTTACCAATTGAAATAATAATATAAAATTTATTAGATGTTAAGGCAAGAAAATTGCAGCAGGCTTTTAGGGATCAGTTGATGAATACAAATCCGATGTTCAAAGGAATTCTTTTTAAACTCTTGACCACCAAATTAATAAAGGCACTCACGCTGTGACTCATCAGCCAGGGACAATAGAATAAAGAACATTTGAGCTTGAACGCAATTCAATAGCAATACTTCAACATTCTCTCCACAGGAGAAGATAGGCCTTCGAGATTCAAGTGAATCATTCAGATGTCAGCAGTGTTCAATTCTGAGAGCAATTAATCTTGTTTTATTTTAACATATTTTCAAAATTCCATGATAAACATGGCTAACACTGTAAATATTACATATAACATAAGAGACAGAAGAAAAAAGAAACTCGTTAGAAGCAGTTGAAAAAGAATGGCTTGAACTCTTAGTGACTTCAGATAGATGCCTTCCCTTTTTAGCTTGCCAGCCAGCACTCAACTGATATACCAAGAAGAATAAACCATAGAATCGCTGTCTGAAAAATATTTATCCACATGAAGGTAGCAGATAGGGGTGGGTGGGTCAACAGACAGTATTAAATGGTGGGGGTAGAAACTTTATATTTAAGCCATACTTAACCCCTAGATATTGTTTTTCCCAGGATAAGAATTGCTGCAAAACTATTGTCATGGTAGCATTGAATGGCCATTAAGGGGAAACTGTTACCTCCTAGCCAAAATGATGAAATGTACCTCTGGATGGGCACATGGCACTGTTGGCTCCATTAAGCATTAATCCCAATGGGAATGCCAATCACATGGTCAGGAGACTGTCTCTTAGGAAGACAGAGTCACCTTAAGCCATGCTAAAGAGATAGAAGAATTAATCAGCCCTTTAATGAGCTAACTTTCCTTCCTAGAATTCCCAACACCTAGCACAGATCCTGGAAGCTGTCTTAAGGTTCTGTTAGACATACCTGCCTCCCTGAGTTTTGACTCAGAGGAGTATGATTCCCTTTTGTTTCTCTTCTGTCTCTTCTTTTAGGTGTTGGCCAGAGCCCACTTATACTTTTTCTGGTACTCTGGACTTCCTTTCTCTTTTTCTGGAGCCCATTTTTCCATCCTGTGACAGCTTATTGTCATATGACTGACGTCCATGCTGGTTTACCTCCAGTGCCATGGCTCTCTTTATCTCCCTTTGATCTCTTACCTATGAATCCGTAATAAATGTCTCTCTGAAACTCATATTCTATTGTCTGTGAATCTTATTCTTTGGATGTGAAAGACAGGAACCTAAACATCACTGGCTCTGGGTGGTTTTGGTTGTTCAGCATTTTCTGGGATCATAGCACCTCAAGCTGAGAAAGGTTCTATACTTAAAGACAACTCAATATTCATATATCACTATACAAATATAAAACCTCCCACTCCTGCTTCTCTAGAGAAAGCTAATGACACTTACCGGAAACTTCTCCCAAAGTAAAGAAGGAAGGTTCCTCTACCAAAACCAAGTGAAGGTCATTGAAACCCAAGAAGGCAGTTCTTGAAAAGCACTCATAGTCACCCACCCACCCACCCACAGAAGATCCACACATTACATACTTTCTCATGGCCCAAGAAACTACCACACCAGAAGCATCTCAAATTTCTCTACAAGAATGTCCCCCAAGAGAAACAAACTTGGCCATTGTAACATCATCTAGTTCCCAGTGACCTCTATGTCAGCCAAGAAGTAGATAGAAGATGACATATTTGTGTTTAGTATGAATATCAAAGTCAAGGAACCCCAAAACAGATGGGGTATGAAAAAACTCAGTTACATTGATATGGTCAACTCAGTCTGTTCAAGTCTGATGGAGAAAGGGGCTATATTTCAGCTGATGTCTGATTATGATGCTTTGGATGATGGAATAATCTAAACTGAGTCCAGCTGCCTATTTCTAAATAGACATGTTTCACAGAAAAAAACAAAACCAACCAAACAGAAAACTCTAGAAACTGAAGTAGTGAGTTGGGACGTCACCGAGATTGAAAAACCGTATATATCATATCTATAACCAACTGATGGTGAATCTTCTTTGCCTAAAGAGCAACGACTATCGAAAGAGAGGCTTCTGTGTAAATAGCCCTTTTTGAAGAAAGGAGCCACATGCATTGTTCCTGCTTATAAATAACCTGGAGACTATGTTCGCAAACTCTGCTAATAAAAGCAATAAGGAAAAAGTTTCCAGTCTTCATCCTGGGAGTGACATGGACTCAATGTTCTTGAGAAAAGAAAGTGGGTCCTAGTCAGCAGAACTGCCCTTGTGTTTAAGAAGGCTTACAGCAAGTGCAGATGGGAGTTGCCCCACCCAGAGTAGAGTAGCCAAGCTCCCTCAGAGCTCAGGCTTTGTGAGGAATGCTCCTAGAGGAAACCCTTTAGGTAATCTACAGAGCATATCTTGGGTCCAAATATTCCTACTAAGCTTCTGGCTGTTCTTCTGGGCACAGAAGAAAACATGCTCTGATAATACAAAGAAGATTCTGCCATTAAAGAAGATTCTGGTCATTAAAGCCAAGCAACCCCACTGACTTGAGGAAATGTATATACATGCATATAAGTGTTCCATACTGAGCACTGAAATTTTGAAATATGGGTGCTTTGAGCCCTGTGACCTGGAAAGGTTTTCAACTCCAGAAGGCAAACCCGATCTTCTTAGTGTCCCTGGGAGCATAAGTGTAGGTGTTTGCTTTGCATTAGGATGACAAGCTATGCATACCTTTCTGAGGCGAGGTCTGGGTGTAATGGGGTGTGTCCCAGAGGAAGTCAACGTTCAGAGATTTATCTTTTGTGTGTGAGCTATTCACTTTAATTATACCCAGGCTGTTCACTCGATTTTTATTATTACCTTCACTCGCTTTCATATCCCCTTTCCTTGGCTAAACATACAAAAGAGATTCATTTATTATTTGAAGAGACTCAAATTTATGGAGCCCTTTTAGTTTGCAAGGAGGCTAGAGACTCCACTGTGAAAGCATTGTCATGATTCTCAGGGAACATGGGCTCTGATCGTACCTTCAGCTCTGGACAAAGGCACCAAAGCAACGTTCAGGCATTAAAAGCCTGATATGAGTGGTGGGGGATAAGACAGGGCAGAAGAGTGGAGCTGGAGGCAGGCGCAAGATCAGAGGAATGTGACTAGCAGTACATATGTCTCTGTTCAGTTTTAAATTGTTAAGCAGAATGACAGCACATGCATTGACATCCCGAGAACAGCAGCTGTCAAAACTGTCAGACAGCACGAGATTGATTCCCTTCAATTACTCGTTGAACCAGGAAGTTGGAGAGATGGTGAACCTCCATGAGGTCATCTAACTTAAGTTTTTCTGCCTGAGAAAATGGCTTTGTTAAAAATCAAATCAATGTGTGAGGGCAAACGATAGGTTTATTGTTGTTTTGAGCTGTCATAAAAGGTACGGCGGAACAGCGTTCATCCATTCATCCTAGCATTTTACCCATTTGCCAATAGTCTTCCTACCCTGCAGTCTGTGTCAGACTCTTTATGTCCTTAGGATACAAAGATGCACTTAAACACTAAATTCTGGATACCATCACTGGAAAGCTATGTGCTGAGGTCTGGTGTGAAACAATAGAAAGTGATGGCCAAAACTCACAGGGCTTAAAGCAGACTCTACGCCCCAAAGTTAAAGCTGCTGCATATCAAAGGAAGAACAAGGAGAAGCTTCCCGTTCCTTTCTCTGACAACTGTAGTCCTCTCTTTACCTTCAAACGAGTGCAGAATTGTTAGCATCTCGCTCTCATTGCCTCAGAGATAGAGCAGCCCTAGAGAAGCCATCTAATTTCATCATCACCACATAAGAAACCTGAGAAATTGTCCGTTTTAAGGTTTCACTCTCTCACAATATCTAGAAAGATTTGTGGAATCTGTAACTATACTCAGTTAAAGAAGTGATTCTGACATATGATCCTTCTTAGGGATTACCATCACATCCTTATTCTCTGATCGAGGTCCCCAGACTGGGAACATATCATCACCAGAAACTCTGTCTAAAAGACAAGTTTGCCATGGTTATTTCAGATCCACTGAATCAGAGATAACTTGGACTTGAGCAAGCCTCAAAGGTTAGATTGCAGACTAGAGTATGGAAGCCACAGTGACGAGGCAACCAGTACTTACTCAGATAGTAGGTCCAGGTGGTAGCAGAAAAGAGGTTTGAGAATGGCCTGACTTTGTAGGTGTGGACAGTGTCAGGAGGACCAGCATGAAATAAAGAGCCAGCCTTAGCAACTTTGGAAGCCCTTACCACCAAAGACCCAGCGGGACATCAGGAAGGAATGATGGAAGATCCCTTTGGAAGAACTGGGGTTTGGAAGAGGAGTTTATAGCAGGTGTTGCCAATGTCTTTTTCTCACAAACACAGGAGACAGTGATGGACAGGGGTTGCATCGATGAGATTGGGCTTATTCGGGGTGATAGGCCATTGTAAGCTAGAAGGTGAACAAACATGCAGTGTTCTCTTCTCCCATTCTTCCAGCTTTCACCTGTTTTCCACTCCAGAAACCCAATCAGAAGCAAAAGTGCCAAAACATCTAGGTAGTAAAATCAGACGGATCAACGTTCAGGGCACAGAACAGGGCAGGAAAGTTCAAAGAATGTATTGGAGAGAAAGCTAGATGACAGAGTGTAAAAATAGATGAACAGCTTCCTGGATCCTCCCATCCTCCAGCCAACCACCAGACTTTGTTGTTCTCTCTAGGATGTCTACTTCTCCAATCTGGTCAACCTGCCTAGACTTTGTGCTAGAAAGTGTTTTCTGGAAGAGCCTGGTCTGCAAGCTCCCAAAGTTGTCCGTGCCCACACTGCATTTCTTCTCTTTCTTAATAGTCTCTGTGATCTGGAGATGCCCAGCACATTTCGCTCATTTCATTTGCTACCTTGACTAAACATCTGCCATGTCTTCTAATAATTTTCCTCTGTATTTGGAGTATTTTCATGTCTGTTCATTCTATCCTGATGCAGTATTATTTGCTGTTTTCTATTATGAAAGAACACTAACCTTACACACCTCTCAGAAATCTAAATAGACCTATTGGAGCCAATAAGAATTTACCACTCACCTACTGAACTTTCAGACTATGTCTTTTAACAGAGAGGAATTTGTAGAAGCTCTGATTTCAGACACCACACAGCAAGCTCTGCACCCTGTCAGGCTTCCAATTTTTATCTTGCATTTTGAAGAACGTACACGATTAAAATATTCTGTATAAGTAGAACATGGTGAATCATAGTTTATGCTAGGATTGCAGGGCACAACTAGCTACAAAGTCAGTAAGGAGGAGGAGAAATAACCCAGAATTCTGTTCTCTTCTGCTTCCCTTCCCCTCTTCTCCCTGTGCTGTGTGTGTGTGTGTGTGTGTGTGTGTGTGTGTGTGTGTGTGTGTGT
>JANHMN010000011.1:11193692-11222833 GCA_030674055.1 Rhabdomys pumilio
CTCTGGAGGTCAGAGGTCAGCCTTGGGTATAATTATTCAGATCTGATCCACTTGTTTTATCATGCAGGTTCTCTCATTGGTCTGAATAAGCAAGGTTGATTGGCCAGCAAGCCTACGGCTCTGTTTGTCTCTGCCTGCTGGGATAGCAAGCACAAACCACTATGCTGCGCTTTTTCATATAGATGAGATTTTAACTCAGATCCTCATACTTGCATGGCAAACCTTAATGGCTGAGATACCTCTTTAGTCTCCTTCTTTAATATATCTTATTATATATAATTTTTGATGGGAATATTCTATGGTAGAGGCATTACATAAGTTCAATTCCAAGCACAGGAAAAATAAAAAAAAAATAATTTCTACAAACCCATTTCTCTTAGATCAAAACCTTGTAGTTAAGACAAATTCTCATGGTTTGTAACTTTTGTTCCAAGATGCCAAAATGTCTGAGAAAGGATTCAGAGTCTCATATTGTTTAATCAAATGAACATAAGCAGATACATTAATGAAGAAAATCTGCTAAGTCCTTGACAAGGTCTTCTCTAAAATTAACAAAAATTAGTAATTGCAGAAAAAGTCCAAACCATCAATGAAAATTTTCAGCAAGAAAAAAATTGCAAAACTGAAGAAAACCAAACAGAAATTTAGAAACACACACACACACACACACACACACACACACACACACCACTACCACCATCACCACTGCCACCAATAACAACAACACACTAAAGCAAATAAAAACCATATCAGAAATAGAAGTAATCAATAGATATGCAGAAGAATGAATTACAGGTATGGAGGGAAAAGTTGAAGCCATGTAGTCAGACATATATAAGGGGAAAATATGTACAGAACCAACAATTTCAAAATGTCTGGGGAGCAGAAACTAAACCTGGAATTCATGACACAGAAGAAGGAGCTGCCTTAAAATGACAAGGAAAAGACAAACTATTTAATAAGAGCACAGCAGAAGACTCTCCAAATATGAAGAACACTGTAGATACTCACACACACACACTTAGCAGGCATTTAAGTCCCAAATAGACAGGACCAGAAAGAACCTCTGTAGGGATAAAAGAATCACCAAGAGAGCACCTATTTTGACACGGTCAAGGCCTTTGAACTCATGAGACAGTTTGGCAAAGCCATTACCTACGTAAGCCAGGACCAAAAAAGGTGGTCAGCTCTCTGAGCTAGTTCAAGTGTGAGTGTTTATTAACAATTTACTCCTGTGTGCAAAAACTAGCAACTGATACTTGCTTCTTCCAGTTTTTCACGGTCTGAGCCTGAGACTACTACAGAAACCTTCCACAGAGAGTAGCCACTTTGTAACTAATAGGCAAGCTGAGATTCTGGATAGCAAGAGCAGAACTCAGTTTTACTGTTCATTCATATGTGTGTCTGTTCTTCTTCATTCCTTGGCCACACCTAATCAGGGTTCTAGGATCCAAATTATGTGGACAGCATGGATTTCCCCAAAGTCCATATCCATCATCAAGGTGTCAGAAATACAAAGTGAAAAAAAATGGCACCAAAAGTTCCAAGGGTAAAATTCCAATTCTCACACACACACACACACACACACACACACACACACACACACAAAAGGACAGTGATATCAGAATAACTTTGGATCTTTCATCAGCAAAACTAAAAGCATGGAAATCATGTAGTAAAAGGTCCATGCAAACAACTTTCAACCAAGAAAAACCATACCCAGCAAAATTAACCTCTAAAAGTAATGAAGAAATAAGGACCTTTCAAGACAAAGACAATTTAAGGCAATTCATGACAATCAACCCAGGATTTCAGAAACTCCTTCAAAGAATGCTCTTATGCAGAAACGAAGGACAGACAAGAAAGAATCATCCATGTTTGATGCAGCAAAGAAGTACACTCTCAAAGTAATGGGGTCATGGGGAAAGAACTGTCAGAAACCAAATTAGTCAGAGTATTGCCCAGTAAAGTCACAGGAAATAACAAGTCCCTTTAAACAATGGCCTTAAATATAAATATTCTTAACTGACCAATAAGAAGGCCCAGACTGACTGGCTGAATTTAAAAAAAAGAAAAGAAAAAAAATTATCTGTTTTCTTCATGAAACACACCTAATCAGCCATGATACCTGATATCTAAGCATCAAAAGAGGGAAAAGAAGATATGTAGAAAACAGAAGCAGTGATTAGGAAGATGTAGATGTTTTTCACTGGCTGAAGTAAAATGTATCAAGAAGACCACTACCATTAACCCTAGAAACAAACTACAGAAAAGAGCAACAACTGGAAGCAGCTGTGCAGGGAATCTTGTGGCTCCTAGTTTCACAAAGCACACTAAAAGACAACCAAGAACACAGATGTTTTCACATCTGTGTGACACTCCACCATCCCACTTTCATGTTTGGAAATGTCCAAAGTCAGCAAATGGAAGTCGGAGCTCAACCAAACCATAGGATTAACTTGATTTGACCCACAACAGCAGAGTTTCCATCCACCGGAAATCAGTGGAGTTGAAACTAAAGAACACTACAGAAAATCGATCAAAGAATGTGTTCTTTGAAAAGTCTAACAAGGTTAAAAAAAAAAGTACCAAGAACAAGAAAGAAAAGAGAGAGAAGATGCAAATTAATAGAACAAGAGACAAAAAAAAAAAAAAAAAAGAAACGAAAAAAGGAGGGTTGTTACACCAGAGTTCCATGAAATTCAAAACATTACTAGGAAATATTTGAAATGTTTATGTTCCCCAAAGCTGGAAAAACAACAACAAAAAATATGGATATGTTTCTAAATACATATGACCTATTAAAATTAAAGCCAGAAGGTGCGATCAACTTAAGCAAATTCATTACCCGTGATGAGGTTATAGCTGTGACTCAGTCTCCTAACAAAGTCAAATGTAGAACCAAATGCAGTGCCGCTGAATTCCCTCAGAAAGTTGACCAAGATCTAATAGCCAACGCTTGTTAAAACTACTCCCCGCAAAAGAACAGGAAAGAATACTACCAAATTCCTTCTAGTCAACTCTGTTACCAAAACTGAACAAAGAAACACAGCAAAAATGAAAACTCACTCCGAAGAACAGGAACAAGCATCCCCAGTCCAATGTACTCAACCAAGTATTTGCAAATTGAACCCAAGATCACATCAAGAGGATTATTCATCATTAATATCTAAATTCAATTTATCCCAAGGTTTCGAGGTTGGTTCAGTGTAGGCGTATATCATGTGAATTATCTTAAGGATGAAATCACATGAGCACTTTGATAGGTGTAAAAACGGCACTTGACAAAACTCAACATGCATTTCTTATAAAAGTCCTGGAAATTTAGGAGTGCAGGGACGGATCTCAAAATTGAACAGCAGATGCATGACAAATTTATAGCCACCACATATTAAAGATGGAAAAATGAAGACCATTTCTTTTGAAATCTGGAATGAAACAGACGTGCCCCTGTGGTAGAATTTTCCCCTAACAAATAAACATTACAATAAACCAGTCACTGGGTAGAAGAGGAGAGGCAGGAGAAAGAGGATTCCTTTTCGGATGGCAGGAGCAAGGGAGACACACAGAAAGTAGGAAGCTGGAGGCTATCGGTTTGAGTGGTGGATCCACCACTCTTAAAACACGGGTTAGTTTACAAAATTAGGATGTTAGACTTTGCGCCCAGCGATTATGTTAATTGTTGATTCTTAATTAAGATTGTGTGATATTTTCGTTCATGCGGCGACTTAACTGGGTTCCAGAGAGAAAGGTAACATGGGCAGTGCAAAAGTGCACCGCAGTCAGCAGTCATCTGTGGGGATTTGGAAGCACAGGACTGGCATAGCAGGGGCCAGCAGTAGGGACTTGGCGAGTTGGGAGGAAAGAGCGATTTTGGAGCTCAGGGTAGGAGAGTCTGACGGGCTGAGTACAGGCCGGCTTGTCTGCCCGTGCCTACCGGGCACTAGCATGGGTTGCTTTTTCTTTTCTTTCTTTTTCTTTTTCTTTTTTTTTTTTAATATTTCATGTTACATGCCCACTCTCTTGGCTGTTTTTCAATCTTGGGCTTGAAATAATAGCTTGCATAAATAAGAAGTTAGAAATGTGTGAAAAATGAAATAAAAATAGGGAAATAGGAAGTCAAATTATTCCTATGTGCAGATGACCTGATTTATTCCTAAAAGACCCTCAAATTTTGCCAGAAAACTCTCGAGTTAGTAAATACTTTCTAAAGTGGCAGAACATAAAATCAGCATAACAAATAACTTTCATATATACTTACAATGAACTTATAAACCGATAAAGAAGTCAAGAAAACATCCTATTCACATCTTCAAATAAAGAAAAAGAAAATTAAAGAAAAGTAAAGAAAGTTCCTGGAACAAATCTAAACAGAAAGTAAAACTTCTAAACTGAAAATTTCTTTTAAAAAGATTTATTTATTTATTTATTTATTTATTTATTTAATGTATATGAGTATGCTGTAACTTTCTTCAGACACACCAGAAGAGGACATCAGATCCCATTAGAGATGGTTGTGAGCCACCATGTGGTTACCGGGAATTGAACTTGGGGCCTCTGGAAGAGCAGTTCGTGCTCTTAACTGCAGAGACATCCCTCCAGCCCTAAACAGAAATTTTTATGATGCTAAAATAAATTAAAGAAAATAATACGGAAAGTTATTGTATGTTTTTGTATTACAAGAATTAATTTTGTGGAAATGACTACACTATGAAAACTAACTTACATATTCATTATAAAACCCACCAAATAATACCAGTATAATACCCCTTATAATACCCACCAAATTCTTACCATATTCTTCACATAATTATAAATCATTAGTTCTGAGATTTACATGGCAATACAGTGGTCCATAACCTGCCAAGGACATCTTTATTGTATAGAACACTATCATAATACCTGACCTCAAACTATACTACAGAACTACAATGACAAAGGCAGTGTAATACTGGTACAAAAATGGATGTACAGGCTAATGGAACATAATAGAAGATTCAAAATAGAACACTCAACCATTTCTTAGCTAAGGTATCACACACACACACACACACACACACACACACAATTGGGGGCAAAAAAACCTTTGACAAATGGGGCAAGCAGAACTGGACATAGCAGATATTTTGCTTATGAACTTTAAGTTATACATACCCAACAGTGGGAGAAAAATAGACCCACATTTCTCAGTAAAAGTTGGTTCAAACTGGGTAAAATACATTATTTTAAAACCCATAATGCTGCAACTTATAGCAAAAACAGAAGAGATAAAATTCAGGATACAGCTATAGGCAAGAACTTCTTGAACAGGACTCCAATGTCTTAGGAAATAGCCACAGGAATTCACAAATTAGGATAAATGAAGCTAAAACATTTCTGCACTTAAAAGGAAATTATGAGCAGAGCAAACAGAAAACCTTCAGAATTGGAGAACCTCGGCCATGGGTCAGACAGAGGTTAATATCTATAAATTACACACAAGGAAGCAAAATCTGCCAGATCAACAAATGAACTAACAAAATGAATGGACAGCTCAAAAAAAAAAAAAAAAAAACCACATATGGTCACTAAGTTCTTTAAAAATGTATTTCCACATCCTCAGTTGTCAGGGAAATGAAAATTAAAACTACTTTGACATTCAATATCACCCCAAGTCAGAATGATAGTCATCAAAAAGGGCAACGACTAAAGCTGATGAGAATGTGGCAGGAGAAGTCCTTCCTTATTCGCTGAGGATGAGAAAGTCAGCGAGCACAGTGTTTATGGGATGCAAAGTGGAAGTTCCTAAAGTAATACCAGAGCTACCTCGTGATCCAGATAGTCTACTCCTGGAAAAGTGATCAGAGGATTCTATATCCAGTCACAAGACATACCTGCACATCCATGTCTATTTCTGCTTAATTCATGATAGCAAGGAAATGGAAGTGTCTAGATATTCATCAAGCAATTAACAAAGGGCAATGTGGCACGTATGCTCAATGGAATTGTATTTACCTGTAAAGAAGAATGAAATCGGGAAGTTTGTAGGAAAATGGGTGGAGCTGGGAAGTACGAGAGTAAAGTGGAGTGACTCAAGCATCGCAGAGGCAAAAATTACAGTTCTCTTTCATATGCAGAGTCTAATTTTTAATGCTTATAGCATGCATGTAAGTGGGATGAATGTGTACATTATACAACTAAGAAGGAGACAAAGGAAGACAGAAAAAACGTTAAAGAAAGGATGAGCAAGAGGACACAGACATGAAGCTAGGAAAGAGGCTATGGAAAGCAGAAGAATCCAAGGGGGAAGGATAATCAACATTTTTAAAATGTTTATAAATATAAAATACTGTATATAATGGTAACTTTTAAATAAGAAAACAACAAAGATATTTTGGTTATACATAGACCTTAGCTAACGTGTGTGTGGTGTGTGTGTGTGTGTGTGTGTGTGTGTGTGTGTTACAATATGATTAGGTAAAACATATGAATAAACATAAAATAAAGGAATCCAATTATAGTTTTCAGCTCCTTCTACTTATCCTGCCTTAACACTGAGAATCTGAACTGTGTCTGGTTCTTGATTAATATAAGATATAAAGAAACTAGTTACTCTGTAGTCCTGTCAGACTTTGATACTTACTTGTACTATATGGTTGTAGTATTGCCTCATTTCCCTCCTACATTTTCTCCCTTATTCTTCCACTCAATGCTGATTATTCTTCTCCATGAAGTCAAGCTCTCAGCCCTCTCACACATGTGAAGACATCTGTTCTTTGTCTGGAGAACTAACGACTTTCATTTGCCCCACTTTCTTTTACTTTTCTCCCTTTCTTTTTTTCTTTCCCTTAAAAAATAATTTAATCTGGTGTGTGTGTGGTACTGTGCACGTATGTACCTGTGTGCATGTGATTGTGTGTGTGTGTGTGTGTGTGTGTGTGTGTGTGTGTGTGTATGTTGTATGTATGAGTGTGGACACTCATATGTGCATGTGTTTGGTGTATGAGGACATGCACACATGCTGTAGGGTGCCAGTGTAGGTAAGGAGACACCTTGCCGAGTCAATTATCTCCTTCTTTGGGTTCTGGAGACTTAATTCATGTCTTTGGGCTCATGTAACAATCACTTTTACCCACTAAGCCATCTGGCCAGTCTCCTTCCTTTTCTTTGGTGTAAATGCACTGATAGCTCACTAGCATCAGACATTTTTTCATTTCCTATTTCATTGAGTATAGATTTTATTTTATGTTGCATGTAGCAGTTTCCACTCTGTGTCACAGCCAATCTAGAAGGCAACAATGTTCATTGTATATTAGGTTTTTTTTACCAAATAAATTTTCTCCACTTCTCTCTCTCCTTTATTGCTGAGATACGGAACATCAAATGTGTCAGTGTAAAGATGGATGTGGCCATATTTGACCCTGCTGGACATCTGTGCATCATTGCCTCTTTCCTTCCTTGTGCTAACCAGGGGACCCACATCTCATTTAAGTTGTGTAAACTAAAGTTAAATGCTATGGCTGCCAGAATATTTGTGGTTAAACCACTCGACCACCTCGGGATAGTGTTAACTCTTTTGGGTTTGAGGGCGTGTATGTGGGCTGGCAATTGATTCAACCCAGCAGTGAAACTCAACAGTGATTTTTCTTTTTTACTGTAACAGGATCTCACGCCTCTTACTCACTTTGGTAAAATAAAGCCAAGAAGCTATAAGGATTGGACTTGTTTGCTTTTGTCCAATGTTTAATATACAACTGAGCATAGTGGCACACTTGAAGAGGCAGAAACTTCCTGATTGATCGTAATATGAAGTCGTGCTCCCAGTGGTTGTGAAGAGACAGCCTAGGTCTGAGTCTAATGCCGCACTAATTGTCTATCTAGACCAAACTGCATTCAGTGCATTCTTATTCTTAATAGAACCTTTAATTTAACGATCTTGAACTTGAGTCAGTCTGTTATAAAACTGATCTCTCACTGCCATTGCCATTGATTCTTTAAGCTGAGAAATATTCAAAAGTATACATTACTATCCTTTAAACAGTAGGCTATTGACCTGAGATTGATGCTCCATTATCTTAGTGTTAGAAGAGATACATGTAATAACCTACAGGATCTTACATTGGAGCAGGAATCCCCAGATTCATACAAGAACACAGTCACTGAGACAGAGTAAAATTATGACAAATTCCAGAAAGTTTAACGGTAGAGGTTTTACATCATCATGTTCAGCTCAGTGTAAATTACAACAAAAATCACAGAAGACAGAGAGACCTACTCACTTCATAGCCGCAAAGCTAGTCAATGACAAGGTAGTGCCATGTGCTTCAAAAGCACCAAAGTTAGAAGAGGGAAAGGAAGGCTGAGAAACTGCGTATGGTTATGAGGTTACAATGCCAGTGAAAGCAACACAAACTATTGTCCATTATTTTAAAACTAGGGACACTTCGCGAACTGAACTACAAACTCTCTGCAAGTATCAGGTGGGAGTAATGAATGAACATCTTTTTCCTCATTTTGGCAACTGTGTTATGATCAGTTTTAAATAAGTCTTACGTGTGTGTGTGTGTGTGTGTGTGTGTGTGTGTGTGTGTGTGTGTGTGTATGTGTGTGTGTGTGTGTGTGTACTTACACATTGCTATATAAGGATATGTTGCATACATGGACAAATATATAATAGACGGTTTAATGACAGATAGATAGTTGAATGATAGCTAAATGATAGATGATTGATACATAGATTATTGATAAGTAGATAGAAGATAGAAGACAGATATATACATGATAGGTAGATAGATGATAGATGATAGGTAGATATATAGATGATAGGTAGATAGACAAGTAGATGTAATAGAATGTTATAAGTGTTTCATCAGAATTTCCTGCTAAGTTATTCAAGGATGGTGTGAACTTATGGAAACATTTCCTATAATTGTTCAGGAGAAATATTCATACCATTTTTAAAAATATTTTACAGTTCAGGATTATATTTTTAGATAATGACAAAAGGAGACATAGATGATCATATTTCTAAGATGAGCCTCATAGAATAGTCTCCTTGAACATTAAAGTTGTGGCGAAGGCTCTGTTGGAGTTATTGGGATTCTACAGCCACTTTCCCCTCCCAGTAAGCAGAAAATGAAAATTTTACCCAGTCGCCTTGGGTTGAGAACTTTCCCTCTTTGTCCCCCTGGCTTCCTTCAACCATCTTGGGGAAACGGCACATTGAAATACACATTTGTACAGTGCTTTGTGCAGAGTAATGTCTCTGACCTCCATTTGCTGTATTTATCCCTTCCTTCAGACAGTCTGAGTCAGGGCTCCTGTAGAATATCCTTCATGTTGATCTTGTTTGTGGGTTCCACGTGGCATCACTTAACATTTTCCTCCAGCTGTCATGCTGCCTGTGAAGGCAGGAGTGGTCTGATACCCCTGCTATGGTGCAAATCTTATCCAGTAACTCCAGCTTGGTAGTGTGAGACATTTTCTAGCTCTGCTTCGATTCGAGCACAAGGCAGTTTGTCTCCTACAGCCTAGTTTTGTAAAAAGAATAGAATTGATTATTCTGTATGATTTAAGTTCCTTAAAGCACGTAAGATTCATATGGCTGTGGAAGGACAATAACGGTCACATAGGTTTTCAGTGACATGAACCTTCTATGTAAAAATTTGGGCAGTTGGAGGGTAACAGAAAAACACAAGACAGTGAAGCCTATAAACAGCATATACAATCAAGTTAGATGACAAAGAGACTCCACTAGTGTCAAAATTCACTCCTGTTAGTATGATATCAACTGGCAGGAGGATAGAATGGGAGTTCATATGCCTAAACTGAGGGAAACCAACAACGGGCATTCACTGTAAAACATATTAGGTCAAGAGTTGCAGCTAGTGGGTCTGTCTAGACTGATGTATATGTATGACTCAGGGCCTCTTAAGTGGGATCAGAATGGGCTTAAGCAACGGTCTGCCTATAAATGCAAGATGTGAAAAATTCAGCATTTTTCTTCCCAAAAGGGCTTTATGCAGACAACAACCAGAACTGAATCAAGATCTATATAAACAAAGGGAAGAGAAGAGACAGGGAAGTTGAAACAGGTAATGAAAATTAAGAGTCTTATGAAGCTAGACTTTTTTTTTTTTTTTTTTTAGCAATACAAGAACACAGAAGGATTATCTGACCACTATCAAACTGTTTCAACAGTAACCTTTCATGCCAAAAAAGTGGTACAGCATGCTTATGCTTCTTAATAAAATAAGAGTTGAGGATTATCTAAGCAGGAAGAGTGCCTTTCATTAGAAAAGGCAGCACAACATTAGCAGTATGTGGGAACATGGGGAGTAGTTTCCAGTTGAGTCATCAGCTGGACAACAAGGTGTAGAAAGTCATAATTATTAGAGAGATGTCCTCATCACATCTGGGTTGAATATGAAAGAGTAGGAGATCCTAGCTGGTGATGATTTTGATGAATGCTTGAATATGAGGATGCTATCTTCATCTATTGATGAATATATTGATGCATTCATAAATGGATAAGCGATAAGGATATGAGGCCTGGCTATTGGAAGTATGTGTTAGGGGATGTGACTTTAAAGAGCTCTATGTCTTTGTCCAAAAGCCCCTCTTCACTTGTAGAGGAGTGATTCAGATGCTTTGATTTAATCTGGAATCTGTGTGTCCATAAGCTAAAGGTCCTTGTCCCCAGTTGGTTTTTTTTGATCAATCAGTAAAGAGTTTACAGCCAATAGCTGGGTAGAAAGAAAGAGGCTGGACTTCCAGGTTCCTGAAGGCTAGGAGACAGGAGCGAGCAGAGTGAGATTTGCCATGTTTTGGAGGGAGACAAGTGGAACATAGGAACTGAAGGAAAGAAAGCCAACCAACCATGTGATATCTTGGGAAAGTGGCCACTGGCTGTTGCCTCGATTAAGCTTGGAGTAGCAGGCAGGAGGCTTAAAATTGCCTAGACATTGAACTAGTACGGCATGCAAAAAGCCTCCCCCCCCTCTGTGTGTGTGTGTGTGTGTGTGTGTGTGTGTGTGTGTGTGTGTGTTCATCCTCGGCCACAAAGATTCTTTGGGTGGATGGCTGGAAGCACGCAGCCCTCCCAGGAGTATAAAGCAGGGTATATAAAACTACACACTACATTCACCCCTTTCTGCATACCATAAGGTGTCCAACTTTGAACCTTAGTCTTTGGTCATGATATACAGAGTCAGCAGCTATAGACTGAAATCTCTAAAAATGAAGCAAAAATAAATCATTCCTCATTCTAAATTAACCCCAGGGGCTTTATCATATGGAAAGCTACGAACACCAAGACTAAGCAAAAGTGAGAGCATCCTAAGTAACGGTCATATGATCAGGTGACAGATACAGCAGAACAATCAGAATAGGAAGAATGAGGAAAACCTAAGAAAAATCTGTTTCCATGTCCTTACTAATTATATTGGGCACAGCAGACTAAAGATTTCTAGGTGTGGCATAAAGGAAGTGAGCATCCGAGGGGTATAGCACTTCGGGCAGGTCAGTGCGGGGAAGGACTATAATCATCCTTTTGTGAAATGAAGAATAAACACAATATAGAAGGAGGTGTAAGAATATATATCATCTTGAGAAGAATTAGAACTATTGGTATAACATTAGCAGGTAAGTAAGTTTAAGTAGATGAAAGTTTTGGTACTTTCTCTTGAAGAAACAGAAACCATGTGTGTACGGGAGATTGATTATACTGAGCATTGCTGATATCTGGGTTGTGGTGCTAAAACAATGTTTGGCACTAAAGGCCAAGGCATTCATAGAAATAGGTGACTTCAAAGTTGGAGCACCAAATGTTGAAAAGAATAAATAATAAAATAAAAATAATTAGTCATAATGACAACACAACATGGCACAGTTGCATCTAGAATTTTAATATTACATCACCGTTCTTACCATTCTCCAGGTACGTTGTATAGCTGTGTTACATTGAGACAGTACACTTCCTTCAGAAGATGTCTGGATGACACACAAACCTGTGTAGCAGCTCTTTTTGAACATAATCCATCTGGTTCATAGGGGAATTTTATGACAACAGCATCTGTTCCTTGGGATCTAAACCTTAATCCATTGTGAGCTCCCTTCATATTGGCAGCAGTAACTTCCAGCCTTTATCTAGTTGGGATGAATTCAAACAGGTGTCTCAGAAGCAAAAGTCCCCTCATCATATTACAGAGTGCCTTGGCAAGAGGTGGTGTCCATTAATGAGATCCTTCTTGAATGGATGTGGTATAGATGCCAAGAGATCTCTTTCAATAGAGGCCTTGAAAGGGCTCTGTCATGTTCTCTTTTCCTTCAAGCATTGATTGCTTTATGAAATGTGATTTCAGAGGTTAGACACTCTCTGAAAAGAGAGAACATCCTAAATCAGAGGTGACCATCTTGCTGTCTCTAAGAGTGACAAAGAACATTATAAGGTCCATGGATTAAGCAGGCTTAAAATGATTAATAGAGAGTGAGACGTGTTATGAGTCTCAAAGGAACATGGCTCCAAACTTAGAATGGAAAAGCAGTAGTGTTCTCCTTTGAGAGTGGCAGAGAGATGCTCTTCAACATGTTATGACTTCTCTCATGCGCTCGCCAACAAAAAACACATAAACAACACGAAAGGGAGTTAGTAGATTTCTCTTCACCTTTTAAATCTATTCATTGTGTTTAACAATATTACAGGAAAGATAATTCAATTTAGGGCAAAAATATAGCTGTAAAATTCATACAAATAGAATAGAGACACTTTAGAATGCTTAGAATGTTTAGAAGACAAAACAGCTGTCTTGTTCATTCCTCTCTGCTATCACCCAGCATTTTCTGTTCCTCATGCATGGTTGTTCTACTCTGGTGTCTCTGTTACTATAATAAAGACCATGACCAAAAGCAACGTGGAACGAAAGGGTGCATTTGATCTTATATGCTCATGTCCCAGTCCACCATGGCTAGAAGTCAGAGCAGCAACTCAAGCAGGAATCTAGGGGCTGGGGATAATGTAAACTTCATGAAAAACACTGGTTACTGGCTTGTTTTCCAAGTCTTGCTCAGGTTCTTTCATATATAACACAGGAACATCTGCTTACTGGTAGCACCACCCACAGTGGGCTGGCCCCTCCCACATCAATCATTGATCAAGGATATGCCCCACAAACATGCCCACAGGCCAAGCAGATGTAGTCGGTTCCCAACTGAAGTTCCTTCTTCAAACATGATTTCACTGGTGTCAATTTTACAAAGACACCAACCTACACAGTCATTACTCAATTGTCTCTTCTAGTTGCTCACCACAGAATCACAGAATTCAACTAATAGTTTTGAAGAATCCACTGGATCTGATGTTTCACACGTTGTTTTGTTTTTCTTTCACAAATAACGAAGATGTAAAAATTTATGTATATGTGGTATGGAGCCATTAATAAATGACCAAATAATTTTCTGGGGTAATGTTCAGTGCACTTAAAAAAAAATTTTAAAACCAATTTCTTCTTATCTTTCTATACGACAAACTACAAATATTTAGTTATATATTTACTGTTATTTCATATTGGGTTAAAATAAAGAATACTCAGTTTTTATTTATTATCCTGTGGAATTTAGCAGGATAATTGTTGCTTCATTGTAGAGCAAGACTGTGTGTGTGTGTGTGTGTGTGTGTGTAAAACCTTCTACAGTGGTAGATTT
Source organism: Rhabdomys pumilio (assembly GCA_030674055.1). NCBI lineage: Eukaryota > Metazoa > Chordata > Mammalia > Rodentia > Muridae > Rhabdomys > Rhabdomys pumilio. Next base: position 11,207,373 of record JANHMN010000011.1, read on the forward strand.
CCATATGACTATCATGATATCTTTAGTAGAAGTTATACTTTCTTATGTGTATTTCCTCCTCTAGCCTGCTATGCCCTCCAATCCCATCCCACCCCACGCCCCCATCCCATCCCACCCCACCCCATCCCATCCCACCCACCCCACCCCACCCATCCCATTCCAGTTCATCTCCTCCTGTTTCATTATTTCTCATTAACCCTTTACATCACTCTTTTCTATCTCTCCTCTTTTGAAATCTTCCCATGTCCCTTTTTTTTTTTTTTGACTTTGGTGTATATTACAAATGAAAGACATATCTGAAGACTCAGATCTTAGACCCACATTCAAGAGACAGCATGTAATGTTTGTTTTTCTTGGTCTATGTTACCTCAGAATGATTGTTTTAGTCTCCCTCCATTTGCCTACAAATTTCATAATTCAGTTTTTTTTTTCAGAGCAGCGGAGAATATTCCATTGTATAAATATAACACATTTTCATTATCTACTATTGAGTTGGTAGATTTCTATGCTGTTTCCTCTTCCTGGCTATTATAAACATAACAGCAATGAACATGACTGAGCAGGTATCACTGCATTAGGATAGAAATCGTTTGGCTACGTGCTCATCAAAAGTGGCTTAGCTGGATCATGTGGTATGAGATATATTTCTAGCTGTTGAGGAACATACACACTAGTTTGCATTTCGGTAAGTAGTAAATAAGTGTTTCCCTGTCCTTACATCCATGCCAGCACTTGTTGTTATTTGTTTTTATGATCTTGGACATTCTGAATGGCCAAAATAAAATGAGTAGTAAGAACAAATCTCAAGATGTTTTCAATTTGTATTTCCATTTTCTCATTTAGCTAAATTTTGTCTTTTAGAAGTCTCTGTTTAGTTTCATGTCACATTTTTAATTGGGTTGTTTGTTTTCTTGATGTTTGTTTTATTTTTATTTTTGTAATTCTTTGTATAATTTAGATATACCCTCTGTCAGTTGTATTGTTGGCAATGTAGGCTGCCTCTTCATTCAGATGAGGGACTTTGCTATACAAAAGGTGTTTAGTTTCATGAGGTCCCATGTAGTAACTGTTGGCTTTCATGCCTGCACTACTTGGTCCTGTCATAAAGTTCTTTCTTTGCCAATGAATTCAAATATATTCCCTACTTTCTCCTCTACCCAGGTTAAGAGTATCAGGTTTTATGCTAAGCTTGTGGATTCATTTGTATTAATGTTGTGTGTGAGCTAAATATCCAGCTTTCTTCTTTTTGATGTAGCTATCCAGTCCAGATTAATCAGCACCACTTGAAACTGCCCTCTTTGTGCCAATGTCTATCATTGACAAACTTTGTTTAAAATCAGTGAGCTTCTACATGGGTCTTTATTTCACTTATCAATGACTCTCTTTTTATGCCAGTAGCATGATAGTTTTGGGGGAAAACTTATTTTATTTTATGTGTATAGGGATCTAGTCTACATGCATGTCTGTACATCACATATTGCCTGGTATCATGAGATGCCATAAGAATGACATTAGATTTTCAGGAACTGGAGTTATAGAGGCTGTAAGTCACCATGTTGGTATGGATGGAGAGTCCAGGTACCCTGGAAGAGCAGTTAGTGCTCTCAACTGCTGCCATCTCTCCAACTACCATGATGCTTTTATTACTACAACCTTCTATAATAACTTAAACTCTGTGTTGATAATATTTCTGATGGTTTTGATAGTGTTATTTTTGTTACCATTTGGAATTTTTTTTCCTATTTTGGGTCTAATATTTCCAAATGAAGTGTAAGATTTGTTTTATAAATTTCTATGAATGATTGTTTTGGAATTTTGATGTGGATTATATAATAGAAATGGGTTACTCCTTTCAGAGTTATTGCCATGTGAGGTCTATAAACTCACAAACAATTGTCATTCATTCCTAATTGTCTTGTATCCTCCAGAACTTGATGTTAAGTCCCTTTAGACACATCACATGAGTGAGTCACAGAACATGGGCAAATCAAGCTGGCCTTGGTCAGAGCCTCACCCCTACTGGGTAGCTTTCTGAGTAATAAAGAATGCCATGCTTGGTATCAGGGGAGAAAGTTATGATTAATATTATCCAGCTGTGAAGCATGATCCCTGCAATAATGACTCGACTCACAAGGTAGAGCTACTGGAGGTTCCAGGGGCAATGCGATTGGAACACAAAGTGTGAATTCTTAAAGAATTAATAAAAGATAAAGAAAGAACACTGGTTAATTCCTGCAAATTGAAAGCACAAAATTTATCAGCCACTTATTATTCGCCTCTCTATTTTGTTGAAACATATAAAAGATATCGATATATAATGCCTTTAAAATCTTCTCTCCTGATCTCTTTCCACAGATTCTGGGAAAGCAAGTATCCTGTTTGTTGTTACCTAACCTGGGCAAGCATAAGAAGATTAAAAAATAAATTAAACTGAGAGCTATTCTTTTCTTATATTTACCTGGCTTCAGATCTTTTTTCACAGAGAGATTATCCATAGTTTTCAGAAACTTATGGACACACTACTCAATTTTTGTTATCTTAAGAAATTACTAGTTCTTTTCAACATTCTATTGGAAACTTAATCTCAATATTAATAGAGGGCTCTATTGGGTAAAAATTCTCAAACAGTTTTCTGGTTGAATAAGATATGAAACTGTATTGATACAATTTTTAAAATATTATAAAGCCATGTAAGGCAAAGTGACCTTGTCCCATCCCTGTACAGAATTTAAGAAAGGATCAGGAGCTGTGAGAATGTAAATGAGAGTTGAAATACAGTCAACTTCAGGCATTCCTGTGAACATCACTCCTTTCTAAGAAACAGTCATGAAAATGCCTGTGGGTGTTTTACCTGAAGAGAAACACTGAAGTTTCCTTCTTTCCCCTAACTCAAATTCAAAGCTTTATCTTCATTACTAAGCATCCTTGCTAGGGCTGGAGTGCTGGCTCTGACTACTGGATACAGCTCTGGAAGGAACCTGTTCACTTCCCACCATCAGTACCCACATTGTACAGCTCAGTCTCATGCACATACCCTCAAATAGGCATGCACATAATATATATGTATACACACATGTAAATTGTTTTTAGAAAGGAGTTTTTCATTAATTTATTTATTTATTCACTTTACATCCCAATCACAGTCTGCCTTCCTTCCTCTCCTCTCAGTCTCGCCCTTACAAATCTTCCCCCCATCATACCCTCAGTTTCTCCTCAGAGAAGGGGAAGTCCTCCCTCCCACAGGAGGGAGGGAGGGCTGCTACTACCCTATCCTGGGACATTAAGTCACAGCAGGACTAAGCATATCCTCTCCCACTCTGGTCCATCCAGGAAGTTCAGCTCATGAAGCTTCTACATAGCTTCCAGTATTTATCTATTGGTCATTGCCCTTATTACCTTTTCTCTTTCTCTAATGTCTTTTCTTATTTTTATCTTTGAAATAAAACCTTGGGAATATATTTAGATATCTTCTTTGTCTATCTTTCCCATCTTTCCTCTTCAGGGAAATTACTATGTGAATCTTTGTGCCCGGTTCTTATATGTATTTCCCCATCTTACTACCTGTGTCTGTACATAAAAAAAAAGGTGCTGCTACTTTGTATATTGAAAGCTTAAGTAATTACTCAGTGTTTTCTCTATATTTTGGCAGTTTTTTTTCTTCACCTGACATTATGCCTGATTGTGAATTCATAGTGGGAATTTTAATAATGCCCCCAGATTTATTTATCAAGGCTTGAAGAAGGACTGGGTACAATATCCAGGCTGAACAAATGTCTTTTTCTCCCTCAAATATTGGTCTAGTATTGATTTGACCAATTTCACTCAGATTATTTTCAGTCCTAACCTCCCCGAAAAAGTCCTCAATAATTACAGACCCTCTATGGTGACAAATTTGACAGCACTCATATTTTCAGCAAGGAAGAATGGAGTATAATCTGAGGAAATGAGGTTGTTCTCAGAAAGAAGCAGAGATGGGAAACAGAGGCCATACTAGAAGTTCTCAAGTCTCCCATTCCAAACTGAGGCTGGCTACCACTCCTACAACAGACATTTTGAACAATACATATACTTCCATTTTCTTTTGAGTTTGTGCTTGTATTCTGTCTCTAAATATTAATTTTTATGAGTTAAGAATACTATTATTTTGCTTGTGAAAGAGACTCAATGTTTGTTGAAAGCCTACTATGTGTTGACTAAAAAGCCTACGTATGTTAACTAAATTTATTCTTACAAAATGCTTTAAGGCAGATATTGCTATTCACAAAGGAAAGTATTTATACTTCAGAGGCTAAAACTAAGAAGGGAAATAATTTGTTTAAGCCAAACATCTAATAAATGCAAAGCATAAACTTTAATCTAAGTTTTTATGACTTTGAAATGGATTCTGTTTTGATATTGTTCATCATCTCATGCCGTTGAGTATTTATACAATGTTCAGCCAAGACCAAATAATACTTACAGAACAACACAATGGGGCTGGAGGAAGTTCATTGCTTGGATGAGGAGTTAAGTCCTAACTCTATACTTTATTTTGATATGCAACAAACTGTTACTTTTATTTATTACCTTCCATCATTTGTAGAATTTTATCGTTTGCAAAGAATATGTAGATCCCACAAAATTAATATCACTTTCTAATTTTCTGAGCTCGGTATGTATCGCGCCCGCTCGACCAGCAAGAAAGACCCGACGACCGGGATCTTCTCAACATGCTTTATTGCATGAGCACCTCATCTTGAAGCCGGGACCTCTATCAGCCAGAGAGTGCTGCTTATATAGAGGGGAGAGGGGGCGTGGCTTTCTCTGATTGATCGCCCTGCCTGCACCTAATTTGCATAGATCAATTTGCATAGACCCGCCCGGGAGGGGTTGCCATGCAAGGATTGGCTAAGGCATCAATACCTCATTAACATATACCCACTCGGGAGGGGTTCCCGCCAGAATCGTGCTGACCCATGCACAGTAGACTTGTTTACAAGTGGTGCAACAGGAAACCAGCGCCATCTTGTAATGCCGGATGGGGATCGTCGGGCTACAGGTATGATTTCCAGAAAGACCCCATAATGACCTTCTGCATCTGTGGCTACATTGTAAAACTACTCACAAGACTTAACATTCTTATTTGTCTAGACCCCCAAATAAGCTTAATAACATGATTGGAGGATTAGCCTACAAAATCACACTTGCCATTTGATAGAGGACATAATCCCTGATCAATAAAACCTACTGAAATATTACTCATTGGGTTAGCAGAGATTCCCATAGTCCACAGTTTTCAAAACTGGTTTTGCAATCAACAAAATAATTTCGGTATTCATTTACTTTAGCATTCCACTTTGAAATCACATGGTCTTACTCTGTTTATGTTTTAGGTTAAAGATATTTTCCAAAGCATTTTAACCTCTTTTACAAATCTTTAAGTAAAATTTAACCTTCAGAAAAGGGCTAATCATATTCAAACCCAAAAGTACTTCCCAAAGTGTTTTCAACTCTTAAAGAAGGCAAGGGGGAACAGCCATATTATTAGAATAATAATGAAAATAAAAAAGCTATGCCCTGTTTTCAAAGGACTGTTGTTGAACTGAGCACTTTGTAGATGTGTTTCCACACATCCCACATTCCCAGAGAACTTGAGAGAACATTAATATTTTTTCTATTAAGTACTTTGTATCCATTTGTATATTGTGTTCATTTTTCCTGTAGATAAGACTGTGTTGGGTACAACAGCTAAATGGTAAATAAAATTGAGATGATTGGTCAAGTCCACCTTCCTACCAGATGGTTAATTGTGAAAGCTGAAGGGTTGGTTGAATTTTAAAATGTAGCCATTTCAGATTTGCAACCCCAAGGGCAGACTGTTTCGAAATACTGAACATTTTCTGGGGCAAAACAAGGTTTCGATGAGAACTGCTGTTATCTCCTTCTTAGGTAAAGAAATCAATAGAACCTTGTAGCTTAGGATACCTTGATGTCTAGAGATTCCTAGAAAAATGAGACCATGTTATTTTCCATTTTAAAGAAATTTTCATAACTATCTGGATACTGAAAGGGTTAGATTAGCATGGTATTCTCCCCCAGATTTCTAATTTCTGTATGAATTCACTTCTTGCATCAGGGGGATGGGAAAGGAGCAGAGAAGATATCTACTAAATGTCATATTGAACTACCTTAGTAAAGCTTCATAATACAAGTCAAAGAGATGGAAACCACTTCTGAGCAACATAACAGAACAAAGTCAAAAGGTGTATTTCAGAAATATAAAACTATCTACTTTGCCATTTATTAATATTTTCGATCAAAAAGAGGAAAGCAAAGAATAAAAAAAATTTATCATGAGAAGAAAAGTCAATCAAAAATGATCAAGGATGGCTTAGGCTGTAGAATCAGTATTCCAAACACATCCACATTTATTATAGCTGCTTTCAATTTATTGTGGAAACTATAGCTGTAGAAGGCAAAAGCAGAGACATGAATGATAGAAAGATAGAAACGTCTAGAGATGAAGCTAAGAAGCCTGAAATGAAAACTATAGTAGGTGTGATTAGTCGCAGATATACATGTCATTTTAAATAAATTCATGAATTTGAATAACTCTTTAAAAAAAATACCACAAAGGAGGGATAGCAGAATAAGACTAAAGAGAAAAAGATGCCCTGAACTCAAGTCTGGAAGAACGTAAAGAAAGTTTTAGTAACAACTATGGTAATACTAATAAAGAAAAACCAGATTAAAAATACTTTATGTAGTTTAAGTGTGATGGAACCAACCTAGTGATGCAAAATAAAATTGCAGGTTCTACAGCCATCTATTGTAGATATCACAAGGCTGAAAGGAGACATTATTTAAAACTATTACTTGATACCACAAGCAAATCACTTAATGCTTCGCAAACCAAAGTTCTGAAGAGAATTTATGTTTTCTAATTATTAATATATAAAAATCCCAAGCAAGATTCACACGGATATTATACTGGTCTGTCAGTCATAAACATGGGTTGGTACTTTGTGCTGCATAAGTACTATCGTGAGATGTGGCTGTTAACCTTTGACCTGTGAATGTGCATCCATGTTTGCCAGAGACCCAGCAGCTAACCTCTGGTGCTGAACTTAGCTGCTTTTCCGGGTCATAAATTCAACCTGCTCAGGACTCCTCATTCTGGGCATCTGTCTTTGCCTTCTCCTATAACTTGCTTGTAAATACCAGTTTACTTCCCTTCAACAGGATTTGACCACCTAAACATTATGGTCAAAGCTGAAGTGCTAAAGGCAAAGAAGAGAAACAATGGAATGGAATAGTCCAAGGAGCTTGTTTCTTTAGTTTTTACAGACTGTGTGCACATCAATAGGAAATTGATATCATAACAGAAACATGACCCTGGCAAAAGTCATTAAGGGCAATTTCTGGAGCAGAATAAGACTAAAGAGGAAAAGATGCCCTGGACTCAAGTCTGGACATCCAAATGGCCAGAGAAATATGGTAACAATCCTAACAGAAACCAGGGCAATTGCAATTAAAACAAGACATTAAATTCACTTTTAAGCTTTTAAAGTGACAATCTAGGACAAGACATTAGAAAGCAAAGGGACTCTCAAGTTCTTCTAGTGGGAGTGAAGTGGCATGTACTCCAGAGAGATCTTGGGAGGTGCCCAACTTGTCTCTGACCTCACAGTTCCACTTCAAGCAATTCTACATAAAATAGTACTTAAGGGCTCGTGGAAAGACATTGCTAAATAGACGTTTGCTGTAACTTTCTTTATAATACTGAGGCAGTTAAATAAGTTGTATACCTAATAGAATCAAATTGGGTAGAGTACTTATAATTATGCAGAATACTAAACAACCACAAAAAAGATTAATTGTCCTAAACCTTCATGAAATGCCTTTAATTATATGTAATAATGGTGTGGAAAATGGTAGAACAGAAACTACATTATCTCACCAGATGTGTGTGTGTGTGTGTGTGTGTGTGTGTGTGTGTGTGCATGTATGTATGTATGTATGTATGTATGTATGTATGTATTCTCTAACTATGGTAGCACCAGCTACGTATATGTACATATACATACAAATATACATATATGAGTATATGTATATGTACATGTATTATTGATAAGATCTTGAAGAATACAATGCTAATAAATATTGTTTCTGGTATTTTAAAACATTTTTGCTCACTTGTATCTTTTTGTTCCATACTGCATGCTCATTAACTTGCACAATAGAATTTGAAATCACGGTACAGAAGTATTTCATTGCTTGGTGAGTTCCACAGCCTGGTGACTCAAGGGCTTGTGAGGACCCAGATTTTTGGAATTGCTGTTGCTTTGCTTAGACATTTGGAAGCAATTCCAAATTCTTACGGGGAAAGAATATGGAGTAGGCTCTCCTGAAGGGAGGTAAATTTGTTGTGTTTGCATTTTTCCTGCCAACTCAAAAGGACTCCAGCAGCCTGCAGGTGTCTGCTCACTTCTGCCTCGGTGTGAAAATGTGGAGAGACTGAATCACTTTACTGCTGCTGGGTTTGGTTTCACAGGATGTCTTGTGCATGCCACTTCACCCTCATTAGAAGACGTGCGGTGACTGGATATCTCTGCGGAAGCTATAGTTTAACATTGTTTATTAAATATAAACACAGGCCTTGTTAGGCTGTGGAAGTCAGGGGCACAACCACAGACTCTCATTTTACCTTGCCATTCAGAAGGCTTGGGATATCCTGGCCTCTAGAACTTGTATTCGTATTTGGCATCTCTGTGTAAAAGGTTCAAGTCTTCTGACTTCCAAGGTGGAATTTTGGCTTTGACAGTGTCTCGTATTTCATCTTGTCTATGCCTCTGCCTCTGAGGAATTTTCTAAGGAAGCTTCCAGCCTTCTTCCATTGAAGCCACTCACTGCAACCACAGTGGCTGACTCTGAGGTCCAGGGACTGAATTTTGCTGTATGGCAAAATGTGGAGGCTTCTTTTACATTCAGGTTTAGGTGTGAAGTTGGCTAAACTGTGCTCTCTCTATGAACAAGACCATCACTCTTTCTTAGCTAACCTATTGATAAAGGCATCATCAAGGTAAATCCCCTAAGTCTCAATCAGATAACCTATCCCCAAGTCAAAGACGAGCCAGGACTATGTTAAGAATATAAACAGGAATTAGGTTGCTACAAATTATATGGTCTGGATAAAAATGGCTGTTTGTAAAGTCTGAAAACGTGGGTATATATGCATAATAATATAACACACATATAATGTCTAGAAATGTGGATATATATGCATAATAATATACACATGATATCAGGAATGACTCATGGTTTAGAACAGCTAGACTGCAGTATTATCCAAGTTTCCAGATTTTTACATGTACCCTATTTAGTAGAAAATGGTAAGTACTGTAGCAATGGTACAAAACCAGCCCTCATACCCAGGTGAACACATATTTATACATAGTGCTAGTGCAAAGGTCAGGGAGAGAGGTGGACTTCATGTATTGAAAGCCTTGTAAAAGCCTATTTCACAAAAGAGAATCCACACTGGAAAAGGAAATACACTTCAATTTTGTTTGAAGCTAGAAGTTGTAAGAGGTTTACACGAAGTCTAGGTGAATAATATTCTTGGGGATATGGGGCTCTAGGGCTTGGCATACTTTTGACAAAAAAGACCATGGCCCAGAAAGACTGTTCTTCTGACACCATCTGATAGTCACCAAACACATCAGAGCACCACCAATTTTCAGGTAGACGCCTTAGCAGTTACTGGTTCCAGTTAATGGTTTTTGTACATTTCCTTTGCCAAACCCCATTTCCTTAGCTTTAAAAATGTTATATTAAAAACCAAAATACTTGATTCAGTTATTTGATGGGAGGTGAAGATACTGAAATACTTTATATTAGAATAAGTTCATTTACAGAATAGGTATCATTTTTGACACTTACTGTTCTCTCTTTATGGTACAAAGTCTCTAAGCCGAGAGTTTAGCAAAAGCAGGGGACTGTTTTTTAGAAGCGTTTCTAACCTTGGCAGCACCAGCCAGTAAGTCATCCCATTGGATGACACTGTCTATCAAATATTCATATAAAAATAAACCGTGTCTTCAGTGTTAAAAACGCATTCTTGACTTCAGCTCCTATACCTCAGAGGCCCACAGACTTCCATCCCACACATCCAAGAGCAACACACTGATGGGACATTCCCATAAATTTCCTGCATGCCTTTTTTTAATAAAAAGCATGTCTTAAGAGACTCCTGTTGCTTCTGTCACTTCCTTTTCTGCTTTTATACACATACAGTGGTAACTCATAACCTAGGACTTTATGGTAGATATCATCCATTTCCTTTTCCAATCATCTCTCTGCCCTCACCTGACAGACTGTATAAACCAACTCTGTGCTTTCCAGATCTGGCTAGTCCATGAGTGGCTCCAATAGGAAGTCAGAACTCAGTGAAAGAGGAGTGAAATTCTATGTCTTTGGTTCTTAGCTCTTGCCAGTACATTTTCCCCCAAGGTCATTGTCTCATTTTTAAGGCAGCTGCTCTGAAAGTCTTTGATTTTCCAGGTTCATCCCATCTCTATTGGCATAGCTGTTGTTTCTTTCCCTTAATCTCTATCCCCCTCTCTCTTTTCCTCTCTCTCTCTCTCTCTCTCTCTCTCTCTCTCTCTCTCTCCATATATATATATATATATATATATATATATATATATATACATATATACATATATGTGTATATATGTATATAATGTAATATAAGTACATTGTTGCATACTTATATTCTCTCTATATGTACACAAACTATGGATAAACTAAACTTTGCTCTGTTTTCAATGGGACATCTGTACCCTGTTAGAACATTGCTTAAAAAGTGGCATTACATAAAAAGCAACAACAAAAACTGGATTTGTATCATGTAAATATTCATGTTTCTGTCTATAATATGCCATGGAGGCTGTCTCCATGAAGGCTTCTATCTTGCATGCCTGAAATAAAGGGGACATTTTTGATTGTGCTCCCTTCTACAGCCACCATCTACAGGTCACAATAACACAAGGTACCAGGAATTGCTGTAGAAACTCAAGGTTTTGCCATGATGATCATTCATCACGATTTGCATACCTGTGCTCGTCACTGTCATTTCATCAACTGGGACTTTGGCATCTTTGCAGGTGAGAACGCTTTTGATGTTTGAATTACTTTCTGATTCCTGGTGGGTGGTGATTTTGATCACTGCTCATTTATTTGGAAATGGCATTCACATTAAATTTAGAAATGCCTGATTGTTGGCCTATGTTGTCCAAATCTGCATGTTTTCAAAAAGGAAACACAGCTTTCTGTTCTTTTAGACAGCATCTATTGTCGTTCATCAATCAATCAACTGGCTGTCTTGGAACACTTACTGTCACTCACACTGATGCCAGCATCTCAGTTACCACTGTTTTGACTCTTGGTAGGCAAAGAAAAGCACTCTGTGAGAAGGCAGTGACAGGGAATGCTTGTCCGTGGCAGTACTGATTTGAAGGCAGTGCTGTCGGCTTCCTTCAAAGCAAGGCTGTTAAGTTTTTCATGTTGCAATCCCAAGTAAACTACTTTTGCAGAAGCCTAGATCAGAAAACTTGTGTTATAGTTTTTGGAGAGGTATCTATTGAGTCCATGAGTAACCTGTCAAGACATATTCACCAGCAAAATTCCACTTTCATTCCTTACAATCAAACCTAGCATTATGTTGTTATTGTTGTTGCTGTTGTTGTGGTGTTTCCTGTCAAAGTATCTGTGTTGCTTGCTAAGGAAAAGGTTAAATAAGCCATAAATGTTACTATTAGGCATGTCACACATAGCACCTTGCACATCCTTGCAATCCGTGTCATCTCTTTTCACCTTAACCATCATTGTGTGAGTTAGTTGTAGTGACATTTGACAATACATGCTGACATTATTACAACCTCATGGTTTCTACTGCATAAGATGCCATTCTGCACATCTGTACATGTTGGCCAGTATCCTAGAGAGTGAGCCATGTACAGAGTGAGAACTGGCACTCTTCGCTGACTCCCAGGATAGGTGGAGGACACAAAGATGCCTGAGATACACGACAGGAATAAAATGTGAAGTATTCCTCAGCCCTCTCTGGAGACACACATAGCTTCATTCCAAAAGTAAAGCAAAGCGGAGTTAAATTCAAACTCCAACTTGGCGATTTCTACACATGAAACATCCTGGCACTTTCAGTGAGAAGTCCTAAGTATTGATTCTCACCAGACCACTGGCATGAAGTTTCCTCTTCCTCAGGTAAGCCCAATTCATCTCTTGCTACTTTTTTTTTTTTTGACCAATGTCTTAGGGTTTTATTGCTTTGAAGAGACATCGTGACCCAGGTAACTCTTACAAAGGCAAATATTTAATTGGGGCTGGCTTACAGTTTATGAGGTTTAGTCCATTGTCATCATTGTGGGAAGTGTGGCATTGTGCAGGAAGACATGGTGCTGGAGAATGAGCTGAGAGTTCTACATCTTGATCTGAAGGCATCCAGGAGAAGACTGTCTTCCACACTGGGTGTAGCTTGAGCTTATATATGAGACTTCAAAGCCCACCATCACAATGACACACTTCCTCCAACAAGGCTATAACTCCACCAATAAGGCCAGGCCTCCTAATAGCACCACTTCCAAGCATTTAAACACATGAATCTTTGGGGGCCAAACCATCACAACCAGTCGCATACACTTATGCATATACACACAGAAATCACTAAGAAGGCCTTGGAGGGACATGTGGATCCAGGAAAAAGTGAACATCCCCTGCCCCCTGCATCCATTTGTCATTTTCTTTGCAAGCCTGTCTTCTGTGAGCATAGGAATAAGATTGTAGCAGGATATTTATTCTGCTACATTGTATTCACAGTGGAGCTCAGTGATTAGTTGTAGAAGAGGAGGTGGAGCTGGGAGAAGAAGAGAGAAAGGGGGAGAAAAGAAGAAAGGGAGGGAAAATAAAAGAAGGGGAAGAGAAGAAGGAGGCTATCAGTCATGGAGAACCATGGATGGGTCGAAAGCTGTCCTGGGTAGCAACTTCTATCAAAAGATTCAATATTGGGTAACAAATCTAATTGTGTGAGCATCTTGTTGATTGAGCATTTCTAAATATACAAATCTTTTAGATAATCATTAAGCTTTAAGAGTCTCATTTCTATCGGGTACTGCGAGGATGGCAGATATTGTCTGGGGTTCAGCTGAGCTTTGTGGATGCAGCGTGGGGGACTGGCAGAGCCATCCCCTATGGTAGCGTCTTGTGGGTACCAGGGCCTGCCCATCTAGCTAGCCGGAGTCCCGGTCAAAGCCAAGGAGCAGCAGGAACAAGCCGGATGGGGCACCATTTTCTAAATATTACCCTTACATAAAATAGTGGTGTTTTCATGTGGTAAAGGCAGAAGTGTGTCATACTAATGCTATGATATGCACCACTTACTTGGCAGATCTTCCATCCCAGTTTCTGCATCAGAACAAGGGAATAGTGCTAGTCCCCTCCTGGGTATATTATTAGGGCTTAACATTTCAGTTGACTCTCTTGGCAGTACATCTGGCACATAGTAGGTACTCAATAAATGCTCACTGTTGGTATGTTTTCCTATGTTCATAGAATAATAGCAGAAATGATGATGAGAGAATCCCCTAATCTAAGTTAGAATTTGGATCAACCACTTAAAAGGGGACCAGTGGCCATCCTGTAAAATATACAAGCAGGCTTATGTGAATAATTGTAGCTACAAACTGGACATCCTGGTGACAGTGACCATGAAATGAAGCTCTCTGTCAACAGTCAGGGGAGCGGCCTCTCTGGACATGGATCATAGAGTCTCAGCTTCATCTCTTGCTACTTTTAACCAATATCGGTTCTCTGTGGCATCCAGATTCATATTCACACTGACAACAGACCAGCCTTCCTGACATCATGACTGATCCGTGACAAAGGTTTGCTTAAGTGATCTGTGCTAAAAAATGTTGGTCACTAAGTGTAGTGAAATCATTGAAGAAGTTGTACAGAAATAATTACACTATCCTCTTGTTTATGACATGGCTGTTATCATCTTGAAATCAGAGGAGACCCTCATAAAAAGCATCACCCCAGCCCACATTTTCTTCTTTGAATTTGCTGTCCACACTGTGGCATTGTCTCCTCTTACAACATCAGATGCCAATTTCCTGCTAGCAGGATCCTAAGTTGTAAAATTCTTCAAGAGTCTCAAGAAAGGAATAATTTATGATGATTATATGAAAGAATGCACTTTAATCAAAATGTTTTAAAAAGAATTATTTTTTAGTGTGTTGAAAATAAGCTCAAATTTATTTATTTGTTTAATTGATAATAAATGTAAGAATGTGTGATCATATAAAATCACTCTAATAAATAAAAATATAATCCAAGAAGATAAAATAGTATTGAAGAAATGAAATAAATATTTAACTGAGAGGAGAAAATATATAATACTTCCAAATGTTGAAGTGGTTTCTTATATAGTTTTAAAAGATGAATTTAATATGTCTTGTTACTATTGCTTTTACATTCTTTTAGACCCATTTAATTGATTTGTTAAATTTTTATTTTTATGTCAATTATATTAGCCAGTTCACTAAAAACACTAGAAATGGTCAGGTGAATGTATTATAAAAACAAGTACGCTTTATTATGTTGGCTTACAGACATCTCTCAAACTATATAAACAATGGCTGTTGCCCGATGGAAAGTCCAACAATCTAATCTCTTTGTTTGGTCCGAGAGGTTTGGAGTCTCAGATAGTCTTCAGTATATACTGGAATCCAGAAAAAGTAGTCTATGCCAGTAAAAGAATGAACTTCTGAGAGAGAGAGAGAGAGAGAGAGAGAGAGAGAGAGAGAGAGAGAGAGAAAACAAGCAAAGAGCAACAACTTCCTTCTTCCATATCCTTTATATTGCAGAAGATGTGGCCCATATTTAAGGTAACTCTCACAGGTATTCTCAGCAGTGTGGGTTTTGATTAATACCACGTATAAAATCAAGTTGACAATCAAGTATGCCAGTGCCATATTCAATATTATATTGTTATGAAATTCTTACACTTGGAACAATTCCAAGTTACTATTAATATTATTGTTCTTGTTATTTTGGCCTCTCTGTATAGCCTGTTGCTGTCCTGGAACTCACTGTGTAGACCAGGTAGGCCTCAAACTCATTGGCATTCACCTGTCTTTGCCTCACAAATTCTGGGACTAAAGGTATGGGCCATCATGCCCAAACTAAGTTACTTTATTTTTTTTTTAAAATATGAATTTAAAAATTATACTAAACTGCTAAACCTGGTGGTGCATTCCTTTAATCCAAGTACTTGGAAAGCAGAAGCAGGCGAGTTTGAGGCTAATCTGGTCTATAGAGTGAGTTCCAGGTCAGCTAGGGGAGAGACATAGTCACACACACACACACACACACACACACACACACACACACACACACAC
>JANHMN010000011.1:11222843-11239972 GCA_030674055.1 Rhabdomys pumilio
CACACACACACACACACACACACACACACACACACACACACACACACGAAAACACTCCAAACATCCAAACACACAAAACAATACAAAACCCCAAAACAAAATAATCCCTAATAAACAAACACACAAAGAAACCTAAGATGTAAGATGTATGCCTATAAATTGCCCAATGACCAGAGCTTTGAATGTCTTATAAACATTTGTTCTATGGAGTAACATCAGCATTGTCTAGGAACTTGTACAAAATCCACCCCAACACAAACTTTGTTATTCAGAGTAGCATGCCATGCAAGAGTCTCTACTGTGGTCTTTTCATCTTTGTTGGGCTGAAATAGTTTGAAAGCACCAAATGCTTACACACTTGGTTTCATGGTTGACTGCCTAAGTATTTCCTCAATGCTCCATTTGAATCACATTGTCTATAACCAGTGGGACAAGAGTTTCATCAGTTAAAATCTAAATTCTAGGTATGTGCTAATGTGCAGTCAGTAGAGAGGACAAATGATAAGCTCAGTTAGCTTATGACTCATACAGTAGAAAAAGGATGTCTTTTACTGGAGTGAATTGCATCCCTCACCCTTCATTTCTAGGCTCTTCTCTTGGTATTTGCCCTAAATGATAACCTCTACTTACTCTATTGATTTTCATTTAGACCTAGGTCAAGCCTCACCTCTATAGTAAAAAACCCAACCTTCCTACAGAATTCAATGAAATCCTGATACACTGTCAATTATAGCAATTAATCAGATAATTTGTCTTTGTGTTATACCCCTAATGAGCTTCTCAAGGAGGAAATATATGGTTCAGTTGGTTGTTCAGTGTCACAGGGCCCTTTGTAATAAGAAATATGAGGAATACTGATATTGTAAAGTCTGCTTCACAATGTGATATGATGAAGTCAGTCAGGGGCATTCTGAATACAATTACTATTTCTCTGATGATCCTTGCACCATACCTCTCAGATACTCTAATTCTGTCAAATAGCCCAGCCCTAACAAAAGAATGAAATAGTTTCACATTTAAGAACAATGTATGGTTGGTCAGCTTTTAAAAGTATCCCTTTAAAGCACACTTTGGCAATCTTAATATTTTTCTGCCTCCTCCTCTGTTATTTCCCCTGAGCTACAGATACAGGGCTTTTCATTTGTGATTGATTAAACTTATGCATGATAATCTTTTCAGAGAAATGAGCAAGTTGCTTTGTTCCTTATACCCCACATAAAAGAACGTAAGTAAGACACCTCGTGGGGTTCTTAGGTATTAAAGATGCACTTAGGAATAATATCCTCTTCATAGAGCGTTGTCAGTATTGCATAAGGCCTTTTATTGCCATGCCTTTCATGCCAAATGATCCAGTAGACTCTATAATGTAGGATATACACAGTATGAAACTTTTAGATGACTCCAGGTACACAACCTTAGAAAGTTCTACAGCATTAATAAAGATACCTTGACATTCTACTGGTAGTTAGTACAGAAAAATGCTTCAACAAGGAACTCAAGTTGTGGTTTTGGAAATACTTATTATTATAAGACTACTACTACTGCTATTATTATATTATTATTGTTGTATTCTGAGACACTTGTGAAATAGTATCAGAAGGACTGGTAGCCTTGGTAGTTGTTCATCATGAGATGCAAAGGATACTCAAGGCAGACAAGACTCTGAGAGCATGGTGGCTTGTGGAAGGCAGGATTGAGCATGGGCGGGGGCATGGCATACTGTATGGATATGTGGCCCTAATTCTCACACCATCCACCTCACGTCTACTAGTGACCTTCGTCTGGCTGCATCTATGACAATACGGGGATCTGACGTATGACGAATCACTCAAGTGTGGATTACAAATGGACTGACTTGACTTTTTCCAATAATTAATTATTTGTTCATGTTACACTCTCATCCAAGTCTCCACCTTTCCTGCCAGTCTCCCCCACACATAGACCCTCCCGAATCCTCCCCCCTCTTCTGCTCTGATAAGATCAGAAGAGATCTTATCATATCAGAAGGGGGATAAGAAGATATATCTGGGTGATTCCCCTTGGGTATCATACCAACCCATCTTGGTACATCACAGGACTGACTTGATTTTTAAGTACAAAAACTCAAATATATGATGTTTTAATCAGGGATAACC
Organism: Rhabdomys pumilio; assembly: GCA_030674055.1. Classification (NCBI taxonomy): domain Eukaryota; kingdom Metazoa; phylum Chordata; class Mammalia; order Rodentia; family Muridae; genus Rhabdomys; species Rhabdomys pumilio. Next base: position 11,224,979 of record JANHMN010000011.1, read on the forward strand.
TAGAAGACAGATCAGAAGAGAAATATTCTCAGTGTATGGACCTGATTAAAAAACATTATGATATCTTTTATGGGAGAAGAAATTTGAGGCAAGGAGCCAAAATGTGAAGGTAGATAGAGTCCTGGTTAGCAGCCCTTGATGTCCGCTCAAGAAAACCAGAGACAAAAAATATGGAGATGAATATGAATATAAATACCTTTGTGTTTCATATTGACATCCGTCAGAAATCACTTGCCAATAGACAAAGCACTAACTGGCCAATGAGCTTTACACAGACAGCATAGTTTTAGTTGGGGACAAAATGCACATGACTCAAGTGGTCACTCTGACCATGCTGAAGGCTATGTATGGGCTCAACAACAGGGAAGTGCCCAGTGTCAAGCAAAGAAAAGGTCATATCTGTGGTGCTGACCAAAACAGGGTTCTGAATGCTCAAAAAAGACCAATGATCTTCAGAAGCTTAGTTTTTTTTTTCAAAATTAAATTTGCTTTTTCACTTATACATAAAAACATATAACTTATATTTATTAATTTGTTTCAGTGAAAATTATCTTTTGTTTTTCAGACCATTATAACAAAATGCTGTGGACAGAGCAGCTTATGTACAAGTTTATTTCTCACAAGTTTGGAAATGAGGAAGACTTTGGTGAGATTACTGGCAAATTTGGTGTCTGGTGAGTATCCATTTCCAGCTTCAGAGATGGCGTCTTCTACTCTACCCACATGATACAATAACACATGAAAGCTCTCTTGGTACCGTTTCATGAGTTCACTAATTCAGCACCTGTAATATCTGCTTTCATGACCTAATAACTTCTAGAAAGGACTCATCTTCTAATACTGTAGTTTGCAGTGGCAAGGTTTTAATATTTGTACCTGTTGAAGACATATAGTGTCAGCACATGGCCTGCCTTTATAGCACTAACCCAAGGGGAAGTCTAAAACAGTAGCTGCATCTTGCTGTTATTGGTTGATTGGTGGGCATAGTGCTTACTTAGCAAACATGAAGATTGATTCATTTCCCAGAACCCATACACAAATGTGGAATGGTCCTGTGCATTTATAATCCCAGTGTGGAGACACATGAATCCAGAGCTTGCTGGTTCAACAGCCTAGCTGGATTGTCATTACTATGACTATGTGAGACCCTGTATCATGAACCAAAGTGAACTGCTCCGGAAGAAAATACTCAAGATTATATTATGGTCTCCATATGCATTTGTACATATGCAACCCCCTCCATATACTCACGGTGGGTCTTTATTAAATACATTTATTAGTATCAAGATTATAAGACATTATATAATCAGATATAAAGCAGTTACCCATACATGAAACTAAAGATTAATGCAACCATAATCGCTGACCTTAAGTAATTGTAAACAAAAGTCAAGTCCAATCAAAGTGAAGACTGAATCTGGTGCAGCAACTGGGACATTTTTATTTAACTTCTCAGGCACTCAAGAATCCAATGGGAGGTACCATACTAAGAATGAGAGGTCAAGAAATCTCTTCTGTTCAGAAGTAACTAGAGTCTGGCGAACCTCAGTGAAAGTGGCCGTTGAAAGTACATCTGGAAACTCCAGAACTGTTATTAAACTTATGTGTCTTTAATGTTAATAAGGAGAGTGGCAGAACAATCTGATGAAGAAAGCTAAGGTATGCAGGATTTCGTCACAGTGAGTTGTGCCCAGGGCCTCTGGAAATTTTCTTCCTGTCTATCCAAGGCCTGGGTGCCTATCTGGAAATCAAGAGCCCCAGAGCCTCAGTCACCCATCCAGCTCCGCACAGCAAATGGGGCTGTTTCCTGTATTAACTATACTTTGCTACAACAAATATACTCAGATGTGGTATTTTAATTGCTATTAAATAGAATTACTACTTATTAAAGCAAAGGCTAATTAATTTTCTGAGTCATTGTTTGTGCAAAAGATGCTAAATTCCAGTCAAAACCAAATTAACTGAATAACCAATCTTCAATTTGGTGCCTGTAGGAGGTCTCTTTTATTTTCATATCTAAATAGAGTGTTTTACTAGAAATAACCTAAGATGGGATGTTTAGATGCATTAAATGTCATCCTGGAGAGAGTCTTTGGAGAACTCATCCAAGTTTGTGCATTTTGTAACTGGGAAACTGAAACCCAGGCACCCAAAAGCAGTTACTCAGGATCACACATCCCGTTCCTGTGCTCAATCTTCTATTCTTAGAAACATGAGCTCTCTGTGGGTCCTGAAGCAGGACTACTAGAAGTGACAGAGAATCTGTAAAGCAGACAATTGCCAGGGCCAAAGTCACATATCTGGGCCAGGTTGAGACCTCCCCTCCTCCCTCAGTTTCTATCCCAATCATTTCATTATCATAACATAGCACAAACATCAAGTCCCAGGGCTTATGTAAACCTTTTGTGTTAAGAAGTCGTGATGTTTCTGAAAACATGTTTCATTGATGTTAAACATTGTGAAGATGTTTTCTACAGTTAGGGGAAGGTTGACTATTGCATAAGACTGACCATCAATTCTTCTGATAAGTAGAGTCCGTTCTAAGTTAGCCTTATTGTTTCAGACTATCCTCTTGTCAATCATGTTTGGTCCCTCCCCCCCCCCCCATACAACTTTAATCTCTCAACATACTTCGTGCATGCACTTTCTGGACTCAGTTTAGAAACACTGCAAGAACAGTACCTCAACGATTCCTTATGAAGTCTACTCACATAGTGTTTCAATATAAATGATTATCGTGATTTCCAAAGGCCCTGGAATTTGACAAATTCACAAGGATTGGCCATCTAGACCTTAAATAATGTTCCTCGAGCAAAGTTCACATAGATTGTTCGTAATTAGAGAGAAGATTGTAACACATTCCAGTTTCCACATTGCTTTAGAGTACAGAGACAAAAATTAAACCCAACCTTCTGTGTTACAAAAGGACAATCGCCTAGTCACTCCTGACTACACTTTTAGATTCTTCTCCACTTAACTGAAGATGTTAGACAGGAAGATAGGACCATGTTTGATGGTTCTGTTTCAAATGCTCCTTTTTTGAAATGTTTTATTGCTATGCATTGTCAAGAGTTTGTTTTATTCTGCCTTTGGCTTGTTCTATTAAGAAAGAGTTCTGGTTCTGTCTTATGGTTCTGACTAAATCTACAAATCTGTCTAAATTCTAATTTACATTGTCACATTTTTTTCTTCTAAACTAAGGCCCTGGAGAAACTAATGATGAGCTGTTGTTAAAAGCTTCTAGATATATCTCTATTAATCCATAGAGGAAGGAAGGCCAGTGTGTTCCTGTTGAGGCTAGCTCAGAGCCAGCATTCTGTTCTCTTGTCATGAACTCAGCCAAGGTGAAGAAACCATCCCTCTCCTGAAATGGCTGTCTCAGTTGTGTATCCTGAACAGTGAGTGAATTATAGGTTGTACATAAACCCTGCCATGCCCTGGGGAATGAAAGGGTAGTGCCAAATTTTCCCTAAAGTACATGTGTGACTCCAAACTGAAATGCATATTGGGCAATTGGCATGTGGAAAAGGAAGGTGGGTGAAATGTGTTGATAATGGTTGCATCAATAGTTTTATGGGTTTTCCTATACCAGGCCTCCCATATTGGTAATTTGCTGGGACTTATTTCAATAATCTCCTTGAATGCATGAGTCTTAGCCAAAAGCTCAGGGGACTCTGTTACTGCTCTGCCAGGGGAAACAGACTTTGATGAATTTCAGGGACAGCCCCAGGAGGAAGTATGACTCCTCAAAAGACCTAAGGGTGATTGATTGCAAAATCCCGGGCTGGGTAGCAGAGAGTGAGCCCTGGGTCTGTCTTTAGACAAGCAGGGGCAAAGCTTGGAAGACAAGAACAGTCCTAGGGAGGAGCTTAATCTCAGACACACACAGGTTTTGAGAGTGAGGAACAAACTTATTGTGGTGGGATGAAGCTGTGAAGTTTGTGTTTCTAAGCAACCGTATCAGGAAAGGTTCAATGAGATGAGGCAAAGGCACATCAACCTGTATCCTATAGGGACAGGAAAGGCCTAATTTTTCTTTGACTTCTCTGAAGTACAATGACCTGTGTAACCTCCTCTTTCTCTGTCCGCATATGCAGAGATCAGTGGAGTCAATCTAAGCTATTACACTAAGTGGGAAAATCTCAGGTTTTCCAATAGGAAGAAGAACTTATTTGGAATCTCAGACCCTTTCAGTTAAATGAGTCACTCAACCTTGAGCCTTGGTTGTCTCATTTATAAATTAAAGACACTGGTATCAACTTCAGGGTGTTGCTCAGATATACGACAGTGGCTCTTCGCCTGTGGGTTGTGACCTTCCTTGGGGTTTTTCTATAACAGATATCCTGCATATCAGATATTTACATTACAACTCATAACAGTAGTAAAATTAAAATTATGAAGTTGAAACAAAAAATAATTTCATGATTGGGGTTCAGCACATCGTGAGGAACTGTATTCAAGGGTCACTGCATTAGGAAGGCTAAGAATCACTTTTATAAGGACTACTCATGAAAGAACACTACTTTTTAATAATAATTTATTCTCTCATATTACTTCTTGACTGCAGTTTATCCTCCCTCCCTCTGTCCCCCACATCATGTCCTCCCATACACTCCTTTTCAATCAAATGTGGTATATCAAGTTGCAGTAAGATTATACACCTTCCTCACATTAAGAGTGGCTTAGACAACCAAGTAGGAGGACAAGGGTCCCCAAAGCAGGAAAAAGTGTCAGAAAGAGACCCAATTCTGTCTGTTAGGAGTCCTACAAAGACACTAAGCTACACAACTGTAACATATATACAGAGGGCCTATTTTAGACCAATGCAGACTTCCTGATTGACAGTTCAGTTTCAGTGAACTCTTATGAGTCCAGGTTAGTTGATTCTGTGGGTTTTCTTGTAGTGCCCTTGTTCCCTCTGTCTCCTCCAATCCTTTCTCTCCCTCCTCCTCAGGATTCCCCAAGCTCCACCTAATGTTTGACAGTGGGTCTCTGTCTGTTTCTATTAGTTGCAGCATGAAGCCTCTTGATGACAATTGGGTTAAGTACCAATTGAGTAAAGCAAAAAATATTATCAGGCATAATTTCATTCATTTATTTATTTATTTATTTATGGTTTATTTATTTATTTATTAAATTTAATTTTATATTTTTTTTTGTCAATCATGTTTTGTTCTATCATAGGTCTCTGGGCCATCTGGCCTCTGGTTTCAAACCTGGTGCAATCGAAACTCCTAGGACTCTATTGGGTGACCCTGGGTAAAAGTCCTAGTAAAAGGTGACACAGAACCTGAACTGGCCATCTCCTACAGCAAGGCAAGACTCCCAGTGGAACCCAGACACAAAACCTTTGGCCTACAGTTTGTCCTGCCAGCACAATATTTTAGGGGAAAAGGTGGCACAGAAACTGTAGGAGTGGTCAACCAATGACTTGTCCAGCTTTGAACCCATGCCAGGAGAGGGAGCCCACCCCCGACACAGCACAGAAAATCTCTTACAGCTCCTTCATTACCCAACCACCTTTTAAAATCATTATTTGCAGATGTTGAACTGTGACTGATGTCCAAGGACAGAAAACAACAATTCCTCCCACCCTCCCAGGAAGGGCTTCTCATAGAAATGCTTACACTTCCTTTCATTTGGGCCAAAGTAAACACTGATGGACTTAATGACCAATGGCACCTCCTTAGACCATGTGATTTTCATGAATTTTCTCATTTGGTCTGCAATAGACCTCAGTTGAATGGCATATTCATTCACATTCTACACATGAAGAGACTCAGATTCAGAACTTACTTTCCAGGTAGACACCATTACTAGGTGAGAAAAGCTATCATTCTTTAACAACAAACACCTTCTCAATGTGTTGAGTGAAACAGTTCCAAGATTCCTAGGGATGTAATGCCCAGGAGGTTGCAAAGAGTGGAAAGTGAGGGCTGATTAGGAAGTCTTTGTGGAGAAGTTGAACTCGATTCTGAAACATATGTAGAGTTTGAGCCCAAGAATGTGCAAAGATATTGCAGACTTAAGAAGCAGAATTGGCAAAGTTTCACCAAGATGTAGAGCACATTCATAGAATTGCCTCTGACCGTATGTGATAAATGTCTCTGTGTAAAAGCAGGTATGCTATACGTGCCCAGTGCATATTTTGGTTAGTGTGTCTGCACATATGTGTGTGTAGGCACATATGCATGGAGGTGTGTGAGAGAATTCATAAATATTTGTGTAAGCCAAGGGTCTATGGTAACGTCTTTCTAGACTGTTCTTCACAGAGCAATCAGAGTCTGTCAGTTGATCAGTAGGTCATCAAGTAAATTTTGGTAGCTGGTCAATGACCTCAGGGACCTACCTGCTTCTATTATGTTCCTTCCCAGTGCTGGGGTTTGTTATATAAGAGATGTTTCCACCTGGAAATTCAACACATTTTATTCAATCCAGAAAGGGAACCCACAACAGAGCAATTTACCAGTTCTCCCAAAGTCCAGCTTACTGAAACAATGGACTTTATTGGGTTCACTAACAGAAGTATGGGTGAGAGATTACTTACAGGAGAAGAGAAAACTCAAATCAACTGCATTAGTGAAAAGCACACCCCAACAGCACAGTTGGTGACTTACAGAAGCTGCAACCCTTGAGCTCTCTGCATGATTGCCAGACAGATCTCCAGACCTAAGAACCTTCTCACTGAAGCATGGCTCTTCAGTGTTATCCCACAGTAGTTGTTTTCTGCTGTTAAAACCTGGGGAAGAGGTTTTGTGAGTCTTGGAAAGTTCAGCTGTCCAACACATGTGCAGTTTGTTTACTTCCTGAATCCCAGGAAGTTCCCTCTTCCTCTTAGAGGCAACACTACAACCTAGAGAAAAATCATTATACAGCAGGTGGCAGAGCCTTCATTGTGATGCTCAGGTTCTAAGTATCTGAACTCACGGTTATCATGTTGGTTCAGCAGGTACTTCACCAACTAAGCTGTTTCCCAGATATTAGACTTAATATTGTTCCTAATAAATAACATTCTTGTTTATTTATAAAGCCATGGGTTAAAACCTCCATGGGTTGATGATACAGAAAATGCTGGATGACACATAAATTAAACCTGGAACTCCCACAAACCAATGGCAATGTTCTATACAACTCACACTACTCAGACCCATGTAAGGAATGGAAAGAGACCCATTAGTGGCTGACTTGTAATGTCTTGATAGGAGCCCTCATCTGCTCTTCAGTTTTTTCCCCCAGCACCCTTCTTGATGGTCTAAGAAGGCCTCTTCTTTACTCCAAGTAGCCCTCTGCCTTCATGGCACATATCTTTCATTACCTTCTCTTATTCCTACTCCTTCTCTTTCTTTAAATATTCTCCTTTTTTCTCATAGTCCTCTTTCTACATACTATGTTTTTATACTTAAATCTGTATTCCATGTAGGGAAGAAAATATAATATCTAGTTCCATTTGTTTCCTTTAATGTGTGTGTGTGTGTGTGTGTGTGTGTGTGTGTGTGTGTGTGTGACAGTTTGATGGTTTGTATATGCTTGACTCAGGGAGTGGCACTATTAGGAGATGTGGCCTTGTCGCAGTAGGTATGGCCTTGGTGGTCTGTCAGTCCAAGTGTGGGCTTTAATCCCCTCATCCTACCTGCCTGGAAGCTAGTCTTTCTTAGCAGTTTTCAGAAGAAGATGTAGAACTCTCAGCTCCTACTGCACCATGCCTGACTGGAAGCTGCCCTGCTCTCACCTTGATGATAATCGACTGAACCTCTGAACTTGTAAGCCAGCCCCAGTTAAATACTGACCTTATAATAGTTGTCTCAATCATGGTGTATGTTCACAGCCAGAAGATCCTAGGACACACAGGATTCATGTGGAGGTCAGGGGACAAGTTGCAGGAGTTGGTTTTGTACTTTTACCATGAGTATCAAGTTAGCCTGTCAGGCTTCATGACAAGTGCATTTACCTGCTGAAATATATTTCTGGTCATTGAATGTGTGTGTGTGTGTGTTCGTGAGTTTTGTGTATACACATATATCATTTCCATTCCTCATCTTATTCCCACTGACACACCTTAAGTTTTCTACCTTCTTTTTCTTGTGTGTCATCCTTTTGTGTGTGGCCTATTGTGTCTGAGCATAGATGAGAGGTTATTCTCTGGATTGACAGCAACTTCTCAGTGGATACACCAATGAAGAACAAAAAAGACACTTCTTCATCTAACAAGCTTGAACTGCCAATAGTTCCTCTAGGAGGAGTGGAGACTCCTGGCCCAACTGTCATCCATGACAAAATGTTGATGGATCCAATCTTGTAAGAGTCTTGTGTCAACAATCAGAATTGTAGTGAGTTCATGAGACCATCAGTTCTATCATGACCAGAAGGCATCTTTTTGCTGCATAACTGCCTAACCTTGTCACTTTGGGGGTTTTTCCCACTCCGTCTTCTGCAATGGTCTTGGAGCTTTAGAACAGATAAGAGGTCTGTCCCATTGGAGTTGAACAATAACATGTTTAATCAATTTTTGTGTCTAAGTAAAATTTCCTGTTTGAAAAACTCTGATCTAAGGATAGACCCCTTACCATTTTTTAAAAGGAAAGGCCAAAGAAGAAAATAATAAGCTATAAAACTGTTTTCTAGAAAGCTCACACAGCACTGGGGCTTCTAGTACAGTCCTTTCTCCCATGTCAGTATTTGGCTTGGGATTTAGAACAAGTCTTAGGATTCCATCTTGTTCTGGGCTTTCTTTCATTCATTTTCTCTTTTACATTCTCACCTTCTTTCCATTCCTTCCCTCTGTCTCTCCTATTGTGGTGGGCTTTTCCACCTTTGGTCCAGTACCCAGATAAAAACCCAAAGGCTTAATATTATTTACAAACACCTAGATCATAAAGTAGGCTCGTTCCTCAACTGACTCTTAATTTATTATCTCTTTTATTCTAACCTGGGTTCAGCTATGTGGCTTGTTTCCTCTCCTCATCTTATACCCAAGTCTCTGTAGAAAATCCACTGATTGACTGTCTCTCAGTAGGAAGTCCCAGACAGAAGTCTTGCCTTCTAATCCTGTCTCACCTTATTGGCCACTAGCTTTTTATTGACACGTGATGCTTCCACACAGTTCACGGGAGATTGTCCCTATACTCTCCCCATTCCTTCCTTCCTTCTTCCCTTCCATCTCTCCTTCCTCCCTTCATCCCTCTTTCATCTTCTCCCTTCCTTTACTTCCCTTGTCTTACAGACCGAAGGAATTGCAGTGTTCAGCAGCTTACTGGGTTGCCCCACAGAATCAGGTTGTATACTCAGGCTCCTGTCCCCTGAGATCCCCAGTCTACTTAGGTCATTCTTTCTTCATAAGGGGAACCTAGTACCTGCTGAAATTTTTCCCACCTTGCTTCAGCTCTAACTTCTCATTGCTCTCTGAGCCACTCATCACGCTTTCCTCCTGAACTCTTTCTAAAGTCAACATTCTCAAAGCCTCACTCCACAATCGTGCTTACCTACCTCCCCAAGCTCACTTTGCTAGAAAGCTTCATCCTAATCTGAAAGTCATAGTCTTCTGTTTGCAACCGTATTTCCAGGACCGAACCTCTTATTTATACATTACTTATTCATTTGTTTTTAATTTAGCCACATCATTTTGTTTTAAAACCAACCATTGATGTTTCCAATTTGTGTTTTGGTTCTCATCCTCTTGCTTCGCCATTCTGTGTTTCTGGGTGATGAAATACAGACATGTTTAGTTTCCCCTTCCCACTTAGGAAGTATTCAATGCGGGTTTTTTTTCCTACTTGGAAAGTGATCCTGTGGGTTTAATGTATAGTATCCTCTGTATGTATCTGTATGTATCTGTGACTGTCCTTGGTAATTTCACCAGTTGATCTCCCGATTCTCTTTCAAGTCCTCAGTGAATGTGTAGCAAATCTTTTATTTTAGATAATTCCCAACCAAGGGAGCCGGGAGAGAAATAAAAATGGGCTTCATGAAATTGAGCTTTCCTGTTTCAAAACAGATGTTGCCAACTGCATTTTGTTCATGCTATAATTGATGAGTTGGGCTGACGTATTGGCCCACTGGAACTAGGACTTGAAGGTACGGCTGCTTTTCTGCCACCTAATTTTCACTCCATCGGCACTGGCAACACTAATAAGAATAATAAGAGCAGCTGGCAACCGTGTTGCACTAACAATTATCACTTCTCCAAACTCATTTCGTGCCTCATGTTCCTCCTCTGAGAAAAGAATTCAAGGAAGTTTGAAGAAAGACTATGACAACCAACTTTCTTGAACTGTTTCAAGGACTAGAAGAATGAATCCATAGCCTTCAGAGTTAGAAAGAATGACTATCTTGGGGGAAATTACAGAGGAGGGCCATTACTCACGAGACAGCGAGAATTCAGCATCTGTACTAGCTATCTTGTGAGGAAGTATGTTCTTACACGATGGCAAAGGTCAGACAGAGTTGGATATCACTGAAAGTGAGTATAAGAGCAGCTGCCAGGTAATTGGTTAACATGTCCTCTAATCTTCTCATTAATTTGAGATTACAGAATAACAGTAAAACAAAACGTATTTCCATATATTTGGCACCAGTCAAGATGAAATTAAGCCCCTCAATATCATGATAGCAAAATCCTAAGTTTGGAAAAAGTCTCTGATAAATTGTTCCTGGTGAGGCACAGGCAAAATGCCCAGTGTTGCTTTAAACTCAGGCAAAGCTCACTCCTACCAGATTCCCCACGCTGAATTCTTCCTTCCCCCAAATGCCTGAGTCAGGCCATTCAAAGTGGCAGGAAGCTGGGGAGACAACATGATGTTGAAGATTCACTTTGTTCTTTTCTTTTCAGTTGCTCAATATTCCATTTTCCCTTCTCAATACATACCCAAAGCGAGACAATAGAGAAGTACAGTCATCACAGAAGCTCTAGCCCAAAGGATGAAGCTAATTTTTGGTGTGTGTGTGTGTGTGTGTGTGTGTGTGTGTGTGTGTGTGTGTGTGACTGCAGAGGAAAAGTGCACAGTGAATCATGCCTCGAGACCTACGACTTCTGTTAAGATTCAGGGGAATTACCAAAGTATTGTTCGTTAATCGGTTTTGCAATTTCCCATACCCCCTAAAGAGATTACTAACAATCCTGTTAACAATAACATATTTTCAGGTAAATTTTTCTTCTTTGGTGAATCTAATCACAAAGCAGATCAGGCCTTAATTATTTATATCTTCCATTCTTTTAAATCAGAGAGGTGGGGGAGAGAGAGGAAAGGGGACACTTTTTTCTGTCTTCTCAGTTTCCATCTTTGAATTCAATTCAAGAAACAAGTCAGAAAAGGTTCTTGTGAGTTTATCTAATTTAGGAGAAAAGATGCTTGAGAGCCTGTGGTGATTCGGGAATGCATCAATTATGATGTAAATTGTGAAAAATCCTTCCCAGAGCCTTTGCAAAACGTTTGTTTTCCACCCCCAATAAGACTAGCAGTTGCAGTTTTACAATGTGTACCAGCAGGGATATAAATGTGTGCTACAGAATTAACCCGGTCATCTGGGCAAGCCACAAATATGAATAGCTAGCCACAGAAAGGCCTTTAAAATCTTTCCATAGTGTCAGATATGTAGTTACAGAACAGAGGCCATCAGAAATTCCAGTGGGAGGGTATAACCAGTAGATGTAAAACAGATTATCAGGAAAAAAAAAAGTCAAGAGGAAAGAAGAAACTCACCTCTTGCATGGGTATTCTGAGACTGGTTTCATTGACTGCATATGCCAACAGTAATTATGTCTCCCTGTGTTGGCCATGTGCATACATGCAGCTTAATTGGAACCTTGTCACCAAGTGGAATGCCACATTGGTAGCATGCTTTTCATGTTTATGAGCTATTGTCGGTACAACCAACTGGATTACAAAGGTGCTTTGTTCCAAAGACAATGTTAATTGAGGTATCACTGTAATGTCGCAGATGGTTTATAAAAAAGGCTGATGAAATTGGAAAGCAGATTGCTGAGCTATTGGCTCATCACCCACCGAACCTTTTCTATTCCATGGTTTTTTTTTTCCTCTTCCTTTTTGAATCTGTCTGTGAAGGGCATCTATCCTAATATCTGTGACTAAAATCCATTGGCTTTTGTATATATTTATTCATAACTCTCTGTAGCATGCAAGAGTCTTCCTGTTAGAAAGACAGTTGCATCTACTGATAAGACAGTCATATAATAACATAAGTTTGATTAGAACATTTCTACATATAGACATGCTATATCCACATCCAGAGTTCTAGATTTATCAGACTACTGCTTAGAATATATGCACACATATATATACACACATATATATACACACATATTATATACCTGCATATATAATATGTACTATATACTCAAATATGTATGTGAATAAGATTCATCCAGTAGTCTCAAATACCATTAAATATTGTCATTAAAAGTAAATGCATGGACTTATCTGCTAACAGCAGTAGCTGCCCTTACAGAGATTCTGAGTTCAATTCCCAGCACCCATATGTCATCTCACAGTCATGTGTAACTCTACTTCTTTTGGTCTCTGCAGGCATTAGACATGCACATGGTGGGCAAACATATTTGCATGTAAAAGTATAAAATTAATAAAAATAAAAAACAATTAAATTCATAGTGAAGTAAACATAACTACAAGAGATTGTTTTTATTTTGTTGATATTTATAAAAGCATAAAAGGGAAATGTGAAAGATATAACCATAGCAGAGATAGAGGTGACACCAACAGGATGATAGAGTAAGTTGCAATATACATTTCTCACAAGAACATCAATTTGAAAGCTACTTATCAGTGAAAATAACTTTGAAGAGTGAGAGAGCCCAGCTGAAAGATGATATGTCCATGGGATACAGAAAAGAAAGTAGTCTAGGGTCAGAGTGGCTTTCCTATGACCATCTCACTCATCTCTCAAGCTTTTTCAGTGTAGTTCAGCAAAAGACACTTTCAAGCCATGGTTTCAATCTGGGGTCTCCTCAAACAGCCCTAAGATTTTAGTCTCCAGGGTCGTGTCTCTGAAAGTAGGACTGACAAGCGGGGAGACTGATTGGGAAGGTCCTAGGTCACCAAGAATGTCCTCTTGAAGGAGATGGTGGGACACCATTGTCTTTTCCTATTTCTTTTCATTTCTTGACTGGCAAGTGAGTAGCTTACTGCACTATATGGTCACAGCCGTGATATGCCATAAGCACCAGAGCAATGGGGATTTATTATAGCAATGGAAAACTGTCTTCTACATTCCCATGTAGAGAAAGAAAAGTGAGCACCCACTGGGTCAAGGACTCTAGCACTTGACTTGCTTCTAACATAAGTTTGGTTATAGACTTTTCTACAAACTTAGAGGCAAAGCCAGATCTTGTATACTCAGCTTCCAGAATGACTCAAAAGCTAAAATAGTTCTCATAGGGAAAAGTACCATAGCAGCCACGTGAACCCAAGAAGTAGGCCTACCTGCCACCGTGACATAAGCAGTACATCTGGGCATAGCCTCCATGGCCACTACCTCATAATCTCTGAATCAATTAATTTGTCATGAGTTTTCTTTATTTATTCCACTCAGGAAAGATAATAAGGTAATTACTTTTTTAAACTGATAAATATAATGTAAGATGGACAAAATAGGAAGAGAATAGACTAAAATCATATGCATATGAAAAATAAGTTACTAGAATGTATGAAAGAGAAAAGAAAAAACAGTTGTCAGAAATAATTAACAAAAAATAGTAACTCCTATCAATAACTATTTTAAATGTAATGAATTTAATTTTATCATCAAAGACATACATTGGCTAAATTGAAAGAGAAAGAAAATAAATTCAAAACATACAGGCTTCAATAAACTAACTTTAATGATGAGAAGGAAGCAGATATAACACACAAATGGTAGGCAAAAGTGAACAAGTATGGTTATATTTCTATCAGACATCACAGAGTTTAAACTAAAGAGTCATAAAGAACAAATAAGATAATTATATATAGGCACAGATTTGCCAAATGTCTTTAAAAATAAAAATGCATATAAATGACATTTTGAAATCAAAATATAATTTCTGGATGTGTCATGTGGGACAGACTTACATGGTGTTTTGCTGAGGCAAGATCTGTGGGAGGACACGTGATGTCTGGAGAGACTATAAATATGACTCAACAGACAGTGATGGAGCCCTTGCATAGCTAGCCTTGCAATGCTACCTTGGTCTTCTGTCTTCGCTGATCTTCACTTTGTTGAGAAGAACAGCAGAGAACTCCTGGGTTCCCTACTAGTCCTCGTATCTCACTGAGAAACGTGTAATTTAATGTAATGAAAGTCAATTGTAGAAGTCTCAGTTAAGATGGGCCAGTGCTAAAAAGCTTTCGACTTTTGTTTTTATATTGAGAATAAAATAAGAATGTCTACATTCATTAATTCTTTTCAGTCTAGTACTAGAAATTCCATAGGTGCTCACCAATTAAAAGCAATTGTCAAGAGGTGAAAGTATGTTCATTTGATGTAATTCAAAAACAGGCAGAATTCCACCAAAAGTCTGTTAGTAGTAATTAATTCAATGAAGTTGCAAACTAAGAAAACTAATGTGTAAAATGTTAAGTTTCTGCATGTTAAACTATACAATAAATAATAAAAATCATCTCGTTCACAATAGTATCGGAAACTACTTGACAAATGTTAGCAAGGAGAAGGCTAAAGACCTAAACAATAAAATTGCAAAATATCAATAATAGAATTTAATGTACTAGGTCTGGTGGAACATTCTTTTAATAATAGCATTCAGATCTCTGTGGTTTCAAGACTGGCCTGGCCTATGTATCCAGTCCAAGTGAGGTAGAACTACTTGGTGAAACATTGTCTATAGGTAAATAAACAAACAAATGTATGAACGAATGAATGAATTAATGAATGACTATATTTGTGCTGGTCTTTCTTCTTCTTCTTCTCTCTCTCTCTCTCTCTCTCTCTCTCTCTCTCTCTCTCTCTCTCTCTCTCTCTCTCTCT
>JANHMN010000011.1:11239982-11251074 GCA_030674055.1 Rhabdomys pumilio
TCTCTCTCTCTCTCTCTCTCTCTCTCTCTCTCTCTCTCTCTCTCTCTGTCACCTTGACTGAAACAAGCTAGAGTCTTCTGGGAAGGGGGAATCTCTGTTGAGAAAATGCTTCCACCAGATTGGCCTATGGGTATGGCAGTTCTTGATTTATGACTGATGTGGGAGTGCCCCATCCACTGTGGGTGGCACAACCCCTGGGAAGGTGGTTCTTGTATAAGCAAGTTCGGCAAGCCATGAAGAGAAAGCCAGTAAACAGCACTCCTCTGTGGTTCTGCTTTAGTTCCTGCCTCCAGGTTCCTATCTGAGTTCCTGCCCTAGCTTTCTTCAGTGATGGACTGTGATGAGGACGTGTGAGATGGAGTGAATTCTTTCTGTCAACAAGTTGCTTTTGGTCATGGTATTGAATCAGAACATTATAAAATAAATAGAATCAAAGAAGTTGGAATGCTAAAATCTTTTCATGGTGAAAGACAAGTCTAGATTCAATAGAAGCCCAATCGAATTACAATTGCAGTTTCACAAAAATAGACAACAATCCTTAAAATATATATAAAACCACACCCTTCCAATCAACATAAACAAGAGACTATGTATTGCCTGACTTCAAAACATGCTACTAAACTCAGTAACCAAAATCACATCCCACTGGTGTCAAACTGGGATGCAGACCAAAGGAAAAGAATAGCAATGTCAGAAATAAATAGATGGACTTATGATCAACCAATTTTACAAAAGAAAAAAAATCATAAATGTCGAAGAGACTGTCTCTTTGTAAAGTGTGATGAGAAAAACAAATATCTGCATGCATAAGAAGGAATCTGGGTCCCAGCTCATGTAATATGAACAGCAGCAGACAAAACACTCAACCAGTTTTATAAAACTGGAAATAGATTAGATGTAATATCAACCAATTTTCATTACTGTAACAAATGTTTCTATTAATCAACCCCAAAATGGAAAGTCACTGGTTGTGGAGACTTTTAGCCATGACTGATTGGCTTGATGCTTTGGGCTTGACTTGTCCCAGGACATCAAGGTAGGAATATCAGCTAAGGTCTGCTGACCTCATAGCATAGAACCAAAAGAGGAGAAGAAAACAGCATCTCACAATCCCTCTGATGGCAGAGCCTCCAAAAGCCAAGACCTTGTGTTAGTCTCCAATTTTTAAATTTAACTTTTTGTAATTTTGAGAACATCATACATTTATCAAAATGAAATACAGTCATACCTACCCCTCATACCCTCTTCCAGTGTCCCTTACACAACACGTGCTCCTTCCAACTTCATGATATTTTGATAACCTACTAAGTTCACTTAGTGCTACCCACTGGAGTACCCACTCCCCTTCTCATGGCTGCAGGACCATTGCTAGAAAAGGCGGTAGAAAACATGTCAGAGATGGATGATGGGATGGAGAGATGTGGAAAGCTATCTCCTGCATATGACTTTGTTAGTTACAGCACTCATGAGCTCAAGGTGGCTTTAGTTACCTGCACAAGATCATGCCAGCCAAATTCCCTTCACAGGTGGGAAGGTACTTTTCCATGTCCACCCTTTAACTGGCAGTTGACGCCTGCATAGCCATCCCTTTTTGAGGTCGTTTGCAGTAGTAGATTTCCTTGTACTAGTCCTTATCGCCCCTCCCCTTTTTGTTAAATGGGGGTTTTCCTATTTTTAATTGAAAATAGATTTTTTTATATATTCTGATTTTTAAAATTTTTCTGATGTTTTTAATAGATTCTGGTTATAGTTTTCCCTTCCCCTAACTCCCCTGAAATTCTCCCCACCTCCCCTTTTATCTGAACCTACATCCTTTCTGTCTCTTGTTAGGAAACAAAGAGGCAACTAGAAAATAATAATAAAATAAGATAAGGCAAAACAACACCAGACAAATTAGAATAAGACAAAACAAATGAACAGATGAAAAAGAGACGGCCCTCCCTCAAAAGCAACTAGTATATGTAGACTCAGAGGCACACACATTCACACACACAGGAATCCAGGGAAGTCACCACTATAGACTGAAGGGTTTGTAGTTGAGTTAGCAGTTCTGCTTCTTTTTTGGTAGCATGCAGAGTACCCTCAAGTATCCCAAACAATTGTCAGTAGGCTCCAGTGCTCTAGATAAGTACTAGTTTGATTTCTCCCTACGTAATGAGTTAGTTATCTAGGTATTTTTCTTCAGCAATAACACCTTTCTATTGTTTGTGGAAAGGAACTAATATCCTGGGAAATAATCTCGATTATGTACGGGTTGCCTTAGGACCTTTGGGCCAACAAGTGAATTGGCTGTAACCCATCTCCAATACAGAAACCTCCGTTTGTTGATAAGATGTCCAGCTGGGGCTTCATGTCCCCCATTATTTGATGACTTCATCTAGATTGCCTTCAGAGATGTATTATATTATGAAGCATCTACTGTTTCCAGATGATCCCTCAAATGGCCTTTAGCTTTAATTTTTATTTATTATTTAGCTTTATTATTCTCCCTGCATTCCCTTGTTTACCCACTTCTTCCCTGTTTGATCCTCCCATTCCTGTTTCCATCCTGTTTATTTATAACCATATGTTCTGTTTCCCCTTCATAGGGAGATTCCTATGCATTCCTTCCCTCTAGTTCCTTCCTTCCTTTATACCTAACCTCTGTACTTATACAGATATTAGCTTGCTTATCAAAGACTTAACAGTTAATATCCACTATCCACACATAAGCAAATACCTACCATGTTTTTCTTTCTATGTCTAGGTTACCTCTCTAAGGAAGATTTAATATATATTTATTAATTGCTGAGTAGTATTCCAATGTGTGAAAAACCATGTTTCTTTATCAATTCATCCACTGATAGACGTTTAGGTTGCTTGCAAATTCAGGCTACTGTAAATAGAGCAACAATGAAAGTCTTTCATCGAGACTGTGTAGTAGGATGAAGTATCCTTTGGGTACAGACCCAAGAGTGACACAGCTGGATGTTGGCGTACATCAACTTTCTGAGGAACTGCAACACTGATTTCCATAGTGGCTGTACAAGTTTGCACTCCGATCAGCAACGGGTGAGTCTTCTCCTTACTCCACATCCTAGCCAGCATGTGCTGTCGCTTGTTTTATTTATCTTGGCCATTCTGACTCTGATAACATGTAATATCAAAGTAGTTATAATTTGCATTTCCCTGGTGGCTAAGTATGTATAACTTTACGTGCTTCTCAGCCATTTAGATCCCCCCATTTGAGAATACTCTGTTTAGAAGGTTTACGAACTATTTTTCATTGGATTGTTTTCTTGGTGTCAAGTTTTTTGACTTATTTAGATATTTTATATATTTGTCAGATGTGTGGTTGATAAAAAAATTTTCCCATTCTGTCGGCTGTCACTTTGTCAAGCTGATGGCTTCTTTTGCTATGTAGAAGCCTTTCAGTTTTGTGAGACCTTATTTATTAATGGTTGTTGCTCAGGGCCTGTTCTCGCTGAGTTCTGTGCCAGTGAGTTCAAGACTATTACTCTCTTTCTCTTCTACCAGGCTCATTGTTTCTAGCCTAATGTGGAGGTCTTTGACCCATTTGGAACTGCACTTTGTGCAGGGTGATAAGTTTTAATCTAGTTGCATCCTTCTACATGCAGTCAGCCATTTTGGTCAGCATCATTTAATAATGATTCTGTTTTTTTCTACCATATATTTCTGGATTATTTATTTTTAAAAAATCTCAGAGGTCTAGAGACGAGTGGATTTATGTCTGGTCTTCAATTATTCCATTGATAATTGTGTCTGGTTTTGTGCCAGTCCGTTGCTGTTCTTATTACTATAGATTTAGGGGATAATAATAACTCCTTCAGTTTTGTTGTTTTAATATTCAGGATTGTTTTTGTTGTCTTCAGCTTTTTTTTGTGATAGTTTGTTAGTTTGTCTGTTTCAGTATGAAACTGAAATTGTTCTTTCAATATCTGCAAAAAAGTATGCTGAAATTTTGAGGATTGCAGTGTATTGCATTTTGATAGGATGGCTATTTTTATTATAGTAACCTTGTCTTGTTCCTGATTTTAGTGGAAAAGTATGAGTTTCTCTCCATTTAGGCTGATGTTGCTATAGGCTTGAGTAAATTTCTTCTATTATTCTGAGGTATATTTTACTCATGGTCTTTTTAGTACTTTTATTATGAAGGAGTGTTAAATTTTATCAAAGGCCTTTTCTGTATCCAATAAAATAAGCTCGGTTCTTTTTTCCTTTAATTTGTTTATATGGTATATTGCTTTATTAATTTTCATGCATTGTGCCATCACTGCATCTCTAGAATAAAGCCTACCAGATTGTGTTGGATGACCTGTTTAATGTATTCTTGACTTTGAATTGCATGTATTTTGTTGAGAATTTTTTCATCTATGTTAATAAAGAAAATTGGTCTATAATTCTCTTTCTTTGTTGGGTCTTCATTTGGTTTAGGTATCAGAGTAATCATGGTCTCATTATAAAAAACAGGGCAATGTTCCTTCTGTTTTAATTTTGGGGAATAATTTGAGGACAATGGGTATTAATTCTTCTTTGAATATCCAGTAGAATTCTGTACTAAAGCCATGTAGGCCCTGAGCTCTTTTTTGGTTGGGAGACTTTTAATTGCTGCTTCTATTTCATTAGTGGTTTCAGGTCTGCATAAATTGCTTATCTGAACTTCTTGATTTAAATTTTATATATAAAGAAAATTACTATTTCTTTTGGATTTTCCAATTTGGTGGAGTACAGGTTTCAGCTAAAAACACTTCTGCCATAATGTCACTGACTAGGAACAAAAAACAAACACATTTTTTTTGTCAAAGCACTTGGACCTTTAGGGGACAGTCCAAATCCAGCTACAGCAGAAAGTCAGACATAAGATCTAAAACTGTCACACTGAAAGAAGAAAACTTACTAGGTTTTCTTTATGGCTTTTGTAATAAGGATTTGGATATGATTTTTAAAAACCTCATCCAAGAAAAATAAAAATAAAGATATAAAATAGAGGACCTTGCACAGTGAAGGAAATAAAGGACAGATCATTGACATGACATGGAAACACATTTCATAGTCACATATTTCATGAGATAATTACCCAAAATGCATAAAGAACACAAACAACTTTATAGCAAGACAACAAGTACCTTGACTATAATAGAGGCAAAGGCTCTAAATAGATATTTCTAAGCAGAAGACAAACAATTGATTAATAGTCACATTAAATAGTGTAACTACATCACTCGTTACAAGGGAAATGTAATGTGAAATTGCAATAAGGTAGTGCTTCTAACTGGTAGATAGAATAACTATTATCAAAATGTAAATGATAATAAGTATTGATATTGTGAAGAAGGTGGTTACTTTGTGTACCTAAAGAGAAAGTGTAATAGTTACAGAAATTGTGATAAATCCTTAAAAAAAATTAAAACAAAGCTAGTATGTGATCCAGAAATTCAACCCACACTGATATATAGCAATAGGAAATTAAGTTGGTGATTTGAAGCAGTATCTGCACACTTACATTCACTATGTAATTAATCATACTAGGTATCATATGAACTCAACTGGTATCTTTAGGTGAAAAAATATATACAGAAAAATTGGTATATGTAGATAGAATGATATGTCATCTATACTTAAGAAATAAGAAATCTTGTCATTCGTGATAATGAAAAGGAAATAAAATGAGAACTCAAATAAAGCCATAGAAACAAACAAAAAACAATGCAAAGAATCAACAAAACCAAAAGCTTGTTTTTTGAGAAAATGAATAAATAAACAAGCCCTCAGCCAAATTAATTAAAAGTAAAAAACAATATTCAAATCAACAAAATAAGAAACAAAAAGGGACACATGACAGTAGATACTGGGGCAATTCTAAGAATCACCAGGTCTTACTTGAAAATTCTGTAGTCCACAAAATTGGAAAACCTAAACAAAATGGATGATTTTCTTGATAGATTTATCAAAGTTAAATCAAGATCAGGTAAACTGTGTAAACCATCCTATAACCCTCAAAAAAAAAAAAAATAGAAGCATTCATTAAAATTTCCCGACCAAAAAAAGCCCAGTGCTAGATGGTTTTAGCACAGAATTCTAGAAGACTTTCAAAGAAGAGATACCAATATCTTTCAAACTATTTCACAAAATTTAGAAACAGAAGGAACATTGCCAAACTCATTCTATGAGGCCACAGTCACTCTGATACCTAAACCACACAAAGACTCAACAGAGAAAGAAAATTTCAGAAAAATTTCTCTTATGAACATTATGTAAAAATACTCAATAAAATACTTGCAAAGTGACTCCAAAAACACAATGAAAAGATCAAACACAATGATCAAGTTGGCTTCAGTCCAGGGATGCAGTGACGGTTCAGTATACAAAAATATACCAACATGACCCATCATATAAACAAACTGGAACAAAAATCCCACCTGATCATCTCAATAGATGTAAAAAAGGCCTTTGACAAAATCCATCATCCCTTGAGGTTAACCTTAGAGATATGAGGCATATAAGGCCCATACCTAAACATGATAAAGGAAATATAGAATAAACCAATAGCCAGTATCAAATTAACTGGAGAGAAACTTAAAGCAATTCTACTAAAATTAAAGGCAAGACAAAGCTGCCCACTCTCTACATATCTATTCAGTATAGTACTTGAAGTTCTAGCTAGGGCGAAAAGAAAACTAAAGGAGATCAAGCGGATACAAATTTGAAAGGAAGATGTCAAAGTATTACTATTTGCAGATGATATGAGAGTATGCTTAAGTGACACAGAACACTCTACCAGAGAACTCCTACAGCTGCTAGACACCTTAAGCAAAGTGGCTGGATACAAAATTAACTAAAAAGAAAAAAAGTAGCTCTCCTTCATACAAACAATAAATAGTCTGAGAAAGAAATAAAAAAACCAACACCTTTTACAATAGCCACATGTAATAGTGAATTATCTTGTTGTAACTCTAACTAAGCAAGTAAAACAACAAGAACTTCAAGCCCCTGAAGAAAGAAAGTGGGTAGGATAACAGAAGATGGAAAGACCTCCCATGTTCATGGAGAAGTAGGATTAAATAGTAAAAATTGCCATCTTAAGAAAAGCAATCTACAGATTAAATGCAACTCTCATCCAAAATCCCAACACAATTCTTTACAGAACTTAAAAGAGCAATTCTCAACTTTATATAGAAAACAAACAAACAAACCCCCAGAAAATCCCAGGATAAAACAATCCTGTACAACAAAAGAGCTTCTGAAGGTATTGCCACCTCTGATTATTACCACAGAGCAATAGTAATAGAAACTGGATGGTATTAACATTAAAACAATTGGACACATTGATCAATGAAATATATCAAAGACCCTGGAATAAACCACATATGAACACTTCATTTTTGACAAAAAAAAAAAAAAAAAAAAAAAAAAAGGCAAAACCATACAATGGAAAAAAGAGAACATCTTCAAAATACAGTGTGGGTCAAACAGGATATTTGCATGTTGAAAAAATGCAAATAGACCCATATCACCCTGCACAAAATCAAGTCTCAGTGTATCATGGGAGCTCACAGAAACTGAACCACCAAACAAAAAGCATGAGGGGGGCTGGACACAGGCTCTCTATTCCTTTGTAGTTGTCCACTTGGTCTTCATGTGGGTTCCCTAGCAACTGGAGCAGGGGCTGTCTCTGACTCTGTTACCTACCACTGGATCATCTTCCCTAGCTGGACGAACTGATCAGGCTTCAGTGGGAGAATGTGCTTAGTCCCGCTGAGACTTGATGTCCCTGATTAAGGTGGAACCCAAGAGGAGCTTCCCTCTTCTCTGGGGAAAAGGGGAGGGAGTAATTGGGGACGGATTTGGGAGGAGAGGAGAAAGGGGGTTGCAACTGGGACTAAAGTGAATAAATAAATTCCCGAAAGTTAAAAGATGCTATTGCTAATGACATTATACGCATTGAACAAAAAATATACAGAAAGCAATCTGGAAAAGACTTGGAAAATTCTTCCCTTCTGTTTTTGAAGTGCTAGAAACTGATATGAAATCTTCTAGGAGAGAAAAGCCATCCATGGTCTTACCCAGCTGTGAATCTTATGAATCATAAAATCAGCCTGTGAGGCAAAATATACCCACCTGTGCAACAGTGGATGTACTACTATAGGAGTGACCAATGATTCTATGATTGGATTTGAAGCCCGATCCCTGGGAGGTAATCTATGCTCGATACTGCAAATATAGTCAATAACTGATGTCTAAAGACTACATAGGCCAGAATTAAAAAAAATTGTACTGTTGTTTAACCAATTAAACATAATATAAAACTGCCTTCGAAAAATGTGTTTGACAAATTGACAAAGCTACCCTCAGCTTCAATCTTAGGAGCATCTCTTTGCAAATAAAAGATGGTGAATACAGAGGCAGTCCGTGATGCTTAGCATAGGGGATGTATGATGGTTTAGAGGGAAACAATACATTCAGACCACCTTCTGCAAGACTCAAAGAACATTTCAAAAAGATGGGATAAGAAAAGTATAAAAGCTGAAGATGTGGCAAAGGACCGTGGAATGCCATTCTCTAGACATGACCTAGAGATTGTCATCATGAAACCATAATAGCTGAGGTTACTGTCATTGAGCCTGGGCAAAACTGACACTGTTGATGAGGAGACACATATGGGGAGGGTCTCATGGGACTCTACCCTTCACTGCTGATCTACTTGTTTTGATAGCGTTGGACAGGTATCTGTTGGTGTCCTCCGTTTTGACCCACTGCAGAGCCCATCAGACTTAGTCGATAAACCCAAACTAATGACCTCACAGACAACCCTGGCTGAGTTCAGTATGTCACAAAACAAAATAAGTAGACATGAATATGAGAGAGACTTGTAAGAAGTGCTGGAGGGGTAGACAGTGATAGGAAGGAGATAAGATAGTAAGAAAGAGAGTAGAGTAATTACTATGAACTATGTGTGATTAATACAAAACTGTTTTATATTTATTGCCAAATAAATTTAACTAAGAAAAATTAAAATCTTTTTGTTTAAAATTTCATAGTTTGGAAGTATAACTGGCATATACTTTGCTTCTTTTCTGATAATGAAATTTATCCATTGATACATCATCATTTACCTAGGTTGCTTAGAAATTCAAATCCAAATATGAGGTTCATTCACAGATTTATGAGTGCTTTAATTATTATGTTTAATTACTTCATTTTTGTTTGATAACATAGTCATAATTTCTATTTACTAAACAATTTATACAAATACCTCTTTTCTAAGCTGTTTCAATAATTGAATAATTAACATGGAAGATAAGTGAAAATTTTATACCAATTATTATTAAGTCAAATTCCACAGGAATTTTTGATTAACATATCTGTTTACATATCTAACCTATTAAAATTAACTTCTGTTTTCCACGATAGCATATCATGTTAACCTTCTCGCTGAAGACAATTTAACCACTGAAAGTATGTATTCAAGGCTAAGATGTGTGGATATGAATTTAAGGTCAGCCTTGGCTAAACATCAAGTTTGAGTTTCAGAAATAAAGCAAATAATTGGAGGTATCTAAAATGAAATGATACAGGGTTCATGTGAGACCTCTAAGTCTCAAACAATAAAAACACAACAAATACTGAGGTCCATATTTACCCTGGCATTCTTCATGGAAGAATGTTCCAGTTCACACACTGGAGACACTAAAGGTGCCAAGCAGAAAGCAGCATTTCACTAAGTGGAGCCCTACAAACAACTCCAACATCTGTACCAATATTCTATTGAAATTTAAAGTGAATGCACGAATTAAAAGCAGAAATCTATGAGAAGTAGGTCAGAGACCAAAGATATAACTGAAGAGCTAAGTTTCCTTAAAATCCTGTGATCACAGAATATAGCGTTCATCCACCCCCGAACCACAAAGAAGCCTTGCTTTAGTCTGTGATTTCAGAGAGGCTTTGGAAGAGCAAGACCCCAGCATACAAACTAGAAAAGGGACTCTACTTGACCAAGTCCAAAAACAGGGCTGTGATGCCCAGACTCCATAGGACAATGGCAATATCATTTAGAAGCTCATTTTTTCAATCCAAAATAACTAAGATAAAATTTTAACATGTGAATATATGTCAGTACATCGTAAAGTAGAACACATGGCTTAAAACTAGAAAGAATGGGAGAAAAAGTGTATATGTATAGATGAAAACAGACTTATAGGTACACCAAATGGTATAAATATCAAATACTTAAAAACTGAACAAGGTTTAGTGTTTTGAAAATGTAATGAGAAGAATAAACAATTTCAATAGGGATGTGGAATACTGTTGGTACCCAGTAAGAAACACCCTAACTGAAGGGGCAAAAGATTGATGGAAAAAGAAATAACAGAATGTGTAGCACAATAAAACAATGTGTACCTGGCATAGGCATAGCCTGAGAAAAGAAGGAGAAAAACAGGATGCAAGGAAATATTGGAAGATATGTTGACCAAATATTTCCCCAAACTGCTGAAAGACAATAAATGGTAGGTTTAACAGTGCTATAAACCTCTAGCAAACTCAATAAAAGAAAGCATCTGTTGACCAAATGTCAAAGCAAGTTCATGCAATAGAAGAGTATTTCAACAGTAGGAAATCTTAACTTGCAAGCCTGGAGAGAGGAACATCCAAAGTGAACAGCCATGCCAACTGAAAGATCACCCACAGTCACAGTGGTCCCTTTCAGGAGGGCAGAGATGCTGGTTACCCTCAGAAGATATTATGAGAGGCAACAGGTGAAGAAATTGATCAAGAAATAAGCCTCTAGCCCATTTGACAATGTTTATTCAAATTTTAGTTTTCAGTTTCTTCAAGAAAGTTTTCTAGTCCAAGGACAATGTACTAAGTCTAATATCAATTTCTTTGGTAGCTTCTTAACCCTGTGGTTTGAAAGTATTTCATTGTCTCAACAAAGTAAATTTTCTCTGTCTCTGTCTCTCTGTCTCTGTCTCTCTCTGTCTCTGTCTCTGTCTCTCTCTGTCTCTCTGTCTGTCTGTCTGTCTCTCTCTCTCTCTCTCTCTCTGTGTGTGTGTGTGTGTGTGTGTGTGTGTGTGTGTGTGTGTGGTGTGTGTGT
>JANHMN010000011.1:11251084-11263116 GCA_030674055.1 Rhabdomys pumilio
GTGTGTGTGTGTGTGTGTGTGTGTGTGTGTGTGTGTGGTGTGTGTGTGTGTGTGTGAGTGTGTGCGTGCGTGCCTGTGTGTGTGTGTGTGTGTGTGTGTGTGTGTGTGTGTGTGTGTGTGTACCATCCTACTCTATCACTTTGTCTTCTTCCTTTGAGAAAGATTCTCTCACCGATCCCAGAGCTCACCAGTTTTGAGCCAGGCCAATTGGTTAATTAGCCCCAAAGGTCTTCCTGGCTTCTCTCTGATAGATACTCCTCAGAGTTGTATTTACCGGAGTGTTGCTCGTCCTTTTTTATGGGCATTATGGGACCAAATCAGTTTCTTATAAGTTTACAGTAAGTGCTTCTAGCCACTAAGCCACCTCCACGGCTCCAGTTCAAGTTCACTCACACTATTCTCTGGTTTTTTTTCTTTTGTTACATCAATTTTTCCTACACTAAAATGAATACTCAGATCTTCTCAAAAACATCATTGAGCAGATTGGGTAAACGCAGTTAGATTATGTGTAGTTGAAAGACCTTGTTTGATAATTAAACCTATCACTTGATAAGGAAAAACGAAAAAGCTCTCTGAACTCTGACAGCAAAGAGACAGCATGGGGCTCCGGTAGGCAGCTCACTGCCAAATCCACTTAGTCCCTGCAATTCCTGCCTCTCTATATAATTCCTGCCTTACTCTTCTAGGTGACCTGCTTAATGCTAGATCTAGTATTACTAAAGCTCTCAGCACAGGTTAATGGACTTTTGAATGAATTAGTTTTTAGGGACTTCCTAAAGGTAGACTCAATGAGACGTAAAATGTTATCTGTAGAATCTGCTAATTTGATATTAATAGCTATCAACTTGGATACTTTTGAGACCACCAAAATTAAAAGTTTTTGAGTTCAGCGCACACACAAATTTGAATGTACATCAAGAATCAAATATGCCATCTGATGCAGCTGTCTTTGCTATACAGGAAGTCTAATTGATGCTCCAATCAATATAACATATGCCAAAATTTAGGATATCTTGCTTCCGTCACCTTGTGAATAGATCGTTTTACTTAATATTTTTAATTAAAAGCTTATGCTTCATTTTCTGCTTAGAAAGTCACTGTTTTTTTGTTCTTGGGGTTGATTTCATAAACCTCCCTGTTGTCCAAACTGAGTATCTGCCTTTAAAGATCTTGTTATTATGCTTGAGCAGCAATCTCACAAATGGTTAGAATTTGTAGTTAATAGAAGGTCCAAGAATTTGAAAGATGGGAGAAGAAAACCTGGTATTTATAAAGCATTTCCCTCTTGGGTTCACAAGAAAGGGCATTTCATCTGTTCTTGAGAATATCAAAATGTGGCTTCCAGAATGGTACTCTCTTCCTCCAGTGTTCTGCATTGGGACTACAGTCAATCACCTGCAGCTTCCCTAAATATTTGAAATCTATAGATTTCTTTAGAAGCCATGAGGAAATATGAAAGCTAGAATACACATCAACAGACTTTGAATTATCACTTACAGAAGGTTACGGCTTAAGGTTAATATCCTATCTTTAGAACATTGCTAGGGCAACTTTAATAGTTGAGTAACTCTGCTTTTTGTATTGCAAACTGTGTTCAAATTCTTATAGTGCATGTCCAGAAATGAAGGGGTTGTCCTGCTCCAAATATTTTGATTCTTTCTTCAGTAGCATTTTATAAATGATGGGCAGGCATACTGCAAGGAAGACAGTAGATCTTGAAATTGCCCTGTGTGTCTCTTCAGTAGTCCTATCATGATAAGAGTCAATCTATCACACAAGTCACTGAGTATGGAGAGGTAAAGAGGTGGTCATGTGAAACAGTGTGAGGTGGTTCCAGTTATAGCTCTGCTGGAACCCAAAAGGGGATCTCAGATGACACACGGAAGCAGGGCATATAGAGAAGTGAGATTCAGTATCTGCAGGTGTAGTTGTCTACCTCTGCACCCATGATGACATCATGTGAAGGCACACATGTTGTAACCCATTTTAGTTAAGTTTTAGCTCAAAATTAATGTATTTAACCATCATGCAGGAATCTGAATTAAGACTGCATCCCAAAGAAAACTACAAAAGGCTTTACACTCTGCCAGATGAAGGTTTTTAGAGACAAAGAACTCTGCCAGACCAGGAACAGGTAGGTATCTTACATCCCACAAAAATCAGATTTTCTTTTCTCTTTCAACAGTGTGGGGTGATTATCAATCCAATTTTCCTAGCCTGTGACTTGAATCAAAAAATATCTCTATAACAAAGACCAGGCCCAGATTCCCTTTGCCCTAGCAAACAACCGATCAGCACTGTAGCTAAATATGCATGTGTTCTAGTTTTTGTCTTCTGTCTTTCTATACGCTGTAAGATGGTGGTAGGCAAATCATGGACATTAGAACTGTTCCCATGGTTTGGCTCAACTCTAAAGAAACTTGTTTTCTTTTGCCAATTTACGCTATTTAATTTCTATGTAGAAAAAGCCTAAGGTGGTAGGATTACGGACCTAAACTCACAGTGATACCTTCAAGTGTACCATCTGTTTCACCTAAGAGTGAACAAAGAATCTCTCAGAATCTCTTTTTACTACCGAAAGTATGGGACAAAAAACTCCCTAGAATTGGAGTGATGCTTAAAGTGATGGCACAGTACATAACAGAACTAGCTTTAAAATGATGGAGACAACACAGGCAGAAACGTAATTGCATAGGAAGCTGCATGTGACCACTGCACAGGGTGACACATATGTAACACTGGAAGAAGAAAATGTCTAATGGATGAAAGAAACTCAGACACCCCAGGTCTTAAACAGTGATCCCAGTTTCCCAACTATTTCCTGGGTCTGTTTAGATGGACCGTTGCAGAGAGCATCCACAGGCCAAAAGAGGCGGTAGGTGCTCAGAGCAAGCCTGCCACGAAATCCCTCAGATCTTTTTTATGGGTGGGAGTTGTGAAATGCTTTTTGCATCTATAATTAGGGAATGGAGTGGAGCAGATGGCTCTGGTGCAGTTATAATTAAAGTATAATGCACAGTAAAATCACCTTGTACAGCCAATGATGCATCCAAGCCAGAAATATTAACTGTCTTTGAAAGTGCTTTTAAGCTGTTTCTTTGGGCTGCAGGGAAGGGCTATTGCATCATGGCACTGATTTCACATACCCCTTTTTGTACCAGAAGCTCTCTGCAAAATTCAGATTCTCCTATACTAAATTAAATAACTCACTGAGTCTTCTTAATAAGGAGCTCTACGGTTAAAACAGAGGTACATGTTCCATTTTATCAGCACAGAGCTGGTGTGTTGCAATAGATACCCACCTGGGTTATCAATTTAAGTACAACTTGTCAGCTGCACTAGTAAACTAGATCAAAGGATAAATATAAAATGCAAAGAATTTATGGGCCAATTGTTAAGCTAAAATCCAGTCATATAGTCTCATATACACTTGCTGGCTTCAAAAATGTCGACTGTCCATTTTTTCTTTCTGCTAATTAAGAAATAGTAAAGCAGTGGGACCCGCAGGATGCTCTGAGAGGGTGGCTGTCTTACGTCAGTCAGCCCCTTCTCTGTGCCTGGCTTTCTCAATGTTTAAAGAGAGAAAGGGCCACTTCAGGATAACCTGGGCCTTTCTGTGTCCTTGTTGCTCATAATCTTTGGCATAGTCTTCTTCCTCCTCCTGTAACTCCTGCCACTCCTCTCTCTCCTCCTTTGAGGTTTGTATGTGACTGGTTTCTATAACTATAATTATTAGAATAATCACAAGGAGCATGGGCTTTCTTCTCTTCTTCTTTGTTTCTTCCTTCCTTTCTTTCTTTCTTTCTTTCTTTCTTTCTTTCTTTCTTTCTTTCTCTCTTTCTCTTTAGCATCTGCTCTGTTTTGCTTCTCAAAGAAGGAGAGAAATGAGTGCTATCATGGGTTTTGCTTTCCTTCCACAGAACCCACTGGTGGACTGGACTCCCCATAAGTGCCACAGGTGCTTTGACTTTCTTGGAATTTCATTGTTGTTCATGCTGTCACGGGTCTAAAGAATCACGATTCTCCAGTCTTAGTCCTTATCTTTCTGATCTCTCGTATTACATGTATCTATTTCCCCCCCTTTAGTACAGCTTACTTCTCTGAGTTTCTACTTCTTTGTCTGTGAAATAAGGAATGAAAACTAAGGCCCAGATATCAAGGTGGGGAGAGGAATTAGAACTAAGAGCATAATGTTTACAGTAGAAGCCTTTAGTAAGTTCAATCTCCTTTAGCTCTGTTGATCTAATTGTTGTCCGTTCACTCCAATAGTCCCTCATTTTTCTTCTCTCCCTTCTCCATCGAAATTCTTATGTGCCCAAGACATTTGAAAGTCTTTTTGGAACAAATTATAAAACAAAATAAGGCCTGGCTATTTTCCACACAAGTTCTGGTGAATAGGAAAGAAACTCATGGCTCTTTAAACTTCATTTAGATCCTTAGGTGAAGATGATCTCTAGGGAGGATGCAAACGACGGCTTGACATTCACATCTCAAGCTGCAAGTGCTAAGAGGCAGGATCTGGCTCCAAAAACATGAAAGTAGGTTGGGACTGTTTGAGCTGATTGAGTGGTGGATGTTGAGATTAAGTTTGGGAAATAACAATATGTAATTGTGTTACCCAATTAGGGGGAAAATGGGGGAGGAAATGTGAGAAAATGGGAGAGCATGTGAGAAAATGTCCTACCACCGTTATAGTGTTTAAAACTGCAAATATTCATAATGAATCTCACGAGATACTCAAATTTTCCCTGGAAGTAAATAAGTGCAGGTTTTACACACAGTTAGGTATTTAAGACTCAAAGAGAAGTACATCCTGAGCCTCCTGAAAAGGAAATGAAAGGCCCTTTCTTGTCTGCATATCTCCTTGGGGTCTCATTTCCTTTCTGCTCAGTCATAAGATGACCAGACACTGAGGGATGCTTTTCCAGAGACTTTCCCTAATAATTTTAAGCTCTCCCTTCAGCATGATAGATGTATTTTGAAATGCGGGCCTAAATCCTTTCTGTTGCTGTTGCCTAAGTAACACAGCAACAGGAAAAGTAACTTATATCTCATTCTAAAAAAAAAGCATACAAGGTTGACATCATTGGGCAAAGTGTTCTCATGAACCTCTGATATGTTGCAAACAGGCTTCATTTTTGGATATTTTTCTTGAATATCTAAATACTTAATATCTTGAGTATAAGAGTCTGAGATGCTGACGTATCTCACAACCAACGAAGGGACTAGGGATCGACATGTGACATCCTGCCCTCTTAGACTAAATCAAAAAGAAGGGCATTATTATAAGACCTAGTGGCATCAAGATAAAAAGCCAGGTTCAGAACTAAGTAAATGTTTTAGTTAGGAGAGATGACAGAGGTTCTGGTTAGTCAACAAAATGATGGACTGAATATTAGGACTATCTTGTACCTCACTGGTACAAATTGGTATAATTATGCCCTAACTGTGTTTTGAGAGAAAAGTTTTATTTTAACAGGAAGGGTGATATGTAGGAGGAGCTAAGGTGAGAGGAAGACAAGGAGTAAGTAGAGGAGGAGAAGAAGGAGAGGAGAAGCTAGGTGATGAGAGAAAGAGAGAGGGGGACATGGAGGCAGATGTTCACGTGTCTCCACCAAAGATAGTTGATATATCTAGGTTGGGTATTGGGTTACACTTCCGATTGATCATTACCAAACTTATAAAGTCTTTGATTAACATTTAAAAAAATGTATAAAAGCAAAAAGGAAAAGGGGGCATGGGATAGGGGTTTTCTAGGGAGGGGAACTGGGGAAATGGGATGGCATCTGAAATGTAAATAAAATATTCAATAAAATAAAAGACCTAGTGGCATCTATAGAGTCTGTAGTACAGTTCATGTTTGTTTATAACTTTGTACCAAATGCAAAAGTCTTGTGGAGTTCTCTGCTCTCAGAAGAGTGAGACAGGAGGGTCATAAACTCTTGTCCATTGAGACCGTGAATCACCAATCTGAGAGCAAAAGTGAATAAGGCAGTAACAGAAACCCAAAGCAAATGACAAAAGCCATTCAAGACACAAAGAAAATGCTTTCTCAAATCTACCATGTTGGATGGCTAAAGAAGATTCAGGGATGTCTTACCTTAGAAACTTTTTGTAAGTCAAAACCATTTCAAAGATTTTTGAAAGCTTATTTTTGAGAGGTTAGCTGAACACAAAATGTATATTTGTGAGACAGTATCCATTGTAACTTCTCTGTTGTGTCAAATATTAAATCGTCTGACTATGAGAATTAAAAATGTAGTTTACTACAGTAAAATGACTAAGAAGGACTTTCAGGGAATAGGCATGAAATAGCTAAAAGTGACAGTCTGTTGCTGGAATACAGAGTCATTTTCTACCACAAAGTTCAAAAGTAGCATGACATGTCTATGAATATAATATGCATACAAATATATATTCACTTGAAGTAATTCATTTGTTTTTTGGCAAAATTCAGAAAGAAACACCATTGAGTAGCCAAAAGCTACTTCTGGAGCGTAATGATTTCTACTTTGGATATATGGTTTCTAGGGCAAGCATAAAGTATGTTTGAAACTACCGATAGTCTCACAAAATTCATAAAATGTTTGGTGGTGGAATTTATTAGATGGCAAGCAAGCATATATAACTCAGGGCTTTGTCTGACGTCAAAGAAAAGGCAATACATTTGGTGCTTATATAAAAAGAGGATCTCAACTTGTTCAATACACAAAATTCTTAGGTTATGATACCAACGGCAATCACTTGACCTATTAAAAGAAACCACTTAACGGAGGTGATCAGATGTTAGTTACTGATTACAACAAAGTTTATAATGTTCTGTTTCTCTGTGGAAGCCCATCTATATGGCCCTTAGACATGGATTGTGGGAGTGGGAGTTCTCTTATAAGCCTCTTAGCAATCTTGCAGCTGGACTTGGTAGAATGGCATCGAGCTAAAGTGGTTTCTGAGGCTCTTGAGAACTGGCTAGAGTCTTCAGCTCACTGCCCGCGTGTTCCGAGGCCACCTGTCACTTGAGTAACAGGGAAGAGTTTTCCATGTGGTGTCTTGAGCACATGATAATCTGGGGTTTCTGAGCCCAGAATATTTCCTTCAGCCAGAAACAGAATAGGGCATGGCTAAAACCAGACTAGATCACAATGGATCCACATTTCACAGAGCATACTGACATAAAATTTGTATATATTTATAGCTTGGCTGTTCAATGAATGTGATTTAGTTCATTTTGCTATTTCCAAATAAATTTAACACACCAGTGGCTGTTGTGTTAAATACATTATCAACTATTGCATAAGTTGTTGTCCCTGATTTTTTTTATATTATTTATTCAGACTTTAAGCTATGCTCTAACCAAAATTTTTCTAATTTATTAGCCAAAACCTAAGCCTTTGTTAACCTTTCATAGCTGTCCCAAAGCATATTAGAATATCTTTACCAAAAAACACAGTTGTAGCACTTGTACAACAAAATAGAATCTCTATCTATGACTTTCTTCTGAGTGTCTCTCTTCTCCTAACCCTCATGCTTAAGCCTATATTAAAATATCTTTAATAAAATCTCCAACTTGTATCAAAATGCGCATTTTAAAGACATCCCAAATTTTCTGCCTCTTGGTCTGCCGAATAGTCTTCCTTCTGAAACTTAAAACATCAGTATAAGTTTATTCATGCATTTCTTTTTATTTACTGGTAGGCAAGCACTCTGTGGCTAAACTATTCCCTTGACCCAGAAAGTAGTCATTTGAGGCATATGTACGAGAAACTATACTTCATGGAAGAAGCTCGGTAGTTTCATGTAACTACTTTTTTATTTGCCTCCTTTTTATATTATCTAG
This sequence comes from Rhabdomys pumilio, assembly GCA_030674055.1. NCBI lineage: Eukaryota > Metazoa > Chordata > Mammalia > Rodentia > Muridae > Rhabdomys > Rhabdomys pumilio. Next base: position 11,258,919 of record JANHMN010000011.1, read on the forward strand.
TTGAGATCCTGCTAGGATGGCTGATACCACTGAGTTATTATATTTCCTGATATATAACTGCAGGGAAAAAAATCTCTGACAAAAGCACTAGCTGTAAAAGAGAAGTCACGTTCTACATTTTCATTACTGCTTTAAAACTCTCTTTGGATGTCTTGCCCTACATAAATGGCAAATAACTTTTTCTGCAGCATGAAGAAAATAGCGACTCAAGTGTATATAATGAAATGCCTTTCTCTTTGGGGGAATGGTAATATTTAATATCTTGGCAACTTAGTAAAGCACGAGAAAACATTCAAGTTATAACGTTACTAATAGGTTGAGCATGCTTTGTGTTGCCAATTCTTCCAAATTGAAAAAGCCCTTCCTCTCCCGATGCAACAGAAATGATGAGCCTCAGAAAGTAAGTAAAACTAGCAAAGCTCAGAAATACTTGAAACTTATAAGAATTAGGAAGCTCCTGAAACTTAGGCGATTTACGTGAGTGTTCCTCAAAGCCATATACATAGTAACAAACTACTGATGGGAAAAGACTCTGCTTGGCCAAGCTGCCTATGTACAAGTTGCCTATGCACTGCCTACATATTACTTAGGATCGACCCCAACCCCCCCTCACCTACACACGCAACTTACATGAGCGATCACCAAAGTAGAGTGACTTTCTCTATCTCAGCTGCGGCTGAGACCTTCAGACTCCTTTGAGTAACCCCAATAAACTCATTGGTTCACTAAGCCAGAGTTGGACAGCTTCATTTCTTTGTTCTGTCATAGGTGTCCTATCTGGGATGAATAGATATTTATTCATACCTCCCCAAGAGAGGCCCCTAAATCATGTGTCAATACCACCCACTGATGGCTTTTAGCCATCTGTGTTTCTTTGCCATATATTATCCCGTGCTAATAGCACATGGGCAACTCTACCAGTCAAGGGTAACTGAGGACTTTCTTCTCCTTTGTCCTTTGTTTCATCCAGTGTAAGAAACCAAATGCATAGGTTACATGTGACTGTACAGGTCTAATCTCTCTTGCTTGCCTTCATCTCCGACTTTACTTCAGTGTCAGATTAGGAACAAATAGCAGTTAATAGAACTTGACTTTCAAAAGCATGTGATATAGGAGCAGATATCGGGAGTGTCAGGCATAGTATAGTTATGTTACTCCAGTACTGATCTTGCTGAACCAGAAGCATTCAAAGCCGCAAATGTTTTTGGGAAAGGGTAGGTCACACGGTGTCAGACACTGGAATGTCAGCTGCAAGAGAAAGGATGTGTCATCCACCTCCTCAGCTACTACCTACACGGGGACAGACAATGTAACCCATTGACAAGGCAGGTGAGGTCTTGTATGATTTGGATTGTTACCTAAATGCCATATCACAGGAGCTTTCTAACTGATTCTCCTACCCCCATTCCTAAAGTATAAACAAGCCAGACTCTTTATTTTAAAAATATATGAGTTGGATGCTGTCACGCATCTGGTTAAAGCATTCCAAAATGTTTCCATTAATCTTTGATTAAGATCTTAGCCATGTGTATCCTGCCTCCTGAAGAAATTCTTCCTCTTGTGCCATCTTCCTTCAGTCAACTTGGCCCACGTGAACTCTTTGCTTTTAACCCATTAACCCAGCCCTGCCCTACCTGACTTTATTCTCCCATCATGCTCTTTCTCCTACACTTCAGATGAGTATCTCTTTTCTCATTCTCAAGATCACCTCTCGAGAAAGGCTGGAAAGGTGGCTCAGTAGTTAAGAGCTCTTCCAGTGGATGTGGGTTTACTTCTCAGCACTTACACAGCCCCTCACAAGAATGTCTGTAACTATAGGTCCAGGGGAGCTGATATCCTTTTCTGGCCTCTCTGGGTACCACGCATGCATGTGGTACCCAGACAAAACACTAATATACATAAAATAAGAAAATAAAGTTAAAAGCCTTTCCTAGCTATTTAATGTGAATTTCTCTATCAATTCCTCCTTTCCCTCTCATTTCACATCATTTCACTCTCTCTCCAGCTTCTGAGAATATGATGCTGACATAATTATATGTATTTACTTTGTTGCTGGCGCTAAAATCTTCACATTGAATGTCTGTGCTTATCTATATAGTTTCTGAATCCAGTCTCCCCTCCCTGCTTTCTGTCTGAGCCACTGGTCACTGTAGGGCCTTTGTTGATTCTATTACTTTGGGGAACTTTTTTCTTGCTCATCAAGTGTCTGACTGGGTTCATTATTCATAGTTTCTAGAAGACATTTTTGGTAGCATATCTTCCAAATCTACACTGGGATGTCCCAAGCTGCTCTGGACATTTGACACCTCCATACTCACACTAAGGCAGTCCAGGTATAGGCAAGTCTAACCTTCCAAGAGATAACCAACAGCTTCTGATAGCTTCAGTGCTCTGTGCCTGCAGCTGGGTCTGGTATTCTAGGATCTGGGGTGGGACTCACAGACAGGACTTCTTATTATTCTTGTGAACTAATATGATATGGTTCATATCATATATGGATATGATAGTGAACTAGGTATATATGGCTTGGTCTTACTCTAGTGTGCCAAGGTTTAGATCTTGATTATTCCAGTTGGTTTTCCTTTAGTTCCATGTTATTTCTTTTGTCACAGAACTCCTGAATCCTATTGTCACCCAGCAATAAATAGTCAAGGGCTATATTGTCTCCAGAACTCAGAACTGATGCTAGGCTTTGTTTCCTTAGTAGTGATAAGTAATGCAGGGCTCAAAGGGTCTCGTTTCCTTCTCCTCCAGAAGGCATATTCTGCAAAGCCCCATAGCATGAATTTCAAAAGGTGTTATTTAAGTTTCAAGTTCTGAATCTTCCTAAAACTTATCTTTTTCCAGTGGTTCTCAACCCCTTTGGGGCTGGAACGACGCTTTCACAGGGCTCTCCTAAGACCATTGAAAACCACAAATACTTAGATTATGATTTATAACCGTAGCAAAATTACAGTTATAAAGCAGTAAGAAAAATAATTTTACTTATGAAGTGGTTAGGGTCGGCACATCATGAGGAAGGTCAGAGCATCAGGGAGTTTGAGAACCACTCCTTTGTCCTTTGAAGAACACAGACCTATAGATGTCTTATCAAAACTTCATACATGAAATCCATCTGTTGTTCACCCTGACTGATCTGCATGCTATTGATGTAGTAACATCACTACATATGGTGCGACATCCTGTGGGTTGAATAAGCAACTCAGATATTTTGAATGTGCAATATAACAAAGAACAGAAGAGTTCATATACCCCTCAGGTAAAACTATAAATAAGTCTTGTTACACATCCCACATGAGTGTGAATTAGTTATGATCTTCCTTTATTATAAGAGTAAACAAAAATGCATTCCTCAAGTCAATGCGCTGAAGTTTTCAAGTCACAAACCTGAAAACGTCTCAATCTTCACAGTCAAATTAAAGGACAAAAAACAATAACAAAAGAAAACAACAACAAAAATTTCTCACAGAGGTTGTACTCAGCTTAGGTATTATTGAATTGCTGAGCTGGGATTATAATACCCTATCTATGGTCTCTGAGAGCCATTTGATATATTTGGGAGTCATATTGAGCCATCGAAAAAGAGGCATAATAAGGGTGCTTTCTGTGCATCGAATCTACTTTTTTTTTAGCCATCCTCACAGAGGAGCTAATGTCTACCATCACTAGAATATGGTACTGCTTTTCAATCTCAACTCTAGAGGAATAAGAATGGGACATAGAAAGAGGTTTCTTCATGGTCTTTTTCCTATCTGAAAGCTCTTACTTTGAAAACCAAGATCCTAGTGTGGGTATCACACTGATAATTTTACTATTCAAATAGAATACTCTCAAACTGGAAAAAAGACCACTGGGAGGGTCTCTGGATACAATGAACTAGTTAGACTTTAATTAACATCTTTACTCAAAATCGGTTATCATCGACTTTATCATTAGACTTCTATGAGCAAGGTACTTGAACAGTTGGTTTGCCCTGTTCATGGCAGTCCTTAGCACGGTGTTGAAGCCTATGAGAAAATGTGCCCAAGTCAATGATTTTTTTAATCCCTTGTTTTTCAGGCACTTCAGTAAAGTACCCTCAGTATGCAACTTTTAGTAAATACCCGCAACTCCTTAGATTGCTTGCTTCCATTTATTATGAACAGAATCTCTCTCTCTCTCTCTCTCTCTCTCTCTCTCTCTCTCTCTCTCTCTCTCT
>JANHMN010000011.1:11263126-11332830 GCA_030674055.1 Rhabdomys pumilio
TCTCTCTCTCTCTCTCTCTCTCTCTCTCTCTCTCTCTCTCTCTCTCTTTCTCCTTTTGAAATTTAACCTTAGGTAGGAGACTGGGACCCAAAAGAGGAAGCAAAGACACTCATAGTGTGGGATACCTGTTGTTTTATGTGGAGAAACTTCTACAGCATCCTTCATCCCCAGGAAGTCTTAGCTTCTACAAGGGTAGTGTAATCTTCCTCTAACAATCTCTGAGAGTTAGGAGATTCTGAACAGAAAAGCATCATTGGAATCTACTCAACCCTCCATTTATTTCAGAGTAACAGGTGTTTCTAGCCAATCTGCACCAAGCTCAAATGTCTCTGTGACTTTAACCACTAGGTTCTCAGCCTGCAGCTTTGTTTTGTTTGGTTTTATGAAGAGGCTCTTGACTCTTTATAAGTGATGAGGAGGCCATCTGTCTCCTCCTATACTCCAACCTTTAATTGCATATTAGGAATACAGGAATACTTGGTTTCTCAATCTCTCTCTGTGTGTCTCTGTCTCTCTGTGTCTCTCTCTCTCTGTCTCTGTCTCTCTCTCTGTCTCTCTGTCTCTCCCTCTGTCTCTCTGTCTCTCCCTCTGTCTCTCTGTCTCTCTCTCTGTCTCTCTCTCTCTGTCTCTCTCTCTCTCTCTCTCATGTCACTACATCTTAGTAATAACTACACAACCCTACTGTTTTACCTGTATCTGAACTTAGAACTTATGAGAGTCTGCCTCTCCAGTAGATGTCTTCCCAGGTCAATATCAGTGAAATATTATGCTACTCACTTCAACTAGATCTACATTCTACCTATATTCTATATACTTCAAGAAACATTCTACATTATTTTGGAGACAGAGTCTTACCATGTAGCCCTTGGTGGTCTGTAATTTACTATGTAGAGACCCAGGAAGCCAGCATGATTAGACGTTGTGGTGGTGGTGGTGGGGGTCCATCTTTGAACACGCGCTTATGACCTTAGACTACTACAACCCCTTGGCTGGCTTCAATTGCAAAGATGATTGCTTGGCTTGAAGATCAGAATATCATCCACTACAAGACTGAAGAGAGAGATAACTTAAGAAACATCCACAGCAGTGACTGACCCAGGTTCTTCTAATCTCAGATATGTTAATTGTCTTTTCAAGATTTAGGATGAGCAAGAAGCAACTGCCTGGCTTCTTGTTTTGACTGGTAGACTTAAATATGAAGATAATGCTCAAAAACATAAGGAGTTAGTACCCGATAACAGAAGAAATATTGAAAATGCAGCTAAAAGTGCAGAGCTATTGATTAACCAGGACATAAATAATCTGGATTTTTAGGCTGGTGTAATGGTTCTGGGCTAACTTCTTTTAGATTTAGTATCATAATAATTACTTGATAAGGCAACTCACAAGTTGGTTCAAGATACAGTTGCTAAGGCAAATTGAACCAGAGAGAGTTTACCTATTGCTTTAGACATCATATTCTTGGCTTTGACATTGGGTATGCAATTCTTAATGAAGCTGTTCAGATTCCGTGGTTCCTGCATATAGAAGTGCTCAGAGAGCTACAAACAAAACCTAATAAGGCCATAGTAGTCATTAGACAATTGTTGCTGATCCAAAGGCTGGAGGAAGTTGGAAGATAAACATATCACGGTTTCAGCTTCTGACATCGTTAGGATGCTGGGAAGTCTATACTGGTGCGTGTTTGGAAATCAAGTATCACATTTTAAGAAAGGAGATGTTCTAGAAACTTACCAACACTGCTTTTTTCCCCTTTAATAAAATGTGGGGAAAGCAGAAACCATAAAGTAGAAAACAAAACAAACAAATAAACACAAAAGCAGGAAGAAACTTGGCAGTTATTCCTGTAAACAAGACCCAATCAGGGGTCATTGCATGGGCTATTCCTGTAAGGATACCCTGAGAATCTCACTTCCATCCCACAGATGTGTTTTATCAGTCCATCCACCTCCGCAGATTTAAACAGTGTGTGCAGCCCAATTTCAAAATAAGCAGAGTTAACATTCTTGACTCTCAGCCCAAATGTGGGTGCTCACTATGAGCTCATGCCTTCATTTGGAGGCTGGTATTTGTGGGGCTTAGGGTATTGTAGGATCTGTGGATCAGAAAAAGACATGTGCTAGCCCCATTTATTAGGACTCTAAGATGTAAAGTATATGTGGAAGCATTTGGAGCCTTGCCAGGGGTATGGCAGAGTGAAGGCGATGTTAGGGAAACAGCTGTACTTGAGTTCAGATTCCTGCTCCATTACTATCTGCGGGAACAGAATAATTAGTGCACACTCCCCGGCTTCCCCACCTCCCTCACCACTTTTCAAGTGGTAAAAGTATCACCAGGGGTTCTTAACATTCTCTAAAATAGGGCAATAAACATAAAGTATTTCATAAAAGACACTGTTTTTGTTTACCTTTATCTTCCAAGTATAAAAGAACTGGATCCGATCAAGAATAACATGGGCATTTAAATAATATTATTTTCCTGGGTGGATGATCTTAAGTCTGGGTCTATTATAGGTCAGGTTATTAGAGGATATAATCTTGAGATTGATTCCTACTCTGATTCTTGGTTTTCTCAAGTGAAAAGGAGTTGACAATCCCACTTGTCTCGGCTTCAGCTTCACTAAAAAGTCACGAGGCTGAAATGAGCTAACGTCTCCAAGGGTATCCTGTAAAATCTAAACTACTGTAGAAAGTTTTATTATTTTAAAATTATTCTGTTTCTGGAAATTTTTTTTGTCTCTTTACGTTACTTATCTCTAAATTCTTTTAAACTTTGAATACCAGTAATTTTCAAAAATGGAAATTTATAAATGTTTCTTGTCCTTGTTTATTTTTATTTATTTAATTTATTTACACCCAAAATGTTGCCACCCACCCCAGTCCCTACTCCCTACCTTCCTATCTCATCTCCCTTCCCTTTGCCTCTGAGAGGCTACCCTGCTGTCACCCCACTTCCTCATCTGCCTTCTCTAGGGAATCACGTCTCTACAAGATTAGGTGAATTCTGTCCCACTGAGGCCAGTCAGTCCTCTGCAATATATGAGGGGTGGGAGGAGCACTAAGACCAGCCCCTGTATGCTTTTTGGTTCCTGTATTAGTCTCTGAGAACTCCCCAGAGTCCAGTTTAGTTGACATTGTTAGTCTTCCTATGGGGTTGCCATCCCCTTCAGCTTCTTCAATCCTTCCCCTAACTCTTCCACAGGGGTCCCCAATCTTAGTATATACATCTGTCTCAGTCAGTTGCTGGTAGAGCCTCTCAGAGGACAGCCATGCTAGGCTCCTGTCTGTTAGCACAACATAGCATCAGTCACAGTGTCAGGGTTTGGAGCCTACCTGTGGGATAGATCCCAAGCTGGCCCAGTCACTGGTGGGTCATTCCTTCAATCTGTGGTTCACTTTTTGTCCCTGCATTTCTTTTAGACAGGAGCAATTCTGAGTCAAAAATTTTGAAGGTGGTTTGGTGTTCCCATCCCTCTACTGAGGATCCTAATTAACAACTGGAGGTGAGCTCTTCAGGTTTCACCTCTGCGCTGATTGGGCATTTCGATTAAGGTCACCCTCATTGAGTTCTGGGTACTTCTCACATCTCAGATCACATTCTAAAGGTCTCCTTCACTTTCCACCCCCAAGCCTTGGCAGCTGCATATTTACATTCATTCTGGACCTCTGGCCTTCTTACCTGTCTGCCCCATATCTGATCCTGCCCCCCACCCTTTCCCTTCTCCTCTCCTCTTCCACTTAGGTTCCTCCCTCCCTCTGCCTCCTGTGATTATTTCCCCCCTTCTAAGTGTGATTAAAGCATCCTTATATGGGCTTTCCTTCTTGTTTAACTTCTTATGATTTGTGGGTTGTATCCTGAGTATTCTGTACTTTTTGGCTAATATCTGCTTGAGTGCACATGATACATGTCCTCTTAGGTCTGGATTACCTTACCCAGGATGATATTTTCTAGTTCTATCCATTGGCCTGCAGAATTCACGATGTCCTCATTTTTAATAGCTGAATAGTATTCCATGGTGTAAACGAACCACATTTTCTATATCCATTCTTAAGTTGAGGGACATCAGGGTTGCTTTCAGTTTCTGGCTATTACAAATAAGGCTGTTATGAACACAGTGGATCACATATCCTTGTGGTATGGTGGGGCATCTTTTGGGTAAATGCCCAGGAACAGTATGGCTAGATCTATTTCCAGTTTTGTAAAGAACCACCAGATTGCTTTCCAGCATGATCATAGCAGTTTGCAATCCCACAAGCAAAGGAAAAGCGTCCTTCTTTCTTCACATACTTGCCAGCATTTGCTGTCACTTGAGTTTTTGATCTTAGTCATTTAAGGTGTAAGGTGGAATCTCAGGGTCATTTTGATTTACTTTTCCTTGATGACTAAGGATGTTGAACATTTCTTTAGGTACTTCTCGGCCATTCTAGATTCCTCTCTTGAGAATTCTTTGTTTAGCTCTGTATCCCATTTTTAAATAGGGTTGTTTGCTTTGTTGGAGTCTAACTTCTTGAATTCTTTATATATTTTGGATACTAGCCCTCTATCAGATGTAGGGTTAGTGAAGATTTTTGTCCCAATCTGTAGGTTGCTGTTTTGTCCTACTGACAAAGTCCTTTGCCTTGCAGAAGCTTTCCAGTTTCAAGAGGTCCCGTTTATCAATTCTTGATCTTAGAGCCTGAGCTGTTGGTGTTGTGTTCAGAACTTGTTCTTCTTTTGATAGTTGTCTCTATAAATACAAATTGCTTTACATGATTCCATGTACTACAGACATAATATTGCAATAGGAGGCTTTGTAATTATAAATTTTAGCTCATACATATCTCTCTTCAGTGCAGAAATCATAGCTTTATGATTCTACCCAAGAACAATATTGAGGCAACAGGTACAAATGAATGCCCATCTGGAGTAAGGACCAGCCCTGGTGATCTCTTGGTCTCACAAAGACAATTAAGAATTCTGCCTTCTCTGCCTACCAACACGTGAGCTTCATGGATGCTAGCAAACATTTTCATACCTCATGAGTCCCGAGGAGGTACCGGTTGCCCTAGACCAAAATCCCAGCAGGTAAATTGGCCATCATTAACTCAGAGGGCAGTGCCATAGCTATTTCACTTTATTCATTCACCTTTAATGATTTATTTATTTTAAATTTGTGTGCATTGCTATTTTGCCTACATGTATGTCTGAATGAGGGCATAGGATCCCTTAGAACTGGAGTTACAGACAATTCTGAACTGCCATATGGATGCTGGAAACCGAATGGAGGTCCTCTGGAAGAGCACCCAAGTTATTTTATCACTTCACTGAGCCTTCTCTCTTTCTGGCCATTTTCAATGTTTTTATCCTCTTTCATGAACATTTATTAGGATAAAAATTTGCAAGAGAGATATAACACAAATGCAGCGCTAAGAAAAAAGGAGCACTACAACACATGGATAGTTTACCTATATGTAATACCTATGGACCATGAAGAATATCAACTTATTAAGGTATTCCATTCCATTCCTTTGCCTACAAAGCTTAAGATATATAAAGGGAAAGAAGGTCATTGTTAAGTCCTCTTGGAGGCACGTAGATACAAGGGTTGGCTCTTAGTGATCTGGCTGCTACTAGTAGCACACAGATGCCCACATAAAGAAGATCACCAAGAAATATTCCTGCTGATGGTATGAACTGGCTGTTAAGGAGATGAGCACTCAATCTGAGGGAATCACATAAGAAGCTCACTAAAATTCATGTCATATCATGACATCATCCACGGTTCCTGATATACAGTGAGCAAGCTGACAAACATGTTAAATTCAGAAACTAGAAGATTAAACTCTCTATACATTAGGAATGGTCACTTTCAAAGTCTTTTCAAGTGATTCTGTCTATATGTACCTGCGTGTGTGTGTGTGTGTGTGTGTGTGTGTGTGTGTGTGTGTGTGTGTGTGCGCGCGCGCGCGCGCGCGCAGATGTGTGTGAAGGCTCAGGTGTCATTCTTCAGGTACTGTGGACTCCCCACCACCGCCATTTTTTAGCCTGGATCTCTGGCCTGGAGCTCGTCCAGTAGACTAGGCTGGCCTCCATTGAGCCCTACAGATTATCTTGTCCCCAGCTCCTGAGTTTTTGGGGTTACGTCTGTCTACATTCACACTCAACATTTTACCTGAGTTCTGCTAAACAGTTTACTAACTGACTGAGGTATGCCCATAGTCTGCAATCAAATTTTGGCTAGCCTAGCAAATGTTACACATAACAAAAGCCTAATATATTACTTTGATACAAAATCTTTTAAAAAAAATTCAGAGGATCACAAATTCAAGACATACACAGACATTCTCGTTGAATATTTTGGAAGAAATACTCTCTGATTTTCTTTATGTTTCTTACTTTTGATGTTTGTGCTGACTAAGCACTAACATATGCATAATTTTAAGTTTTCAAATACAAGAAACAAAATTATATAGACTGTTTAGTGCCCTAATCATTTTTACATGTACAGTTCACGAGAGCTAAATATAGACACAGTGTCATGTAACTGATCTCAAGATTTTCGTCTTGCAAAACTGAAACCCAATACATGTTAATCAACCACTTCCAAACCACCCCTTCTCCCCAGACTCTGGTTACACCACAAATGTATTTTGTAATCTCTAAGTATTTTATAAGCTCGGTTTTGTAAAGCAATGACATTATATAGCTAGATACATACATGAATCAAACATCTAAACAGACTTTTCAAAAGTTAATAGCCATAGAGTCTTAGACACTTGGAGTTGAAAAGAATTTTTCATAGACTTTTCTTCTATTGTGTCAACTGAAAATTTGACAGACAACCCTAATGTTTGTGGCTCCTCACAGGTGTGTGTGCCCACATGAGACAAAATTAAGATAATCTCTATTTCACATATTTTTCTCAAAACAACTGTATCATGTATAGTATATATTTAATTGTTTTATGTTAATTATATTATGTATATATATTATATATACTGAATATATATCATGTGTACTGGATATATATGATAATAAAAACAATTTAAATTTTAAGTAAATATTGAAGTCACTGATTTTTTTTGTACCATTTTGTGTTCCTGATAAAGTAGCCCACAGATATTTCCCTGCCGATTCCTAAAGTGAAAGCCAGCCTAAGCCTACAGTGACTCTACACAGGAGGGACATGGTCAGCTGTCATTCATTACATCAGAATGACCTGCAGTGCTTTAACTATTCACAAGCAAAACTGAAAATTACTTGAATGGGTTTTTTTCACCCCAGTCTAAAATTCAGCCTTTCAAATTGCCTTTGTGTGACTCTTCAAAACCTGTCCCCTGCCCCTTCTCAGGACCATGTGGGGGGAGAGGGGATGATGTGGAAACAGAATGGAAAGGAACAACAATGTAAAACAATGAGAATTCAAATATTTTACAAGTATAGATTGCCTAGAAGTATATGATATTATAAACAAGCTATAGAGGAATTTCCTGAGGTCTTGGAAGTTACTGTGAAAATTTTAAAATGATCTACTTCTCAGAGCTTTAAATTTGGAGAAAATTCACTGGAGAGATTTTAAAAGCCACACAATTTACGATGAATGTAATGTATTGAGCCTCGTTTTCATACCGTTTCTGCCAAAATCAAGTAACTAAATCTACTCAGGAGAAAATATTCACCAAAAACTAAACTAAGCAACTGGTCTGTCATCTTTCCAAATAACCGTGTCTTGAAGCAGCTGAAGGACCTGTTGTCAGTGAGAAAAAGACTAAACAGGAAAATGAATGAATCAGGATTTTCTGTCACTATACAGGCATAATTGGCACAACAGGCAATTTGAAATGGACGCAGAGTAGCTATATTTTATGGATGTTCATTTTGTAGTTTCTATGGTTGAAGTGTGATTATGTAAGAGATTTCTTCCTTTAGGAAACTCAGTGAAGAGGCACATCTTGCTTTGGATCTAACAGATGCTTCCGGAAAAAACAAATCTGGGCAGTACCAAATAAGGACTTCCTGTGTTTCCTTATTTATCTCTCACTCACGTGGACCTTGAGCAAAGGACGGGTGGGAGTGAAGAGCGTCCCCCACACAGCTGTTCGGGTATGTCTGGAAGAGAAGCCCACCCACATTGCTTTTGGACACTGGGTGTGACTTTGAGGGTATCAGGTTTGTCTGTCAGGGAACCTGCCAACCTCTTCCCTGCCTAATTGGCTTCTGTGTTTCCTTGTATGCATCTCAATCAAAACTTCCCCATTCATTGGGACAAACCCCTGAATCCAATTTTCTCTTCTGAAGAGACTCTAGTCATTAGTTTAGCTATAAATATTTCCATGTGGTGAATTGCTGGGCCTGCAAGCTGAAGGTCAGATCAAGAGACCATAGCTAAGTCTGCAATGTATATGCTTCTTCAGTGATTTAGCACTCTCTCACTGTCTGTACACATGAATTTCTACCTTTACCTAAATGTCAGCACCTTGTGCTCCAAACTTCTTGTAACTATTACAGTCTGACATCTAGGTAGAATAAAAGTAGAACCAGAATTCATGTATACTGATACTAAGACCCTTTTCCAAGGCAAGCATTTGTTTCTTCCTTGATGAAAAGAGACTGTGGTCGAAATGAGTTTGGTGCTGAAGATATTTGGTACATTTACCACCGTATAGTCTAGAAGGTTCCATTTTGGTTCCCATCATCGGAAGTGATACAGGATATATTGAGCTAGACAGGATTGGGCCTAAGGTCCAGTTGCTCTGAACTCAGCTTCTCTGATAAACAGTGACCACAATCACAAACTGTCATGGCTGGGGGAACACACAAGGTCATATGCTATTCATAGTAACATCTGTTTTACACCACCCTACACTCAGTGTTCTCTCCTTGAAAGGTAGAATTTATTTTCCTATTCAAAGCAGGAAAATCATGAAAAAAGTTTGCAGCCTAGACCAGAAAGTGCATAAATAATAACCATTGTTTGATAAATGTCACAGATTTCAGAAAGAATTTCTGTACTGAATACCTGAGTCAGGCTGGGCATGTTCTTGGTCAATAGAAGTGGAGAAGGAAGGCCTATTTCTTCCTGGGACATTATATCAAGTGCTCTAAATTACTAAACATTACTGTTTCTTTAAAGTCTTTATTCCTGCTTCATACAAATCAAGTATGTTCACAAGAATCTTGTAGACTTTAGGTTGTAGGGTGGAAAAATGGATTCAGAGGTTTATCCCAGTGAGTGGGGAAGTTTTGATTGAGAGGCATACAAGGAAACACAGAAGCCAATTAGGCAGGGAAGAGGTTGGCAGGTTCCCTAACAGACAAACCTGATACCCACAAAGTCACACCCCGTGTCCAAAAGCAATGTGGGTGGGCTTCTCTTCCAGACATACCCTTCTCCTGAATGTCCATGTAAGTGATTCTATCCCACTTTCTAAGAAACTTAAAAACCTCAGAAAAATTTCTAACTTGAATCTCAAAGAAAAATGGACACATTTGAGAAGTAACTAGAGTGTCTAGGAGTGGTAGAATGCAGTTATGAAGCAAGCACAGTAACTGCAAATTGTCACTCATTTTCCCAGGTCATAGATGTTCATATGCTATAATGTGTGATCCTGAGGAATTCGGTTTTTTTCCTCTAAGTCAAGCTAATTCTGTTTATTTCTACTAAGTAGTGGAAACCAATGTATTTCATAGTTATTTCTATAAAATCCATTGCCACCTAGTAACCTGCCTTCTGTACTATACATATATATGTATACACACACACACACACACACACACACACACACATATATATATATATATATATATAGTATTTTCTATAACAACTGTTAATATAATGGCATATGCTTTAAATTATTTTAAACTCAAACCTTTTCAATTAAGTTCTGAAACTTGAAAATGAAAATATGCATGAAGTGTACTTGAAAACTGATTATGTAGAAGTCTATGATTTTGGAGCATGATATAAGACACTTTTTGACAAATTCTTTCTACTTTTCAGCAAGCACTCAATTATAAATGCCAGACATGAGGTGAGCATGGATCTTATCACTTCACATCTGATCCTTAGGCTAGCCACCGAATCATCCCAGGGTTAGAAATGTAATCTCAAACCCCACCCTGGAAATAAAGAACCAGATGTTGCATGGATAAGAATTCCAAGTGACTCATGGGTTTATTAAAATTTAAGACACTCTGTACATGAAATTATAGTCCCAGTTTTTCTTAATTTTTCACTATTGAAGACTGAACCCAGGGCCTTTTCCACATTAAACATATGTTTTGCCCCTAACACTCTCTCCCATTCTTGTGTTTTTGGGTTTTTGGGTTGCCTTTGACAAGGAGACCATCCTTCCTGTGCCTCCAGAGACTCATCTCACAACTAGGAGCAGACAGGTCCTGTGTGATAGAACTCCCCCAAGGCCATGGCCAGAGGAAATTGATTATTCTCAATTTAAGAACTTTGCAATCAGGTCATCTGTATTTGCTCAGAGGATGAAAGCCAAACACTTCAATTCCAATGAGCAAATCTATAATTAATTAGTGAAATGATCTTTGCTTCAAGTTTCACATTTTTGGGAGCAAGCTGTCAGATTTGGCTGGGGCTCAGGCCGGCATGTGTGTGAGTTTCACAATTCACAGATGTTAGACACGCTCAGTCTGAGTAAAGGAAGAGAATGTCAACTTTTAAATAGCTTCTCCCTGGCTGGAACAACAAATAAAACATCTTTACGAACACATTTTGAACCAGAATTTCTTACAGGAAAATGTCAGATTTCTCTTCAGCTTGTCTCACAACTTTGACATTTTCTGATGTCACTAGTTTGCAGGTGTCTATGACTACGGCATGAATGGAGATATGTACTTACCATGTCAGTGACACTTGGGCACGCAGCTCTATTTCCCTCTTGGACTCTATTCTAATTTAGCTTCTGAATCATATTTCATTCAATTTCTAAATCCACAGAGCCAGGATTGGTTTACAGCCTACATTCAGAAAGGAAACAAATTCATCATCATGGAGACTTTGCCTGATAATATATTAATTCTTGACTATATAAACAATGTCAGATTTTATAGCAAAGTAGGTCAAAGGAGACTAAAAGCAGCACCTAAAAGTGAAACATGTGACAATGAGACAGCCTGATAGAGTTCGAAATAAACTTTCCCCCATTGACAGGAAATCTGAAATAATTCTAAATAAATTCCAAATAATAAAATTATTAGGAAGCATTGTAAAAGAGAGTATTAACTCCTATTTTAATATCACATTAAAAATCCTATTGCTTAGATCTGGATGGATTAAAAAAAAGTCACTACAGGCTGTTTTCTTATATTTGGGGCAGAAAATATTTCTAAATACATAGACATGATCTCTCTCTCTCTCTCTCTCTCTGGTTGAACGAAGAGTTAGTTCTTGGTTAAATATAATCAAGGAATTTCCCTGTCTTTGCTATTTGAGATTGTGACCACAACAGGCGGTTGGCTGAAAAAGGAGGCTGAAGGGGGTTGGGAAGAAGCCGGAAGTCTCCTAAGCGTCTCTGCAAAACATTCTAGCCACAGCAGCACTGACAGCAGCTCTCAAATCAAATCAGGATACAAATACAAGGAGATGTTATTAAGTTGGAACAAGGGGGACATTTATTAGCTCAGTGACAAGTCCTGGCTCTCGTGATTAACCTTTGATGCCATCCATGCAAGCACCCAATCACGAGCAAGATCAGAAGTTCAGAGATGCCTACAAATTGCCAACAAGTGTGGCCACCCTACGTTAAGGGCTCTAAAACCGTGACAGAGAGGAAGAACAGCTTTACAGAGGATGCCCAGCTGGTAAGAATCGACTGTTTATGATGCTCTGGTCACTTGAAGACTCTCATTGGCTGAAAGGAAGAAACACCCCGCCTCTTTGCAAATCTGTGTAAAGGGAGGTGGGGAAGTGTCTAAACTTTTATGTCTGATGGCATTTGACCCTATTGCTTTCAGCCTCCTGGCTATATACCTAGATATTCTCAGGTGTATATGTATATTTTATAGAATTGCTCCCCATCTGTTGGTATCAAAGAGAGTTGAAGGAAATGAATTTTGAAACTTCACGGTGTGCCACCCTACAGTACTGCCCCGACCCTTACATCCAGCGGTGAGTTTAAATCTGACCTGACGTCTGTCAAAACTGAACTGGTGTGCCTGTGTATTCCGAGTGTTTCTGCTGTGTACTAAAGAACCCCTCCTTGTTTAGTGAGCATAATACTACTACTTTGGACTTTGTATGGACTCAAAGTGGTCTATAGACATCTTTTCTACAGTTATCTTATACCTTATTTCTTGAGTTACTAAATGACAGTTTGAAGACATCCACTTTAAAAAATTTGTCACGCTATTGAACTCAGAGAGAGAGAGAGAGAGAGAGAGAGAGAGAGAGAGAGAGAGAGGTAGCACGGGTAGAAAATGAGGGAGGATCTGGGAGATGTTGGAGGTTGGAGGAGGGGGTGAGATTAATCACTATCAGAGAATTAATTAATTAAAACATTACTTTAAAATTATTGCACCATTTTAAGATGTTAAAAAATAATAAAACGTATCAGTTGCTACGCTTAGTTTCCACCCACCCAAGAAAAAAGAAATTTCATTGGGCAGGGATGTAATAATCTATTGGACAATCTTCAAGTCAAAATAAACACTGAAAATTTTGATTTATATCTTAAAACTAGATAGCCATTGTTATGTGAAACAGATTGTGGCTTGTCATTTTAGCTCTAAGGAACATTTTCTTTTTGATTTGTTTCAAAACAAACATCATCTTTTGACAAATATGACTTCTAAAACCTGTGATGAAACTGAATTTTGTTTTTGTTTGTAGAAAAATATTTACCTTGCACTGAGAAGGAATATTAGCGAGAGTTCACAATAGTGTGCCTCTGTCGGGGGAAGAGACTGTTTCAAATTAGAGTTTGCTATTTTTAAACTGGTAAATGAAATCTGAAGAGCGTTACCCGTGTAAAGTTATGGGAGACATTCACACTATACAAAGCACTGTGATGTTGTTAATTTAACGGCATGAGATTTGAAGTTGGAATTTGGTACTTTGTAAGACTTATGAGAGAGGTCCGGAGTGTTGAAAACGGCAGAGTTAGAAAGGGGTTAAACTGACACTTGCCACCTGTGCCTGCTAGAGGCTCACATTAGAATCTGAGTCCTAGTGCTGGGTAGGACTAGGTTACCATAGCATTGCCTTGGATTGTGAAAGGCTATTTATTTTCATCTGTATAATTCACTCTCTTGTCGGGCTGACTCTTTCTCTTCCTGTGAGGTTTCTGATGGGAAAAACAGAAGAAGAAAGATACATGAAATGGGGGATACAGAAAGAGAAGACAGACTATAAACTCAAAGGAGAGAGACCCAGCCAGAGACAGAGATTGTTAATATCTCCCGGGTTGAAATGTGAAATGCGAATAGTCTCTTTACTCCTCCTTTGTTTTCTCTACATGCATCAGTTTTAGGAGAAACAAATGGACCCCAAATCTATCTTCTTGGATGACCTAAACATTAAATTTAGCTGGAGCTGGGGACAGGAATGACAACAAAGCTGCATGCCTAATTATTGAGTTCTCCAAGACCTTCCTGCGATTACAAAAATCACTCATTCCATTCACCAGCTTCTGGACTCAGTTTCTAAGAACACAGCTGTGACTCAGCAGCCTTTACCATGTTCCCTCCTGGGCCTTCCCTGAAGACTGCTTTGGATTGACAGCAGCTTTACAGATTCCAAGCTTATGGATTAGTGAGCCCCTTCCCCCTATACACATCCTTCTGCGGGCATTTGTGGTAGTGGATGGGACATGTCTCTCTCTCTCTCTCTCTCTCTCTATATATATATATATATATATATATATATAGATAGATAGATAGATAGATAGATAGATAGATATAGATATAGATATAGATATAGATATAGATATAGATATAGATATAGATATATAGATATGTAAAAAGTTTGCTTTTCATGTAGCCCTGATGACTGGATCACATGGATAGATGAAACATAAGTTATTGACACACTGACAAATCCAAAAAATTCAGTCTTTTTAAACGATTTTAAATTTTAGAGTGCCTTTATTTCCATAGCCTTCCCAACTTGGGAGAAGGCACAAGAATATGTACAGAGTCATGAGACTGTGGTTTAACTCGGTCTTGGAAGATTTATAAAAAATATTTTCTTTAGGCTAAAATGTCTCCTCATTTATAATGAAAATGTAACCATAAAACACCAAAGAAAGAAGGAACTATGAATAATAAGCCTCCTGTTGTAAGGTGCATGCGTACAAAAGTTCTTGAGAATGCGAGCATGGTGGCTCATACTTGTAATCCCAGAGCTCAAGAGGCTGAGGCAGGAGGATTGCAAATTCTGGGCCAGCAAGAGAGATCCTGTCTGAAAAGAAAAACAATCCCTCATGTTCATTATCGGCATCTGATTAACACTACAATACTTACATATTTGATATTCAATGAGTCCTCCAGCATTTTAACTTTCACATAGATTACATAAGTTACTATTATTTCTTCTTAGTGAATAAATAAGGAAGTGAAATATTACCGGGGAGAGAGGAATTGAGAAAGGGGAAAACATAATCAAAATGTATTGCATGAATGTTTCTTCGATAAAAAGAAAATTGTGTATCAAAACAAGAACCCAGCACTATCCTCTTTGCTGCCCAATGGGTGAATACTGTGAGTTGATTTTTCTGAGCAGACAACCCTGGTAGTTCTCAGTTTACAAAATCTATTTTAAGAAAGACCAAATTTAATCATTCCATAATCATAGTCATCTACATACTTATACTTGTCTTTCCTGACCTTGTCTTTGAGAGCAGCTCAAAGAAGACTTCGGTTGTTATTGTTTTATTAAAGAAGGACAGGGTAGGCTGGTATTTTTAACTCCATGCTAGAGTAATTCATGCATTTCTTTTTTTTACATATATAGAGTCAATAGCATGCTATTACGGCTAATTGATGAATACTAATGCCAGCCAAAAAGGGACAGTTTGAATATGCATTTCAAAGTACAATAATCTACCAAAGATTTCACCTTTTTTTTCTTTTCTTCCACCTGAACATATTGAGATATCATGAATTTGATTGTGTTCTGAATCAATGCTAATTTATTTCAGTCTTTGCAAAAGCTCGCTGGGCATTTACATACATGGAGCTTTGCATTTGGCAATACTGGCAATTTTAGGAAACAAGAAAGGATGGATAAAAGTCACAAAATCTGTCATTTCATTCCCAACCCAATTTTAAAAAAGATATTAGAGCAAGAATAAATGGTCCAAAATCAGTAAATAAATCAGTGGGTTAAGTTTCTAATAAACAAAACAATAAGTTTGTTTGCTACTTCTAGCCAGATTAATACTCAAAACAAATATAAAAGTTAATATCTAGACTCCAAGTCTCTGTGGCATAAATTGTGTCCTTTACATTATTTTTTCTTAGAATTAGCGTCTAGTTTAACACACTTTGTTTAACACCCTTTGAATCCAACCTGTAACGCATCTGATTCTTTCTAAATATCTTTTCAAAATATAAGCCTGTGAAAAATTAAAATAAATACATAAATAAAAATTACATTTTGAAATAATGTGATAATTGGAGGAAAATATAAAGTAGACATCATTACAATGTGATCCGTTTATACAGCATCTGTATTCTGTCAGCCTCTGTTCAAAGGCGGTTCATGGTGCTAACACATTGTAAGAGTGTTTCTCATTTAAATTAGTTCTTCGTTTGTATGTTTGTTTTTGCTTAAAGGTAAACTTTATTAACTCTGCTTTATAAATATATCCTAAGTGGAAGGGTGGTGACAGAGCACGTACAGAGGAAGAAATGTGTCTTGCATAGATGTCGCCATTTAGCCTCTTCCTGTACTGGCACCCTTCTTACTCTGTGACCAGGCAAGCTGGCTTCCAAGGATGGCACTGACAGTTCCTCTACCCTCTGCAGTTGTATTGACCTCAAACAATGGGAACAACAGGGAGAGATTCAGCATACAGAGAGTGTGCGTAGACTATACTTTCTCTGCTGGTCTTCTCATTGAGCCTCCTACTAAAGCACGCGGGCCTTGTAAGAAGAGCTTCCCATAGCCTCATGTTTTGAAGCAACCGCTCTCGTCTTTTTCTTTACTGTTTCATGTAATGAGTACTTGTAGTCACTGCTAATTCCAGGGAGTCACAACAGAACCATTACTTCTAATTACAGTTAGAATTAAAAACACAGATTAAAAAAACTCTCTGTGTGTTCTTAGGAAGACTGCCTAAATAAATAATACATAATATAATTTCTAGTGTTGGATAATGAATATATCTGTATCTTTCAATGGGGAAATGGGATTTGGGTTTCTCTAACGATTAGGTTTATCTTGCTGACAGTCTGTAAGAAATTCAGCATGTTGCAGTTTGCTGATATTGTCCAAATTCAGTTCATATAAAAAGTGAGACCTAGGACAGGAACAAAGAGATACACTTCAATTGAAGGAATATCAACTTATAATTTATTTATATGGCTTAATATATGCATCAGATTCAGTCATGAAGAAGTAATTCAGGGTTTTACCACAACGCTATTATAATTCTCACTGTTGGTTCTAGGTTTCTGGTACATTTGAATATTCTGGAGACAGGGAAATTTATCAGCAAAGTGTGTGTGTATTCCATGTGTGAAAGATCTGATTTCTAGATCCACCTTTAAGATCATCCTATTATATGACTGTCATGAATTCTTTAAAGTGTCTGTATTACAACTCCTGGAAGTTGAGACTGTGACCTACAATCTACAGTTCCCAAGGACTTTAAACTAAAAATAAGCCAGTTCGACTCTAAAATGTACCTCCTTCCTACATGGCTCACTTCTGCTAGTTTGTGTCTAGTGTGCTAGATTGCTCCTGTCCCTTGTGGGGACACGTGTGTCCTCACCATGGACACAATTCAACATAGAGTAACAATCAAAAACATTATACCTTACATGTCATTTTCCTTTTTATCAAGTATAAATTAAGAGCAAGAATCATTACAGGTCTTAATGTTGTCTCATCTCTCTGAACATTTACGCTTTGGAATTAAGTACTACGGTTCTACGGACTTTAGAGGGGATGAGTTGCCTGTCCCCCACAAAACAGTAGCGAAGACAAGATAAAAAATGTGAAAAGCTCTTGTTCAAATTCAAAGCTCCAGCTCAAAATCGTATCTACCAATGACAAGCTCATATTATTAGATTCATATAAGATCGTACAGTTGACTGGCATCTCAGTGTATCTGATCTACTTGGAAGGTGGCAGGATGATGGCCTCTATGTGAAACTACATCCTAATCTCTAGAATATATGAGTAGACTGTACTGTATGCCCCAAAGGAATAAGACAGCTACTAATTAGAGATTCCAATTAGCCAGCTTTGAGAGATAGACTAATTTGGATTACCTATGTGATCAGTGTGAAGTAGAAAAACCAACATGATATAATATGAAAAAGACAACGTACCATAGCTAACTGATGGTTTTGAAGGTGGAAGAGAGTCATGAGGCAAGATAGACAGGCAGCTTCTGAAGGCTGGAAAAATAAGGAAACAAATTCTTCCCCAGAGGGAACTGAGCCCTGCCAAAACCTTGGATTTCAGCCATTGTATAAAGCTTCTGACCCACCAGACTGTAACACGTAAAATTTGTGTTGCTTTCCATCACTAAGTTTGGAGTAACTAGTTACAACAGCTATAAGAAATGATATTTATCCTCAAACCATAGATAAAGAAACCGATGTCTTGCTTTATTTAGTTTATTTGACTAATGTTGTCTCTTTATGTCAGGGTTTATGCTACAGAGTCATGGAGGCAGAAGATAAATTAGATGCATTCCCAGATTTCAGGGTACCTCAAGTAGAATGACCATTGTGGAAACAATACAAGAATAAGAACAGAATCGTGTATTTAAGGACAGTTGAAATGGCCATCAAGGGGCAGAACTGAAAGCCACTATCTGAGAGAAGAACCAGATTGGAATAGTGTCTTTTGTTAACAGTGTTTATTACTATTTCCCAAACTGTTTTATGTGAAGTCAGACTTGACATTTTGACAGTACCACTAATACTCTGAGGCCTAGATGTAGATTCATGAAACACAGGGATGTATATGTTTACTTCTGATTTTCCCAAGCATGGAGGGAAATGTCCCATTTATGTATGGTAGCTCTGATAGTTAGGTTTGGCTGGAGTCTTGAAATTGTTTAATATGCCAAAATGATTTGACATGCATAATTATCAGGTCACACTTGAAGAAAAAGCTCTTGCCCTTCCTGTGCTCTGAGGCTCCTCATTCATTTGAGATTTGAGATAGAGAAATTGAAGGAATTATTGCATGCATTAAAGGAATGCAAAATTGGCATTTTTACCAAGTACTTCGGATGCCTGTCTTGTTTGTTCACCACTACCTAAGGAAAAGAATCCCGAGACCTAATTCCCCCAAAGAAGCATATAGCCTAGGACAAATCTTCCCAGAGCAAGAGTTCATGGTCTTATTTAACTTAAAAGGCAAAAATGGAGTGACGATTGCAATCTATGATGCAGGACAAGAAAGCAACGATTCTGATGAGCTGTTTTGAAGCTCAAATTTGTCTCGACAGGGCTTCCAGCTCCTTTAAAGAGTTCACAAGGACTAGTCCTCCAGCAACAGTGATGGATGGATAAAGCACTGTAATTAAGATCAAAGGCCACCAGCTCCTGCCTGGGTAATTACGCATTTCCCAGCTTCTGAACGTCACTTTGTTCCATTCAAAAGAAGATGAGAAACGGACACAAGTGATGTGTGCTTATTGGTTAGTCAAGGTTTTGGAAATGACAGTTATTAATTTTTTTTTTTTACCTTAAGCCATAAGAATTTGAGGAATCATTTAGATGGGAAAAAATAATTAGGACTTCATTCTAATGTTTGTTGGTATTATTTACCTTCTCCATTCTCACTTATCTTTCCTTTTAATTATAAATTTGACTTTTTGAAAATGAGATGGAAGCTAGTAAGGCTGAGAAACAAGAATCTGACGACTCACATTTTCCTGCCTCTTTCAAATCTCCATTGCCTTTTCTTATTTTTGTTTCAAATGAGGAAACGTAGTTTGTCAGGTTCAACAGCAAACTCCCATTCTCAAATTCCATTAACTCGTGGCATCTCTTATAATTGAAGGCAAAATTAGTGGCATAAAAATAGTAAATCTGAGAAAGCCTTTTGAGTCAACATACAGGAAAGAGAAACAAGTGTGATAATTTAATCAGCCACGTATTTACCCAGTGGAGGTTTTTTTAACATCAGCTTATTCGATGTTTAATAGCATGGGGTGCAATAAATGATAGAATAATACAAATTTGTCATGAAGGAACAATGCAATACAGACATTAGTTTTTAATATTACATAATATACTGCACCTCCAGTTTTTGATTGCTGTTAGTTAGCCTGGAGTGTCATCAGTGTGGTCAAGTTTTGGACCATCTTTTAGCACAGCAAATGTAACATCTTTTATTTTAAAATCAGCATTGACTTTTCTTTCTTCCCATCTTATCCTAGTGCACAGATACTCATGTTTTCATGATTAAACAGTGTCATTTACTTCTTTATTACAAGTTAGTGTGTACAAATAAATTTTCAGAGAGAGGCCCTGCTTTCTTCCAGATTTCCTAGGACATTCCTCCCATCTCTTAATAAGAAAACAATAAGAGGCATGGTTCTTTTTATAACTTGTTTTTCTTCAGACAATGAACGAAAATGTATTATTTGATAGGATTTCTTTTTTCCAGCTAAATTGTTAGCAATCACAAGGCAGCTAGTAAAAATGAAGACTGAACTAGCATCTTGACTGAAGAATCTAATTGGATGAATCTTTGTGGTTGTGTGTGCTTTTCTTTTGTACCCTGAAGAGACTGTTGTGAGTTCTGTTGTGTTTTCTCATTATCTAGGTATATGAATGAATTACTTGGTATCAGTTGCTGCAGACATGTACACTGACTGGCACTAACTATTCTCACATGGTCAGAGTGAAAACCTCCTGTGCTTCTCTGTTGCTGAGTACTACTGGTTCTACTATTTGGTAGACTATTTTGGTGAGATGAGATCTCACATAGGTCTTATATATATTCACATATATTTTACCTTAAACTCTTCAAAAGAATAGACTAAAACCTCTTCTATTTGCCCTCATTTCTCCTCTATGACCTTTGCCTAAGCTAATGATTTTTTTTGAAGCTTGGTGATACAAACGTACTTTAAAGAGCTTTAAATGTCAGAATAATTTTTAATCAGTTCAAGCTTTAATTTGCAAATATAAAACTGCACCCATTTCTTAATCTAAAGGAAAGAAATTATAAGAATATATCAAACTCAAAAATGTATAAATGAAACTAAGAAAATAATATGCTCTTTGGATTTTATAGAAAGGATTTTAGGATTTTGTTTTTTATCTGGGTTGTTAGCTACATTTCAAGGAAATTTATAAATAATGAATATTTAAATAAACTAATAAACCCTGTGAAGTTGGAAGAAACAGAACAAAGAAAACAAGATACCATGAACACCTTAATTTCATTACAAAGTACAAAGGTATTTAAGAATGTTTAGTAAGTATGTATTAAGTGCTAGATTCATAAAATATGAAGAAGACTTCAAGAGTTCAGAATCTTATTACTTATTGATTAGAAACATTGTGAGTACTTTCTAATTGGTTGGTAACTTTACATCTCTAATTTAAGACCCGGTATCAGAGTCCTTCCTATCAATGTATCTTATACTTTTATTATTATTATTTTATAACATTGTAACTGGTTGTAATTTTATTATATATTTAGATATTACTCACTATGTAACCTGCCCAGGGTAGACCAACTGGACGGACATATGTAGTCTTCTGATCTCTATTACCTTTTATTTTGTATGGACAGTGTCCCTGTCCTCTAGACTTTACTCACCCAAGGCCTAATGGAGTCCCAGGATTGTCTGTTTCCTTAAAGTTGGAGGTGTTTTTTCAGTTTGCTGGCAACAACTAGATGTGTGAGGAATAGGTATGGAGCAGAAATGAGATCTCTTGGAGCTGGAGAAACAGGAGAGCTGTTTTTTTAAAAGTATTTCAGGATGGTCATCGAAAGGAGGAAATTGTAGTACCAAAGAGTTGGAGGAATCAACTGTGAACAGGGAAAGAGGCCGAGTAGGAATGACTTGTCTACATAAACTTTAGACAGATGCCCTAAAATCTAATAACGGTCCTAAATTTTGAGAGAAGATGAATCTTTAAAATTGTTTTGCATGGTGCTAGGGATTGAAACCAGGGCCTAAAATCTAATAACTATTTTAACTTTTGAGAGAAGATGGACTTTTAAAATTGATTTGGACGGTGCTAGGGATTGAAACCAGGGCCTTGTACATGCTGGGTAAGCACTCTAACACTAAGCTACAGGACATGACCCTCAGCCCTAGAGAATACGAATTCTAAGGAATAATTTTTACTTAATATAGTAGCACCGAGGCAAAATTGAGGGAAATTATTTCTGCCCAGAGAATAAAAGTTTTTATCTGAATAACAGAGACCTCCCACACAAAGTTTCAATTTTCAAAGCCAGGAATTACTCTGTTTGGAAACATGGGGCTGATTATTTCAGAGGCTCTTCCTTTTAATGCAATAATTTTGATCCCTGTCAATCCCCAAATCCTACCTGCTAACTTCAGCTTTTGAAAGTTGCTGAGTTTTATATACTGTAAACCCTATCAGATTAATTTCACTCCCTCCATTTTCTCCTTATCAATATGCTGGTTTTCCTCAGGATAATAATTTAACCAAGCCTAACAATCAGAACAGGTTTGTTCCAGAAAAATTCATGTTTTCTGGATCCACACAAATAACATTCACTTACTAAAGCTCATGGCAAAATAAAAACCTTTGTAAAGCATTTTTCTGTGTTGAGGGCCTTTTTCCCTTTTCACAGAGGCTTCTTCCAAATGTTTGGAATCACATTTTTCTTCTGATAACTTCCCCACAATACTTTTAGCAATTCTGCTGCTTCTTCATTTCTAAAAGATCTTATCCCTACTCCAGGCCTATTACCATAAAATCCAGCTGTTACCAGCAAACTGGAAAAACACCTCCATCTTTAATAAAACAGACAAGGCCAGGACTCCTCTCCAGGTGATGGATGGGTAAAGTCTAGAGGTATAGTTAGGCAAACATTCTATCAAGTAAAATAATGACAGTGTGCCTTGCAGTAAGAGAACCTGTTGCCCTGAGACTTGAGATCCTTATAGCTTATACTGGAGAGTAAAATACAGCTAGGCTGATATGAGCCTTTTAGAGACAAAACTGTATTTCTTTCTAACAGTTTTGCATACGCACTGAACACAGGTGTTATTATGGAAGTGAAATCGTAATTTTATTTTTATTTGAATTTCATTCATGGACAATGAGGATGAACATTTCATCATGGACTAGTTATTGTCCATTTGTGTTTCATCTTTCACACTGTGTTTGTGGCATTAGTCTGTGTTGGGTGCATTATCTAATTTCTTGTTATTTGGTTGTTTTAGTTCTTTGAATGTGTGAGATATTAATCTTCTGGTAGATATATAGATACATGAGATTTTCTCACATCCTGGAGACTAACTCTTCACTAGGTTAACTACTTTCTGTGAGAAGCTTTTTATTTTATAAAATCCCATTTATCAATCTCTGCCATCCTGTTTTAAGCAACGAGAACTCTATTTAAAAAGAGCCTGCATATGTCTGTATAATCAAGTGCTTTCCCTTCTTTCTCCAGTAACAGTTTTTGAGTGTTAGATTTTTATATTGAAGTTTTTGATCAAATTGGAGTTGGATCTTATACAGGGTGGAAAACCGTAGTTTTATGTTTGTACCCATAAATATCTACCTTTTACAGTATATTTATTATGCTATCTTCTCTCTGACGTATATTTTCAACATCTGGAATAGATCATCTAGATTGTCAACTTGACAAAATCTAGAGTCACTTAGGAGACAAACTTCTGGGAATGTCTATGAAGGATTTTACAGATTAGGTAAGCTGAGGTGGGAAGACCCATGCTAAATGTGGGTGATACAATACCAGGGGCTGATTTCCTGGACTGGAGAAAAAGAAGAAAAAGAGCTGAGTACCAGAGTTCATCTTTCTCTTTCTCCTTTCTCGTTTGATTTGGATACAATGTGATGAGCCCTGTCATATGCTACCATTCCTTCCTGCCACACCCAACTGGACCAGGAGTTCAAAGAAGTCTCTCTTTGTTTAAGTTGCTTTGGTAGATGTTTTACCACGGCATCATGAAGGTTACAGTATCTTTTTAAATACAGCAGCTACAGATGAATGGATTCTTACTAAGATTCTTTGTTCTGTCCTATTGATCTGTTGTCTGCTTTGTGCCAGTTCCATGCTGTTTTGTTTATATGACTCAGTAGTATAACTTGTAATCAGGTATGATGGTTCTACCTCAAGCGTCCTCTTTACTCAGATTTGCACTGGGTATCTGGAGTCTTCTGAGCTTCCACATGAATTTTAAGGTTGCCTTTTCCATTTTGATAAAAATGTAAATTTTACAGAGAACATTCTGAATACATATTGAATTATAGATTTTCCAGTACATTTACACAATATTAATTACTTCAGTGATTAAGCTTGTGGTGTCCTTCTACCTTCTACAGTTTTGTTCAACCTCTTCAGTGTATTTAAGTTTTCATTATAAATATCTTAGGGTTTTATTGCTGTGAAGAGACACCATACCAAGGCAACTCTTATAAAGGAAAATATTCCATTGGGGATGATTTATAGTTTTAGAGGTTTAATCCATTATCAGGAAGCATGGCAGCAAGCAGGCAGACATGGTGCTGGAGGAGCAAGAGGTCTTCATCTTGATCTGAAGGCATCCAGAGAGAGACTGGATTAATTTCACACTGGGAATAGCTTGAGCATTTAAGAACTCAAGTCTCGCCTCCACAGTGACAAACTTCCTCTAATAAGGCTACACATCCTCCAATAAGGCCACACCTCCTAATAGTGCTACTTCCTATGTGCCAAGCATTCATGTGAGTCTATGAAATCCATACCTATTCATACCACCGCAGTAGAGTTCTTTAATGTTCTTCGTTAGGTTTATTCCCAAGGTAATTTTCTTTGGGTGAAAATTAAGAATGAGATTGTATTTCTGATTTCTTTCTCCACATAGTTGTTATTGGTGTGTAAACTTGCATGTGACCTTAGTATTAAATCACTATGTCACAGATGTTTATCAGATATGCAAGTTTTCTATTTTGAAGAGCATCTCTTATTTATAAAATCCTATCAATTTCAAATAAGGATACTTTGTCCCCTTTTTTTCCCAGTTGTATCCCTCTTATTTCTTCTCAGGGTGTCTTGCTTTTAGCTAAGACTTCAAGGACCATACTGATTAGAAGTAGAGAAAGTAGACAACATGACTCATTCCAGATTTTAATGAAAATATTCTGAGCTTTCCACCACTTATTACAACCTTGACTAACTTTGTGTTGTATAAAGTCTTTAGGTTGGTGCTCTTTCCATAAAAGTATGTCAGTTTTGTCAATAACCTTTCCTAAAGTGGTCTTTTAGTCTACTTGAGTGACAGATTACATTTATTGACTTACATAATTTGAACTATACTGGAATCTTTGGAATGAAGAGTGAACACTGGGTGAGTTATCTTTTTGATGTGTTCTTGAGTTCAGTTTAAAAGTCTTTTATTAAGATATTTTGCATTTATATTCATAAAACAAATAAAGTTTTCATCTGTGGTGTGGCTATCTGCTTTTTGATACTGAGGCTTCACAAAAGGAGGTCAGTAGTGTTCCATTGCCTTTATTTTATGGAACAGTTGCTTCCTCTTTATATGTTTGAGAGAATTCAGTAATAATTGCATCTGGGCCTGGGCCTTTTTAGTTTTCTGACTATTATTATCACTGCTTCAAGCACTTTGCTTGTTTTTCGATCTGTTTAAGTTCTTTATCTCATGTTGGTTTAATTTTGATATGCATCTAGAAATTCGGCCATTTCTTTTGGATTTCCAGTTTAGTGGAGTCAAAGATTTTAAAGTATGTCCTAATAGTTTTCTGAATTCCACTGGTATGCATTATAATCTTTCCCCTTCTGCCACTAATTTGGATGAGACTTTCCTTTCTGGGTGTTTGGCTAAGGGCTTGTCTTTTCAAAACAACAACAAAACAGTTCTTTGTTTTATTGATGCTTTGTATTGTTTTGTTGCTATTGTTTGTTTGTTTCTATTTCATCAATTTTTGTCCTTAATTATTTCTTTCTGTCTACTGATTGAGGTTTTGGTTTGTTTTTGTTTTCTCAATGCCTTCGGGTACGTAGCTATTATTTGAGAGGGCTCAGATTTTTTAGTAAAGAAGATTACGGCTGTAAACACAGCTCTATTTTCACCCTCATAGCTCTACTTTTTGTTATATTTCATGTTTTGGTTTGTTGCATTTTCATTTTCATTGAACTCTAGGAATCTGTACTTATTTACTCCTTTATTTCTTCGACCATTTCATCACTGAGTGGCATCTTGTTGAGTCCCCATAATGTCCTATATGTTATATACTTTCTCTTATAGTTAATTTATAATTTTATTCAACTGTGATTATCTAGAACACAAGAAATTATTTCAGTTTTTCTGTATTTAAGCTTTATTCTGTACATAGTTATATGATCTGTTTTACAAAATGTCAACTGTGTTGCTGTGTTTCTTGAGTGTTTGGATGGAATATTCTGTATGTGTCTGATAGATCCATTTGATCTACATTATAATTTAACTCAAACATGTCCCTATTTTTATAGTGTTTATAATTTAATTTGTTGTTGTTGTTAGCAGTAGTTAAGAATCAGGGCTCTGTGGCCAGTCAACATTGTTATGGTGAATTAATCTTTGTCTTTATATGTAGCCATGGTTATTTTAGCAAGCAGATACACTCATGTTCAGTGCTTATATGTTTAAAATATCTTCTTGCTGTATTATTTCCTTAATAAGGATCTCCACTAACTTTGACACAAAGTGAAGTTCATCAGATTCTAGGACATGACATCTGCTAGACTCCTTGTTCCTTGGGATATGATTTGTATTCTTTTACTCTCAGCTTGTATCTGTCTTTGATGTTGTGGTGTGTTTTTTAGAGAAAACACATGGATGTCCTCTGTTTTTTAATCTGATTTGCTGGTCTATGTCTATTGGTTGATACGTTAAGATAATTAATATTCAGGGTTATTTTACTATTTTTTTTTCGAGATAGGGTTTCTTTGTCTATCCCTGGCTGTCCTGGAACTCACTCTGTAGACCAGGCTGTCCTCGAACTCAGAAATCCGCCTGCCTCTGCCTCCAAGTGGGATTAAAGGCGTGCACCACCACTGCCCGGCATATTCAGGGTTATTAATGAAAAATATGTATTAGCTTCTATTATTTTCCTGATTGTATAGTGTTTGATATTTTCTTATTCTTCTTTTCTTAACTGCTCTTCTAATATGACTTATTGGTTCATGTATTCTTGGTGTGATTATCAATTGCTGAAGGTTTCCTTCTTTAAGGATTGTCTTTTGAATTGTCTTAGTAATGACAAGTTTCTCCAACTCTTTTTAGCATGGAAATGTATGTTGCTTCTTTACTTATGATAGGCAGTATTTCTGTATATAGTGGTGTAAATTGGTAATGACTATCTTTCAGAGTATGAGATATAACTTCCCAAGTCCTGTTGGCTTTTAAAGTTTCTGTTAAGATATCAACTGTTATTCTGATGGGCTTGCCTTTGTGCATGACTTGATGTTATTCCTGTAACTGTCAATATGTCTTTTGTTCTGTATATTCAATAATTTTATTTATAATATATGAGAAAATTTTTTTCTCGTCCTAACTATTTATTTGTATTGGAATGACTTTATTATTTTTCTACTATTAGTCCCTCAAGCATCCTTTCTTCCCATGACATATTGTTTCACATCACACTGAAATAACAAATGTAAATGTAAGAAAGATAGGACTTTATTTACATTTGTTTCTTCTTAACAACAGAAGTACATGTTATAAAATGAAGCTTAACAGGGAAGTGGGAAAGGTGAATGAATCTGTTTTTGATACTAGAGATGCTGTCTTGGTGTTTATTTTTTTGGTATAGTTAGGTTGCCATATCAAAATAAGTAACAGGAGTGTAGTAGAAATGTTGGACACTGGGGGAAGTTTGAAATGGGCTTCTCCAGTCACAAGAGAGTGCCATAGTTGTCACTGCCCAAATGATGTTTCAACCAATGATAATCTTGAAATGAAACTGCCAGGTTAAGTAACTAATGTGACTGTTGGCAGAATCATTTCTTAGATTCTTTTGTTGAATAGAGGTAGCTTGTATATAAGAGTCTTTGTATGATGCTATCTCACCTTCAAGAACGCAAAGAGCTCTGACAAGAGATTCCAAATTCTTCCCAACCTTCCAGTGGGTAGATTCTCATACACAATGGTGATGACTCTGACCCAGACACTAACATCAATGCTTGAGTCCTTCAATTTAAGATGTTAGACTGATAATGGCTGTCCAGTCATTACAGTCTTTTCTTTACTAAGTCGAGGCTTAAAACTGTCGGCATCACTGGAATACCAGACATTTCTAAAATTGTAAAAATCTGTGCAAAGGCAATACTTATTTTTACATTTCTGATTTTGATGAGGAACAATTTATCAAAGTTATTAATAAAACCCATACATTAGTAACTTTAGGCTGGACAGAAAAATAATGAATATATGACTTGTTCTTAAGGACACTGTGGGGTGTCTCTGTAGAATTCTAACACCTTTTATTTCATTTATTTCATCTCTCAAGCTAGCTAGGCATTGTGTATTATGATGCCTATCTAGGAAGGCCTTTTTAAAGAGACAAAATATGATTCCAAATACTGCTGGTTAAATTTGGCACAATGTAAAGATAACTGACAGCTATGTAATTTGATCTTGTTTATTGATCTAAATATAGCTGATGTGAAGCAGGATATAGCCACACATAACATGCAAATTGGGGCTACAGTAGAGAACCTATAATCTGAATCTACATCCTTGGTGTTTCTCTACCTTGACTGGTTATCAGTGCCATTTCCAACAACTCAACTAGCTCTTCCTTCCTTTTGATGGATTAATATATTTGAGAGGCTTGACTCTAGATATGAACTGTTCTCATTCTGTCTCTTTGATGTCTTAGTCAGATCCACAAGGTGTCATTTATAGAAGACTATTGGTCTTATTGTTGGTTCCAAGTTACCATGATTATGTATGTCATCATGGTGAGTTCTCTTCTAAAATCTACATTAAGTTATAACCCACAGAACTGCTTAATTTATACTGACGTAATCAGAACAATATAGTTCTTTTCTTTAAAGTCACGTCACTGTCCACCACTCTACTTTTCTATCAAGGTACTCGAGTTTTCTGCGTGTCTCTGTTGATCCTACATGAAACTACACCTTTTGTGATTGTATGGCAGCCAGACTTTTGTAAGCTCTAATAGTGAAGCAAAAACTCTTCATATGTTTGATATTTTTAAAAGTTTTATTTTGTTTTGTCCAAGCATGTTTATTTTCTTGTTTGTTGTTCTAAAATTTTTGCTGTTGTTACTCTAAAATCTTTATATTTTTTATGGGACTAGATATCCATAACATCATATTATTTGTCATCTTGGCACTAGAACATTTTGTTAGGGAGAAGCATCTCAAGTGTTTCCTGTAGTTCTTTGTGCTTGAGAGAGAAATTCTTGAATTTCAATGATTCTTCCAGTAGGGTGGAAGTGACTGAAGAATCAAATAAATGGCTCTTCACCTGTGTGTTTGTGCTATTCATAGTAAATGCTGTGCACCCAGACACATAGTGATTTGTTTGACAGTTTTGTTCCTATTAGCTAAAACTGGGAAACTGTGTCCTATTTGCTAGTAACATAGTTTAAGTATAAAATGTAGGGTTAACTCCTAAAATACAGGAAATAAATACTTAACTAAGAAAAAATGTTAATATCATATTTCTTTATAGTCATCATTCAAAACACTCAAAATAACAGGCAATGTGGCAAAGTGAAAAGTGCAGATCACTAAACTGAAATGGATGTGTAAGCGAATAGTGTATTTTCTTCTATGTGTTATAATTCAATGAATTAGGTTTAATTTTAGCTTAATATTTTGTTCTCTGACTTTGCTATTAGAGTGTGAACAATTTTATCTCACTATGTCAAAAATTCAGTAAAAGATAGAAGCTATAAAAACTTTTAGGATATTTTTTAAAAAATCTCTGCATGAATTCATTCTAGAAACTGCTTTTCAGTTGCATATTTGTAGAAGAGATAAATCATTGATTACTTGAGCTTCTCGGGTATTCCAATGTCACAGAAGATATTTTTGAAAAACTCTTAGTATCAATAAAACAAGCTGAACAAATGATCAGTAGACTAAACTGAAAGATCTGATGCGCCACAGTCTTTCCTGTATCTACTGTTGACTTAGAAATTTAGTTATTTCCTGTAAACCAAAATACTCTTGTGTGGGCTTTCAACATAACATCTCTGGGATCAATTTCTCCCTTCCAAACCAGACCATTCTATTTCCCATTGTCGTGCCCTCAGTGAATTCCATGTTCAGCTTCATGTGCTGGAAGGCATTTTAATCTGAAAGTCAGTGTGAAGAAGCCAGACTTTAGCTTTTGGATTTTATTAGGATTGCTTGAGTAGGTGGATCATGGGATTGCTTGGGTAGGTAGATCACGTACCCTTTCTTGTCATGCTTAAAGCTATAATAATCCATCAGTTTCTTCTGTACTGATTTCAGTCCTTGCCTAGGAGCAGGAGACAATTCCATAATTAAGGGCCCACAGGTTTGGGAGAGTAAAAATAATGTGTCTGATTCCCTTTTAACTTCTTTTCATGTATTGGAACAAAGTTCAAATGGATACAAAATAAAAATCTTTGAAAGTCATTTAGAGAAAATGACTATTTAGCCAAGGTTGTTCTCTGTCTTATGAAAAGAAACAAGTAGAAAAATAAAACCATCAGTGTTTCTTAGACGCAGTAACTAGTGAGTTCTATATTTGAAGTATTTATTCTTTGGAGACAAAGATAGTGCCTCTGACTAATGTTTGCAAATATCGGTATCTCTGTTTGAAAACTTCGTTTGAGCTCTGTTTCACAGTAACCCTAGTTAAATGTGGTAATGGAGTCTGGAAGGTGTGCAGACCTACTATGAATGACAAAGTTCATGCTACCTGCATCCTGTAAAGGAAGTAACGGAGAACGTCTCAGAGGAGTAGTTTTAGAGAAATACAATACTAACACATCTTAGAGGCCACAATCTGAACTTCTAGTGTTAATGTTATCCTCTGAAGTCCTCAGAGCCCAGTTGCATTAGAATGAGCAAAGTGTTTGTACCAGGCCTGGGTGTTTTATTTCATCCTTTCTTTTACTCATAAATTATTTCAGTAATAAGATTCCTGTATTTTTCTAACACAATATTAGGTTCTTTGGCTATAGAAGCAAACATTAATTATTATATTTTGAATGTCTTGCTTGTTTATAGCTCAATTCATCTTCAGAACAGTTTAATGACCTAAAACAAAGATTCAATTAAATGAGAGGTTAAGTCGCAAGTCTAACCTATATAGCCTTGAACTTCAAACTTACTTAGACCTGACTTCTAAGACCATATTCTTTACCTTCTCTACCTCACCATAACATCTGGCCTTAAAAGACATAGGGGTAGAGGGCATGTGAACAACAACCATGGCCCAGCACTCAGACGTGTTATTCATACATCATTTATTGAAGGATGATGTTAGTAATAGACAGTTTTAAAATTGGATTTATGAAATGCACGACTCTGTTCTTTTTTTCTTTTATTTCTTCTCAACCTCTTTCTTTCTTGTTTTCTTTCTTTCTTTCTTTCTTTCTTTCTTTCTTTCTTCCTCTTTCTTTTTTCTTCCTTCCTTCCTTCCTTCCTTCCTTTCTTTCTTTCTTTCTTTCTCTCTCTCTTTCTTTCTCTTTCCCCCTTTCATATCTCTCCCCCTCTCCAAAACTAGTTTTGAAGATAAAAATCATTGACCAATAATGAAAAGTTCTGATCCTACATCTTACTGAAAATGCCACTTTTCAATATAAATTTTCTTCTCTCATGTTCAAGTTTTTAATAAAATATGATAATAAGAACATTTATTCCTCATTCTTAGTTGATGAAATATTTTGACAATTCCAGGTTATTTAGTTCTTATTTAAACACTAAACATACCAATATTTCATGTCCTCTTCTAGTGAATGCAATATTCATATTTATTTTTCCAATGGCTAAATAAACTTTAGCCACTTACATGTGTATATAGCTTAAGAATATATATTTTCTAGAGCAGACAGGTGATTGCTGGTGGAGACACAGACGAATTGGTGCTAGGATATGCCTGCTCTTGTCAGCTTAGCATTACAGTTCAAGGCATTTGGCAAATCAGTTATGAAATATCGTCATTATTATAAAAATAAACTATATTTGACTTAAAACAATAAAAACAAAGGTATCTCTAATCAAAAGTTTTATACTCTGCATTCATGATCTAAAATAGGCCATGGTTGGGATATTTATAAGCTACATGTTTGCAAGTGATACAATTTAGAGATCTTTCCCCTAGGGATGAAGTTCTTGAATGTGTGTCAACATACTGCCAGAAAAGGAGACAAGATAAGTGTTGATCTGTAAGAGCTACCCGCAAAGCCTGACTTAGTTGAGTGTTATTATCTTTGATTTATGCTTAGAGGCTGATTTTGTACTAATCAGGTTCCAGCTTTGTGTATTTTGTGTAAACTCCCAAGTGGGCTACAGTAGTTGGAGAACGAGGTGAACGTCATGCTTGCAGCCATTGTAATTTTGGGGTTTTTGCAACTGATGGGCTTTCCTGAGGACCAAAGTCCACATGCTGAGGATGGTGGAAAAGGAAGCTGAGAAGAACTCAGGCTCTTGGTCATGCTATTGAATTAACTAAATCTAGAATCACACTTCAGGCATTTTGTCATGTGAAAGACATATTTTAAAGCCACATTTAATTGGGGTGTCTATTTCTTGTAGCTAAAGGTAACCTGACTAATACGCCAATTACCCTTTTTATAGATAAAAGTCAGATAATTTCTACAGCTAGGACAGTTAGGAAAGTTCACATAAGGTCTTATTAGCACTTCTATTTTCAAAGCTGGTCTTTTATTTTTAATCTTAAGTACAACTTTGAATTAATTATAGCTTCCAGTATATGAAAGTGTTATTTGAACCTAGGTTCTTTATGTGAAATGTAACCAGAAAGGAACTGTTTAAAGAGTATGAACAATCTGACTGTGTGTTCATATAATTATGGGCACTGATGACCATGTTGAATTCTTAATATAGAACATAAAGTAAATAGAATTCCTTTCAGCAGAGGAAGTTACATTAAAATTCAGCCTTGCAAATGTGTGCCGAGTCCATTAATTTTGGAGGTTGTTAATAGCATATTTAGAAAATATATCATCAGTAAGTATATATCCAGTTAGAAACAGATGAATCACATTTAATTAAACATTATCACTACAATTCCTTGGAAATTTTAGAAGTTGTGGAAGCAATGCAAAATGTCTTAATATGTTATTATCATACGATTCTTTAATAAAAAAAAAAAAAAAAAACACCATGCAGTTGAATATGAAAGAAGGAGTCATGGACTGCAACTCCACAACCCTCAAGATTGTTATAGGATGCTCACAGAAACTGGGACCAAAACAATGACTGCGGTGCCATTCTTGTGGAACTGAGGAACTATGGAGATTACTGCTGCAAATATGAGGTTGTACATTCTAGCAAAACTCACAACATTTCAAGAATTCAAAGTCAACATCTGTCCTGAATTTAAGCACTATTCTAATGATAGGAGACAGGAAATAATACATATAATACAAGTGAGAGAGATGGAAATATGTATCACTGAACAACATTCATATATATAAATATATATAAATATGCATGTAACAACAATTAATGAAAAAAGATGCCAGTAATTTGAAAGACAGCAGGAAGGGGTATATAGGTTGTCTTGGAGGAAGGAAATGGGGAGGAAAATGATGTAACTATATTATAATTCAAAAATAAATATATATGCAATATATATAATATATGATATATAATATATGATATTATATATATATATATTGTTCAGTGATTAAGTAAACTATAACAATAGCACAATATTGGCTGAGATATTGGTGCATTTGCCTGATGAGATGCTAGCTCACATATGAAGAGCTTGTTGGTAGAACTGAATGATGAATTGTCCTAAGATAATGAAACCTGGATGACTCTCATCCCAGTGACATAAGAATGGGGCCATCTTTAGTTCCTTGTCTGTGTAAAGTGTTTTCATGCATCCACACCTTCAAAATCGTGTACAACTGCAGAGATGGAGATTTAATATTTTTGAGGACAGTAGAGGGATATATGTTTGTGACCATACGCAAGTCATCTAATACTGGACTCAATTATTTTAGAAGCTGTTTTTACACTTTACAGAAGCTTCTGTATCTTAAAAATTGGGCAACCCAGGGGTGAGTCTCAAGATTGCTTCCAACATTCTGGCTAAGTTCCCTAAGATGTGAGAAAGGAGGCTGGTACACACAGAGAGCTTAACACAAACACTAAAGGTACCTCAAAGATGAGAACTTCACTGGGACACAGGAGCATCAAGGCAGGGTGCTAAATTTTCTTGGCTATCTTTAACATGGTGAGCACCAACTCCTCCTGTGGAGATTCTCAAAGGCGAGCTTTAAGCTTTAATGAGTAGCTGTAGCACGGGCCTCACTCTAGAACCAGAGTCAGCAAACTATGGCCTGTGGGTCGAAGCGAGACAGACACCTGGTGTTTCGGTAATTAAAGCTTTATTAGAGCAAACTCATGCCCATTCATTTATGGATTGTCTGCAGAGGCTTTGGCACTGCAAGGGCAGAGCGGGGAGAAGCAAAGGGGGTGGATGTAAAGAAGAATCCAAAATATTTTCTTTCTGGCTCTTTAGAGAAAATAAAACAAACATGCTCGCCTCTGGTCAATCACAAGGTCCAGGTATTTCTGGGGTCTCAGCTGAATGCTTGGGTATATTAAACTTTTCCACTCTGGCTGCACTGAAACTTCATGGTCTCCCGGAACTGTGGAATCTTGTCTCTGTTTTCTCAAGTCTGGGATATGTGCTTATTATTTGCTTCTAATAATTTTTTTTTTTGAGTTTAGCAAGTTTAGCTCTTACAAAGACACTTGACTTGAATCAGTTTAGCCCTTAGGACAAACTCTGGCTATTGTGACCCACTGTATATGGGTGCTGGGAACCAAAATCTGGTCCTGAAACAGCAACACATGCTCTTAACGACCGAGCATCTTTTCAGCCTTGAGTTTTAAAAGCTAACATGAAAAATACATATCATTGTCAAATATTCATTTAGTACTTACCAATAATTGATTACATTCTGAGCTATAAAAACCCTCAGTGGACTTGCAAATTTTGACATCATAAAAATTATGTTCTTTCACAAAACGATACAGGTTACAAAGCAGAATAAGGTGATTTTTAAAGCTCCCCAAATATCTAGAATTTAGCAACAATTTTATAAATAGCTTATGGAAGAGGAATAGAATCATAAAAGAAAATATGTTGAACTAACAGAAGATGAAAGAGGACAGAGATCTGAGGATGTAGCATGTACATTAATAAGGAGAAGGTCATGTTAAATATCTGTGCAATGGGAAACAGGGAGGCTTAATGAATGTTGTAAATTCTGACATTAAAACGCTGCTAAGAGCAAATTAAGGACTCAGTCAGCAAAGTAAGAAAAAATAAATGGTAAGGAAAATTAATGTTAAAGAAATTAAAGAACAACCAGTGTCTGAGTTTTTCAGAAGAATTAAGAAAACTAGTTCAGCCTCTAGCAAGGTTAATTAATGGAGAAAAATTATAAAAAGAGAGCACCAGGGTAAGAGTGAACCTACTATGAGCTACACATAATACTGGCATAAAACATAGGAGCATGATAATTCTATGACATCATGAAAACCTTCATATCATGAAAACAAACAATCTACATAGAAGGGCAAATTCATGAAAAACTAACTTACAAAATATCACTTACCAAGAGTTACACAGAGAAATGTTAAAAAAAAATGAATTACTAAATATATTAAATAAATTGATTTGCTAACAAAACCGTTCAGCCCAGAAAGCATCAGGACCAGATAAATTAGTGCTTCTATTCAAAATATTAATCAAGTTAGTCAAATTTATGTGAATTATTTCAAAATATACAAGAAACAACACTTACCCACTCATTTTCATAAGCCAGTGTGGCCCTGATTCCAAAATTAATGTGCTAGTCCTTCTTGCTTTCTCTTCCTGTGATAA
This sequence comes from Rhabdomys pumilio, assembly GCA_030674055.1. Taxonomy (NCBI): domain Eukaryota; kingdom Metazoa; phylum Chordata; class Mammalia; order Rodentia; family Muridae; genus Rhabdomys; species Rhabdomys pumilio. Next base: position 11,298,586 of record JANHMN010000011.1, read on the forward strand.
ACATGAGGACCAGAAGCAAGTTAGGGAGGAAACGGTGTATTTCAGATTGCAACTTATAATTCATTATCTGGGGAAATGCTCAAGGCAGCAACCTGGGGCGCAGACCATAGGAGGAGAGCTGCTCCCTGGATTGTTCTTCATGGCTTGCTCAGCTCACTGTCTAACACCACTAAGGACCAATTGCCTAGGAGTAGTACCACCCACAGTAGGCTAGAGTCTCCTGCATCAATTACTGATCAAGAAAGTTGTGGAGGAGAAGGTTTATTTCAGCTTCCATGCCCCAGTTCCTGTTAACCCTGGAAGGAAGTCAGGATAGAAACCCAAAGCAGGAAATAAAGCAGATGTCATGGAGAAGTACTGCTTACTGACTTGCTCCTCATAGCTTGCTCCTGGGTAGAACCACCAATGAGCCAAAGATTCCCACATTAGTCATTAATCAAGAAAACACTCCTGCACAGAAAATACTTATTGCCTATAAGGCTCTGCACAGATATGTGGATGTTTGTGTAAAGGACAGAGAGCGAGAGAGAGAGAGAGAGAGAGGGGGGGCAAAAGGGAGCCTGAGAACCAGAACTGGTAGATAGGGCTGTCTGGAAACTGTAGGTCAGAGGGCTACTTACAGGAACTGGCTTTCTTCTTCACCAACGTGACTTCTGGAGATCAAACCTACGTTGTCGCCCTTGGTGGCAGAAGCCTCTCTCTTTTACTTTGAGATTATGGCATCTCCTGGAACTGGAGCTCTTTCTGCCTCTGCCTCTAAAGTGCTGAGATTCTGGGTTTTTACCACCATGCCTAGATCATATCACCCACTGTAATGAGCGAATTTACCTTTTTCTTTTTACATGGCCTTGATTTCAGTCATTTAGCTTGCATTTTTTAAAGCTTCCATGGAAGACAGCATGCTGGTGTCTGTGCCCCAGGGGACTCATGGCTCAGCTTGTCAGACTATAGTCACTGTGGCCTGAGCACGTATGCTACCTATTTACAGGGCTAAAGATAGAGGTTTGGTTCTAAGGCAGAATGTATTCACTGCCTGTTAGCCACTTTTAAGAACGGAAATGAAATGCCTTTCCGCAGTCACTTTTCTCCATCATCTCTGTGGCCTTGAATTTACTCATCCAAAAGAACTCTTATGATTTGAGTCTGAAATGTCCCCACAGGCTCATGTATTTGAATATTCCAGTTGGTGATATTCTTGTGGGAGGTTGTGGAACTCTGGGGATATGGGATCCAACTGACAGGTATATGCCACTGGGGACAGATCATTGAGGGTTACAGCCCTGTCACTTGTTTTCAATGCAATTTCTGCCTTCTGGTCTAACAGTGAGACGCAACAGCTGCTAACTCACACACACACACACACACACTGAAGTCATTCTGCTTGCCTTCCCCACTACTCTGTGAGCCTAATAAAATGGATGAGCCTAATAAAATAAGCTGCTGTTGCCGGATATTTTGTGACGGAAAAGTGAAAAGTAACTGAAAACTCTGAAAATGATGAGAAAAAAAATCATTTTTGAAGGCTAAGTGATAAAATGTATGTTTCCTGTGTGTAGCCCACTTTACGAAAACATGCTGTTATGTGAGTGCTACCACAGAGCAGCCTTTTGCGTATGCAGTGAGAACACTTAAGAAGCACCCTCTCAGAAACTGCCCAGTATGCAGCAGAGGAGTCTGAGCTACTCTCAGCTTGCTATACTTCTGTTCCTCGAAACTTCGTCCTGCTTAACTGAAACTTCGCCCCATTTCTGCCCATCCCTCCATTTCCTACCGTCACATGTTTGTATCTTCCTTACTTCAGAGTGTCGCTCAAGCTTCCTAATGCTGCGACCCTCTAATACAGTTCCTCAGGTTTTGGTGACTCCAGTGATAAAATTATATCTTTGCTACTTCAGAATTGTAAATTCGCTACGATTCTGAATTGCAGTGTAAATATCTGATATGTAGGCTATCTGATATGCAACTCTGACTTAGTGTATTTTTCTCTACCTTCCTCCACATTGCTTCAAGTTATGAGTCCTTTTTAATGGTGGGTAATACATATTTATAACAACGTATACATAGCGTCTTCCTCATTGATTTTTCCACCAATGAACAGATATTTATTTTGACTCAATAGCTATTGATAGTGTTGTAGTAAATACCAGAGTGCAGACGTCCCCTGAGATGCTGGCTGCAGTTTCTTTGCAAACATAACCAGACGTTGGTTGCTCTAGTCCATGCTAGTTTAATGTGTAACTTCTTGAGGCACCTCCAAGCTGGTGTCCAGAATGGCTGCCATAATTTATATCTTCCCATGTGCAGGCCTTCTCTTTCCTACATATTTTTTTCAAAACTTGTGCATTTTTTCCCTGTTAATCTGCCGGCTGGAAGAGGACATTTTAGTCAAGCAACACTTGTAAATTTTCTACTGAGAAATGTTTAAGACGTGTGTCCATATTTATAACCAGACTATGTTTTGGTTTTATTTTGTTTTGAGTGTTTTGCTATTATTTTATTTTATGTGTACATGAGTCTGTGATGTGTGTGTATGTGTGTGTGTGTGTGTGTGTGTGTACACATATTTGTTCATTTGTATGAGTGTGAGTGTGCCTAAGGACATGTCAAAGTACAACTGCAGATGTTGGTTTTCACCTTTCTCCGTGTTCTGTGGCAGAGTCTCTGCTGTTTGTCAATGCATATGACAGGCTAGCTGCTCCACAAGCATTTGGGTATTATCTCCTCAGAGCTCCCCATAAAAGCACTGGGATTGGAGATGCACACCACTCTGCCAAGCTTTTACATCCTGAAGATTCAAACCCATCCTTACATAGCAAGCACTTACGCACTGATCAGTCTCCCCAGCCCCAGTTGGCATAATGTCCTATGGTTGGTTAAAAACATAGGAAGTCCCAAGCTTCACTCCTCAAAAATGTAAAGAAATAAAAGAAGCTTGACCCTGAAAGGAATAAACAAAATCACTTATTTTTAAAGATATTTCACTGTTGTAGACCAGCATTGCACTAATTATTCCAAAGATATTTTTAAAAACGTAAGTAAATTAAATAAGAACTTGATATCTTTGTGTATAATTACAGAAAGGCTGCAGAAATATCTAGTGAAGAAAATATAAGATCATATCACAAGGCGTGATACACGTGATCAACAGACGAGAGGACATTTGATAATAGACAATATCTTCTGATGATGTGAATGTTGACACATTTGTTAGAGAGGAAAATTCCTCAACCTAACAAAGGCTCAGAACAATTCAAGTACGAACACTTTTTACATGACTTGTTGGGGACACGTGGAAATGTTGTTCTTTAAGATTGAAACGGGAAAAGGATGGCAACTTTTCTGGATCTGTTTTAGTTTTCTTCTCCATCCTACAGCTGTCTCTGCATCTCTTTGTCTATTAAGAATTTGATCATCATGTATATCAGTGAGCATCTCATATGGAGTGGACTTGAATTTATCTCATCTTCATCTGAACAGCCATTTTCTTCTTTACATATAAAAAATATTCTATCTTTTTAAATCTATTTTTATTTTTTTAATGTTCATTGTCATTTTGCCTGGATGTGTGTCTGTGTGAGATTATTGGATCCCCTGAAACTAGACTTACAGAGATTAGTAGACTGGCTTGTAGATGCTGGGCAATAAACGCAGGTCCTCTGGAAAAGATGCCAGCACTCTTAACTGCTGAGCCATCCCTCAAGCTCTGAATTGTCCTGTCTATGAATAAAAAAGATTTCTTTGCTTTTGTCTTAGGTTGTTAGGATTTCTGCTGTTGCTGTGTCTGAGCTTTTATTATATTGAAGAATTTTCCCTCCATAACAAATTTGATGACATTTTTATCATCAGAGGATATGGTATAATGCTGAATGCTGTCTCTGTCCTTGGCCATGGGTAATATCCTTTTTAATGTGCTCCTGTATTTACTTTTCTTGAACTTATTGAGAATTTAGAATTTGAATATTTATATGTCCTCTTTTTCTCTCCTCCTCTCTCCCTCTCTTGCCCTGCCTACCTCTCTCCTTCCCTCCTTCCCACCCTTTCTTCACCAGATACTGGTATTTTGTTTGATTCCTTATGTGGTATTAGGGTTTTTTGTTTTTAGAAATCTATAATTTTATTAAGACAAAAACTGACAGTATGGTATGAAGTTTACACTTAAACAGAAATTTTCACATACATCTTAACACATGCTGAAAGAGATTTTACAGCGTAGTTCTATTTGCAGGTCTAGACAACACTAAAACTTGATGAATTTTGCGATATAAGACAGTATTTTAGACATCAGTTGATCTGAAGATTTTGTATTCTCAAGTGATCTACTATCCCAACATGAAAATTAATCTGAGACCAGGGCTCATGAAGTCAGTCAATTCTTGAATTGACTCAATGGAATTTGTGCTGCCAGTAACTGAACCTTCCACAAGCAGTTTCAGGGTTCAAAGCTGAAAAACAAAAAATAAAGAAGAAGAGGGGCTCCAAGAGTCTCCACCCTAAGAGCTCTCCCATAGGAGGTCCACCTGCAATACTTGAGCCAATGGCTTGGATGCACAAACTGATATTTATATCTTTGTAATTGTAAAAAGGGTTTTTCCTCTCCAATTTCAAGAATTAGCACCTCTAAGGCAGAGTGGTCTGCCTCTATATGCTCTCCAGTAAGCTTTCCCTCTCCAGTTTCCATTATCAAATGGCAGCTTTGGTAACTCAGAACTGGCTTTATCCTTTGTGGACCACTTTGAGCTCAGGTTGGGAACACCTTGGCCATAGGTTTTAGGAGTAACAAGATTTTAAAAAAACAAAAACAAAAACAAAAAAACAAACAAAAAAATCAGACTCTCATAGTCCTCATTTATGTTGCCAATGGCATTTTTTTTTTTTTTGAAAAGGCAAAATATTCTGGACACAGAACCAATTTATTAGTTATCTGTTCTACTCTTTTACCATTTCCCCAATCAAGCCCCAAATTTTAACCAAAATGATTCTACCCATCTCCCTTCCTCCTTGCCTCAACCCTCCCACTCCCAATTAATATACCAGTAATAGCCAAAAAACTACATGCATACTAGGCTGTAAAAATGCAGTTAGCACTATTGGGAAGAAGGCTGTGGGTTGTGGAGATGCTCTTTGAAGATCGACAGTATCTTTGCTTTCCCACATCCCAGTTCTGCAGGTTTTGTCCTTCATGGGAGGTCCACTGCTACCTTAGCAAAGCGCAGAACAGGTTGCCGTGAAACACCCTTTCCTCTCCATTGAGATGAGTTTGCAAACTATACAGGTTGAACAATTTAAAGCACTTGAGTTGTGCTGCAGGACACAAACCATGCTGGCTCTTCAAAGGACATCTTCTCAAACCACCTCTATGGTGTCAAGACAAGTACAACTCCTTCCCTCCCCCTGGAAACCCAGAGTCAGAGGTGACAGGGGCTGGTACTCAACAGGGCTAATTTTTTGTCATCATCCTCTGAGGGCTAGGAATGCCACGTGAGCACTTGACATTGTCTTCCTTGGCAGGGACCAGGTCAGCCTCATCAGAGTTTTTCCATTTCATCAGGAACATGAGTTCTCCACTCTCCAGTGGCTACAAAAATCCGCTCTGGCTCCAAACCCTGGGGCAAAGACTCGTGGCTTTTCTGACTCTTCTTCTTTGGTTTGCTTTCTTCTCCTTTATCTTCAGAATCAGAATCAGCTTTGCGTTTGCCTCCCTCTGATTTATCTGTCTCATGAGCTGTTTTCTGTGACTGTAGAAACTCAGCTATAAGGTCAGGGCAATCTGTCTGCTGTGGAAGGGTATCCTGGTTCTTGGGTTGTGAGTTCAGCCACGGCCCCAGAACCCAGGCTCCTGACACAAGGTCTTGATCTCCATTCAACCTACGCCCTTCAGTCACAGAGGACTTTCTGGTGTGAAGGGTGACACTGCTCGTAGCAGTGCCCTAGAGAGTAATCGGTGCTGCGCTAGGGGAGCAGAAAGACGTGTTGTGTTATCAGGTTTTGTGATGGCTTATGATGGCCAGCATTTTTATTGGTGGATACACTGTTGCATAAGTAAGCTGCTCTTTAGTATAAAGTTTAAGAATTATCTTTAGCTAGAAAATCTCTTTACCATTCAGTCTCGCCAGGGAGTGTAAGTAGGTACACACGGTTCTGTGTTGGGCTTGTTACTAGAATCTTTAGTAGATGTGCTTGACGGTTGTGTGATGAAATGACCAGGCCTGTTATGATGTCCACAGGCATTTTCCTAGAGTCTGACTTTTCAGTGGCAAATGTAGAGGCTTAGACTCCACAGCGAGGCTTCTAGTTTAGTTCTATAGACTGTCCTAGAGCTTTATTCCACTGGAGTGAGTGGACTGGTGATGTCTGTGAAGAGAGCACAAGAAGAGATGACCCCCAAAATTAGTGAACTATCATGGGAATCCAAAGAATTAATTCTGAAGTTTGGTGCTGACACCAGAGTGCTGAGAAAGGATAAGTAGAGTTCAGCGTCAGTGAGAAGAACAGAACTAGAGGAAGAAAATGAAGCCTAGGAACTCGACGTGGACTTTTATTAAACTTGAAATGTTCACTAAGCACAACGACAAAGGGGCAAGCTATAGAAATGAGACCAAACGATTTGGTTTGCAAAATTCTCTCTGCTTTGTGTAGATTGTGGATTATTAAATTATGTATGTATTAATTAATGCAAGAAATTAATAAGGCAACAATTATTCCTTAATCGTTTTATTTTTTTTCCCAAAACAACACAGGAACCTTTAATATTTCAAAGCCTTAGGTCTTCCTTAGCTAGGCAGACTTTTAACTAGCTCATCTGAGCTGATGTGAGTGGCCAGCCCCTTCCAGCCAGGTGCCAAGCTATACCTTCTAGACTCATAGCCATGTCTGTCTCCTCTCATGTCTCCAGGCAAAAGGCATTTTCTCTTTCTTCTTCAAAGGGTTCCATTCTCCATCTCAGGAAGTCCCATATTCCACTTCCTGGAGGCCATTTGGCCATCAGCTTTTATTAAAGCCAATTAAGAATGTCTTAGGATGGCAAGGAAGGATAGAGACACACTTTCATACCATGTACCTCAACCTCAATGGCCTTGGATTTAAAATAATACCATCATGTAGAAATTAAAAAGCTTACTGGGAAAATATTTCAGTCCATGATAGAGGGTCAATGTATTCTAACATATATTTGAACACACCAATGCAAAGCATAAGATCTCAGGTCTCAAGAAAATTCACAAAAGCCATTAAAAAGAAATTCCTCCAAGAAAGAATGCAGGTGCCGAAAGCATATACAGAACACCCAATTTTGCCAATAATTGAAGAGAGCAAAATTAAAAGCAACCTGTCATTTTCTGATAGATAAATTGGTACTTTTATTTTCTCTTTGTACTGTTAATAGTCACTGCTGTGTAGAGTTATAGAATTTTAAATTGTTACACCCTCCCAAAGGAAAATAGGGTAACATTTTGCAAAAGGAAAAAAAATCAGCTATGAGGATGGGGTGGGGGAGAAGTGGGGTGGTGAACTTTCGTGGAACATACCCAACCTTGAGTTGCTCCTCCCTCAAGAAATTGATTGTGTAGAAGTTTTACTTCCTGGACTCTGCCTTAAAGATGGAAAATGGTTTAGACTATTTATGGCATTGTTAATGGAAACATTATTTATAAAGCCAAAGATGACCCAAGAAAATCAATGATAAAGTACTCTCTGTGACTTTTAGCTAATTCATTTGCCACTTCTACTCTGAAATCTCCTATTCGAAATAGACACAGAAAACATTCCTACCTTTGTGCTTATGGTCTCTATTTGGAGAAGGCCCTTTATTCTATTACCTCAAGACCAACACCCTGATTCGATGGCCTGCCCTTGACTGAGACTCATAAAAGAAGTGAGCCTGAATCTTTGTAAGCCTGGGGACTGAATGACTCATGGAGTCAATAATACTATGGCACACGTAAGTTCATCACATTAGGCCCTTCCCACGTGCCATATTTTATTTTAGCTTCACAAAGATATTATCTGATGCTTCTATAGTCCCTATTGTCCAGATGTGAAAATTGAATTAGCATTTAAATTGCCTATGTCGCTAGTAAATACTAAATGTGAGGTATTAGCCCCGATTTGTGTTAGTCTGTGAATAAAACACTTAATGATCACAAGGACAGTACCTAAAAGAACAACAGTGCCTAACTTATATTAGACAGACACGTGCTAGACTCAGCACTAAGTGCTTTCTCTGTATCTCCTCATTTAAGCTTAGCAACAATTTCATGAGGAAGACATTATTACTATTCCCATGCACAGAGAGGAAACAGGTATGGAGCCCCTATATAAGACACCCAAGGCCTAGGTCCTGTAAGTATTAGAGAACAAATGAACCCATATTAATTACTATTTCCTGACATGTGGCACCTTCATTGCAGATGTGATGGTTTTGTAGCCTGTTATAGCATGTGCTTCATTTATTCTCTCCTTTTTGGAAACAAACCTTTGTCAACCCAGTTGCTGAAGTACAACATACCAGAGCAGCAGACACACAGTAGGCAGTGGGAACAAATGCCATCTATAAAACCCAAGAGCTATGTTTCTTTCTTAGTTTCCGGTGAGTCAGTCCCAGCCCCTATCATATTCCCCATATTGAATATCTCACTACAGAGCAGAAAGATCTGAGTTTCCAGACAAAGCCAACATGATGACTTCACCTGCTGTTCCTTTGTTGGGCACTCGGTCTCCTCTTTATGCTTACCCATGATGTCATCATGGTAGCCTGCCAGTCTTACCCCTGCTCACTGCTTTTGAATTTGTAGAATTTCTGTCTTGGATGACCTGGAGTAACAACCACTCAGCACCTGCTCTCAACGTGGTAAAGTGCGCAGTGTTCTCACCAGAAGGATATCTGCAGAATGCAGACATGTCACCTAGGATGAAAAATGGGCCACGCAATGTTTTACATTCAAAATTGGAAGGTTTGATTACATCCTAGCCATTTGCAGCTTCAGCAACTGCCTGAAGACAGTTGGAGAAAATATCGCTGTGACTGCAATATGGGTGTGACCAGCAAGCAATAACCCATAGCGTCACATAGACTCTGTAAAGTTCATGTCGCTTGATTTCCCAGAAGAAAGTTTTCCTGCATCCTTTATTCGTTTCTGAAATAAGTCAATATTCACTTGAGAACTTCAGTAGGCTGGTGTTATATGCAGAAATAGTGAACTAATCTTGATATGTTCATTGTATCAAAATACTTACAATCGGGAGGAGAGATGATGGATTCCAATGCACTTAATAAGTATTGTAGTGACCAGATGGACAGAATATTATCCTAATGGAGCTCATAGAGGGACTGATTCTACATTGCGAAGGTGAAAGAGCTTAGAGAGGGAAATTTAGAAATGGATCACTTCATGCAGATACAGCATGATGTGAACGAAGCAAAGTGAGAACTGTGGGTCCATTAACGTGTCGGAAAGTGAGGGTAAAACATGAGACTAGATTAAACTGGCATCATATGGTGTTGCAGGATATCTTCCTGCTACACTACATTTGCAGTGGAGGTCAGTGATTGGGCAGTAGAAGAGGTAGGCAGAGTAAGGAGTTTAGAGGAAAAGGAGGAAGAGAGAGAAGAAGAAAAATGGAGGCAGACAGCTGTGTCTCTGGGAGTCTCAAGTAATTAAACATATTAGAAGGTTAGATATTGGGTAATATTTCTATTGTATGGGCATCTTGTTTATTGAGCATTTCTAAATATATAAATATATTGGATAATCTTTAAGTATTAAGAGTCTTTATTCTACTGGGAACCACGAACATGGCAGGTATCGTCTGGAGCTTAGCAGAGAACCATGAGGGTGACGGGGTTGGCCCAAAATCTATGCTTTGGGCATGGTCACTATGGATCTGATTAACAGAGACAGCAGCCATGTTAACGTCTCCTGGACATCAGGGCCAGTGCTTCTAGCCGGCTGGAGCTGCAGTCAGAGCAGAAACAGCGGGAACATGGCAGCTTCCAGGGAACAAGCCGGACCCCACACTGGTTTTTAAGAATTTCCCATTTCATATGGAGGACATGAAGAATTAAACTATGCATGTCTAGGTATTCACTATTATCTCCTTTCAGGAAAAAAAAACTATAGGTGTATATAAAGAAAGAAATAATGATGCTAGTTCTTAAAAGGCTAGAAGAATAAAAACATAGATAAAAGTGTAACTTATATTCCACTCTGTAATTTGTGCCTTTTACATCTTTATAGTGGAAGAATGCACACACAGACACACACACACACACACACACACACACACACACACACACAGAGAGAGAGAGAGAGAGAGAGAGAGAGAGAGAGAGAGAACTAGATAAATAAATGTGACATAGACTAGTATAGTAGACAAAAGAATGACACCAGTGTGACAGACCCCAGGGAAAGCAGAAACAGGAATATCCAAATGAGCTCTGATGACAATTCTGACCTTTCCTCCTAAATATATGTCATTATTTTAGATGTGGTCAATAAACAGTGACAGAATCTGTTGGTTGATTATTCCAGCACTTAGAAACCTTCCTAAAGGGGAGCAGATAATAAGGAAGTGAATGGAAGAAAGGTTGGATGAGGGCTGTTCATGCTTAGGAGACTTGATGTTGTAAAGAAGCAGTCAATGAGCGGAAGATATTGATTTTTCAGTCTCTTTATAAGTTTAATTTCTTGTTTTTGCTTGACTTTATTTTGAAAAGTTCCAGCATTTTTCTTCTTGGTCACCAAGAAGAAATGTTCTTGATGCTTGCTCTTGCCCCAGGTTCTGTTTTCTCAGGCCTGGCTTCATGGTTTCTTAGCTCTTCAGCCTTCCTGGAGCACTTACTCTGCTCCCTAAGGCCAGGCTGTATGGTTTCTTAGTTCCTTGGCAATCCTGTAGAACCTGCTCTGAACTTTCCAGAGTGCCTCGCTTTCTATGAACTCCGATGAGACATAGGTGTCCTACAGACTTCTACAACTGGCTTCCAGTCATTCTTCCATAGCATGTGTTCAATGGAAGAAAGGAAGAAGGGCAAGAAGAAAAAAGGAAAATAAATTGCTTTCCCAGGTGGCTTTTCTACAGAAAATGGTACAAATGTTTAAAGCTATTTTTTTTTTTTTGCATTCATCTCACTCTCACTCTTAAAGGACAGAAAAACGACTCAGCTTTTCAAATATTTCAGTGGTTCTCATTCCTCATAATGCTGAGAACCCTTAATATAGTTCTTCGTATTATGGCGTCTCCCAAATGTAAATTTATTTTTGTTGCTACTTCATAGTACGTTTGCTACTGTTATGAATAACAATGTAAATATCTGATATGCAGATGGTATTAGGCAAACCCTGTAAAAGGGTCATTCCGCCCAAAAGGGATCAAGACCCACAGGTTGAGAACTGCCGAGATATTTGTTCTTCACAAAACAGCAAGCAAGCATGACACTATATAAACTATCTGGAATACAAGTGAACAATGAAGAGAGAGGACAGAGCAGCAGGGCCAGTGTCCAGGCATTGCCCTGGGCTGCACGGACACCTTGAGTATTCATCCCTGACTCTGTAAGCTACCGTTTTTGTTCCTGCAAAATGAGGATTTGGAGTAGGAGTTTTCTAATTTTTTTGTGTGTGTTTGAGGAAGGGACAAGGAAAGAGGATGCATAGCTATGACTCATTAATGAAAGAAAGCAAGACAGAAGAACTGGTCTCTAAGCTCTGAGTTCAGGGACAGGCTTCATATCCACAGTCCTCTTATGTGTTTGAAATAAATTATACATTATTATATGTTATATGTTATATATGTTATATGACATATGACATATGATATATTATATATTATATATTGTATATCATATTATATATCATATATCATATTATATATTATAAAATAAATATTACATGACAAAATATTATATATATATTATATATGTGACCAGCCAGCAGTGACTTCCCCTTCACAATACTGAGCTCTAATTGGAAGAGTGTAAGCAAGAGAATAGCTAGAAAAGGAACTGTCCCAGTTGGCATGGGGTACTGCTCTAAGAACTCAAGGTGATAGAGCAAATAGTCAGCATCGTAGGTTCAACATAGTTAGCATCGTGGCCCTAATAGATGGAAAGATGGTGGTTGTTTTCTGTAGCATCATTTATTCTTGAACTAAGAAAGCTTGTTAAGACTAAATTCAAAACAAAAACACCAAAAGTAAACTATGACATCAAAGTTTACTGAGTTTCTAGATAAGAGGGCACAACACAAGTGAAAAATATTGCTGAGAAATTTACTCAGGGGAAAGAGTTGAATCAGGGCATTTAAGTGGTAGAAAAAAGAGACTCAAGGACAATGGACCAATAAAGAACAAAAGTTAGTCTACAGATGTGAGCACAGTTTAGCTGTGTCTCCTGTATATGGTCAGGAAGGAGTTTGGGTCAGTAAATCTGGAGTGTTAGTATCTTGCAAAGAGGAAATATTAGTCCTTTATAAGTATAGTTTACTTGTATTCAACCATGATGAAACATCATAGATTTCATATTTCCAAAGCTAGGATTCACACAAAGCAAAGATTTTCTTTGAACTAATGCAAGCACTTTCTTCCAAAGATGTGAAACCCAAACAAGGAAGACATAAGCACTTGACTAGTCTGAACACTCTGACTCCTGTATCAGAAATCAAGGACTAGTTTATCACTGACTCCAGTCTCTTGCATGAATCAATGACACCTTCCCAGGTGACCCCCAGAATGAAGTCTTTACCTTTGTTCTACTTATACTTCTATAAGAAATGCATATTCATAAATGAAGGTCACAATGCCTGTTCTGGGAAATACTGATTCACAGTTATTGGTGTTAATACAGAATAGCAAGGAAATCTGTTAGTGAGATCACTATGAGGAAACCCTGAACAAGATGCCCTTTGAATGGCCTCTAATTCTAAACTCCTACTAGAGATCAACCCTGAGTTTTGTGCTCCTGCTACCCCTAGCTTCTTATCCACCACAAACATCAAACAATGTAAGACCAAAACCAGTGTTCGACCAGCAATACTTGGGAATTAAAACTCACTGAGGATTAAAAGCAGTTGGATACCTACTGGGAAGGGTCATTAACTAGACAAGACCGTGATGGGGTTCTTTATTTCCTTTTCATTTCAAAGAAACCCTTGATGCCTTGGTGTCTGGAGAAAAACAAATCAAAACACCTCTGGCAATTCTCCTCACATGCCATATAATTCCAATGGGGTTAAGAGAAAGCAGTGATTCCAAAGCTATAGCAAGAAAGCTCAATGTCAGGCTCTTTAAATAGTTCAGAGAGCTTCTCTCCTCTTCCAAGTTCTAGAAACACCTCTCCTGCAGTGCCAGCGTCACCTCATGATACAATGGTGAAGGTTGGAATGAATGGATTTGGTTACCAGGGCTTCCTTGATGTCTGGCAAAATGGGTATTGTTGCCATTGGTGACCTCTTCATTAACCTCAACTGCATGGCCTACATGTTCTAGTATGACTCTACCCATGGCAAGTTCAACGGCAAAGTCAAGCTGAGAATAGGAAGCTCATCTCTATCTTCCAGAAGCAGGATCCTGCCAATATCAAATGGGTTGATGCTGGGGCTGAGTGTGTTGTGGAGTCTTTGGTGTCTTCAGCGCCAGGAGAAAGCCAGGGTCCACTTGAAAGATTGAACCAAAAGTTGAGATGTCATCATCTCTGCTCCTTGTGCTGATGCTCCCATGTTTGTGATGGGCATGAACCATGAGAAGCATGACGACTCACTAAAGATTATCAGTAACGCTTCCTGCATCACCAACTGCTTAGTCCCTATGGCCAAGGTCAACCACGACAACTCTGGGATTGAGGAAAGACTCATGAAGACAGTCCATCCTATCACTGCTACCGAGAAGACTGTAGATGGCCCATCTGACATGATGGCCATGAGATATGATCTTTGCATCCACTGTTGCTACCTGGGCTGTGAGCAAGGTCATCTCAGAGCTGAACAGAAAGCTTATTGGCATGACCTTCCCTGTTCCTTGCCCCAGTATGTTTGATGTGGATCTGGCATGCCACCTGGAGAAAGCTGCTGAATATAGCCACATCAAAAAGATAGTGAAGCAAGCTTTAGAGGGCCCACTAAAGGGTATCTTTGGCTACACTGAGGACCAGATTGTCTCCTTTGAGTTCAACAACGACAAAAACTCTTCCACTTTTGATGCTGGGGCTGGTATTGCTCTCAATGACAACTTTGTAAAGTTTATTTCCTGGTATGACAATGTATATGCCTATAGCAACAGGGTGGTGGACCTCATGGCTTCCATGTACTCCAAGGAGTAAGAAGCTGGACCATCTGCCACAGCAAGGACATAAGTTCAAGAGAGAGAGAGAGAGACTCTCAGCTGCTGAGAAGTCCTTCTTCCAACTCAACCCAGACACTGAGCATCTCCCTTGAAATTTTCAACCCAGACCCCCAGAATAAGGAGAGGAGCTTAAGGAGCCCTAATCTCTTGAGTACCATTAATAAAGTACCTGTACCCGAGAAAAGAAAACTAAAGACTAGGAGACTTGTATTTTAAGAGGGACTTTAGCGTTAAGAAAGCTACAGTAAAAGTAAAGTCTTCAGAATCTAAAACATCTCCCTGCTGAGCCTGTCCACCTCTCCTCTCTCACAGACACATGTGGGTAGTGAGTAACCTGAGACCTTAAAGAGGACATAATTCAGCCCAATCTTCCACTGTCAGCTCCCAAACTTCAGAATTGCTATGGGCAAAGTGAGTAGAGACTGTGATTCTTCCCTAAGATCTGGCAGATTTATTCCACTGCTTTTGCGCCTGAGGAAAGGTCCTCCAGCACAAACAGATGCTTCTTGCTTAACAGGGTACAGTTCACCGGCACTCCTGACACTTGACAGTATTGGCCACCCCGCCCCTGCTCCTGAAAACAGCTGTTCTGTATCCTGTGGCTCCGAAACTACTTCCTGCCCCATTCTCTTTCAACCCCTCTTGAGACCTTATCACTGTACTTTACTGCAAGAAGAGATGTGGCAGCTGATAGGGTTTAGGCCTTCAAAGGTTTATGGCCACTGGCCTTGAGAAGGAAACTGATGGCAAAGCTGATATTTAGAGCATTATAGTGTGTGTATCCTCACCTGCCATGCCCTAGGACTTAGCTGGGAGTGCTACGTTCTCCTGCTTATGTAGGTGTGTTGAGAAAGATCCTAGGAGACTTCCATTTCAGAAAAAGACTGTTTATTAGGAGGCTGCCGTTAAATTACACATCTTACTCTCCCTTGAATCTTCGTACACCAGAGCTAACAGGTGGTCACTGATAATACCCTTCTCCCCTACTTTAAACTGTAGAAACTAAGTAATAGTGGGAATAGACTCTTTAATTCACAGTACCAGGCTTCTCACTTGATTAAGACCGTGCCTGGAGGTAATGTCAACCTGCTCTGTGACAAAACTACTTTATCTGAAGAATTTGTTGTTCTGTCGATAATTTCTAGGTGTTTCTCGATCAGATGTATGTGGTGACATCCCCAAATTGTAGGCCAGTTGTTTACCTGAGTTAATTTATATCCTTTTCTGGGTCTCAGATTGTTCATATCTAACTTAGGAAATATCCTTTCATGGTATTTTGCAGCTTGAATGTTCTTAAAGCAAAATAATGAAAATTTTGTTAGCTGTGTCAAGCAGAGACATACTGCAGATGTACAGATGGCTTGAAATTATAGACTTTTCACGCATGCTTCTTGGTCACCGTCTATAATAGGAGAGCGTGCCTCTCGTTGAGGCGGCAGAGCATTCATACTGCTTCCCTAGTGTGTAGAGCAGCAGTCATTTCTGCTCAGGACATTTCCCTGTGTGCTGCTGTTGTTGTCCTCTGGGCCTTTATTGCCATTTGCTGTATAAACAAGCCAATGTGTCAGTTAGATGTCTAACAAAACAATGAGGCAGTGTACCAAGACTGAAACCATTTGAATAGGTCATTACATCAACTGGCCAGAGACGCTTGGATTTAAGGTGTCTCAGTGTGTGGGCTGTTCAAGGTCACATTGGATAATGACTGAAGTATGGAATCCAAAAACCTTCCCTTTCTACCTCACCTCACACACATTGTGCTGTTAGTATTGGCTTTGAAAGCAGCTGTGGTCTCACTGTGGACTAACTCTAATGCTTATTGTCTAATGGGGGTGCAGCAGCAGTGATTCCCTCATGAGCTCCCCTGGATTCCTTTCTGCATGAGCACTGTCTTGAAGGGACCTCTACAAATGCATAGTGCCTTAGAAAGATGGGTTTTGCTTTTTGATTGTATACTTCTGTGTTTTCCTTTGCACATTGGCATCACTCTTTCTTCTTCTGGTTTATTTCTTTGTCCCTTGTTTTCTTCTTTTTGTCTTTTTATCATTTCTCCCTTGTCATCTTTCCTTTCCTCTTCTTCTTCTCCTTCTATTCCATTTCAATAAAGGTTTCATTTTAAAAAGGACTGTGATGTAGTACCCCACCTAGTACGCTCTAACTGGACCATAAGAATGGAATCGGAGCTAGAGACTCAGGATTGCAGAAGACACCTGGGACCTCAGAGCAGTGGAGGCAGCAGCAGCAAGGCTACTTGGAGACTGTCTACTGAGATCTCAGTTCAGAATAGAATGAATTTCTGAGAGGGACTGGTCTATAACTTGGCTTTGGAGCAACAGTACCTTCATTTTACAGGATTTTAATTGAAATATCTTTTGGGCTTCAGTAACTCATTCTTTTTTCTTTTCATCCTCTTATTCCCTTACTTTCTTTAATCTTAATCAGAGGGAGTAGTCATTCCTGCCTTTAAGACAGACATTGTGGGTTAATCCTCCAAAGGGGATATTACAGAGAAGCTACTGATATCTTTTAATTTATTGGTATGTATGTGGGGTAAGTGTGTCAGTGTGTGTGTGTGTGTGTGTGTGTGTGTGTGTGTGTGTGTGTGTGTCTGTGTCTGTGTCTGTGTATAGTATTTGTATGCTTGTTCATGTGTATCAGTGTCAGCATTGGCATGCCAAGGTCTATGTCGGGATGTCAGAAGACAGCCTTCAGGGTCTACTTGTAGCTATATAACCCAGGCTAACTGGCCCATGAGCTCCTACACATTCTTCAGCCTCCATACCCCTCTTCTCATAGGGATGTGCTGGGATTAGTGACGCCACTGTACCGAGCTTCTATGGGAGTTCTGACAATCCAAACTCAGGTCTTCCAACTTGCTGAACAAGCATTTTTAAACACAGAACCATCTTACCAGCTATCATGTTACATTTTCAAAGCTTGATATGTCTGACTCTCCAAGCCAGCTGTACTCTTTAATGAGCTATGAGACCATATACTGATTACTCTTTCATTTTCTGTATCTATAAAGAGGCTAATAATAGATTGCGTTCTTTGAGGACTAAGTATGCTAATATATGTGATGTTCTTAAAAGAGTATCAGCATGTAGTAAATTATATAAATATTATTATTTATAGCTTCATCCTTCTTTGTACTTCACTTTTTACGGTGCAATAAAGGTCTACTGATTTTCGTTGAAATTATCACTTAAAGTCGTTTTTAGACATATGTGAATAGCTATTTCAATTTTTACTTAGCGGACCATCATATTATGAAATGTAAAGTAGTAGGTATTATGCACATTTCACATAAATTACATCAGAATAAAGAGGACTGACTGATAACACACAGTGATGAGTTCCTCTTGATTGCCAAATTGACTGGAATGAGAAATAGCTCGATTAAGAAACCTCCCCTCTCTGTATGTCTGTGAGGGCACTTGTAAGAGAAGCTGTATTTGGTGGGCAGTAGCGTGCCATAGGCAAAGGGCACAGACATAGAAATGGGGAAAGCTCATGAGCACAGACGTTCTTGCTCTGCTTCCTGGAGAGAGCAACATGAGCTCCCTTGCATCATGATGCCATGTCTACACAACATTACAATGCACAGCATGGCCCCTGCTTACACAGAACCTACTCTTGTGAATATGAGCCACCAATTGTCCTGTTAACTCTCTGTGTAACACAATAAGCATCTCCTCTGGCCAAAGTGTGCCCAGTTACTACCTCATTTTAAGACCACAGTAACTCCTTGGAGCTGCTCTTAATCCCTTTATTTTGCTGGTGAACATCCTAAAACCATTTCAAATTTGCTTCATATTACAAAATCAAGCAGTTACCTTCTACACGTTAGTATGCCATCTGGTAAAATATCCTACTAATTTTCTGAATACAGTTTGAATTAAAAATTGGAATAATAAATTCATACCAGGAGCTGGGTACTTAATTGCCTGCTAGATCTTATGTCTGGTATGTCTGAGGCATATGTCACTGGGTTCAGTGACAAGGAAGGTTGACATATCCTTACTATTTTGTACTGGAGTCAGAGATGCACCAAGCTGTAAGAGGCAGATGACTATAATGCATTGGATTTTAATGCAAGTGCCATCAGCACATTGCTACTTGTCAAATGTCTCTTCAAAGCTAAAAGGTAAAATATCCAGGATGAGTTAACATTAAGAAAAGCAGACTTATCTGTAACCTGTAAATAGAAAACTGATAGCTTTGGTACAAAATGAGAGCATTAGTATATGTATAAAAAAACAAGACCCCAACATTTGTAAAACTATAAACATGGGTATTTTGATATTGTATTCATGCCAGCTTTGATTTTTATTAAAAGTTATTTCATGATTATTTTGAATTAATTCTCCCTTTGACCTAAAAAAGTATAAAGCAAGTCTTCATATTTAAATACTCACACCATATAGCTAGTAATGTCTACCAATTCAGACTTTTAGTTATTAGAGTTTAGCTTTGTTAGCTAGGCTTTGACTCTGTTTTGTTTGAGAAGCAAGGGTTATGTGTGGTGATGAGGAATCACTTGTCTGATTGCAGGGCTGGGTAGATAAATTGTCCTGTACTGTTTATGGCCTTCACCATTTAATCTGTGTTGTACATTTGAAGTGTCTGCAGTGAGCCTGGTAATTGGTGAATCCACAGGTTGGGCAATAGCTGGAGGTGAAATGTCTTCCCAGAGGCTTCTAAATAGGATTCTTTTGATTTTTTTTTTAAATTGAGGTTGTTAAACCATGCTGGTAAGGCAGTCTGTGTTGAGCAGGAAGAGTAACAGAATGGGTTTTCTATATGGCCCCATGTGGAGTAACTCAAATATGAAAACACAGTGCCTTTCTTTAGAGATGCAGTTCAACTGGTCTTTACTGAATACCTCTCTATGAAGCAAACCAATACACTGCCTCTTCTGGGTTCTCACTGTAGCACTGCCTCCTAAACACTAACTGTTGGCCTAGAACTACAGTTAAGAAATAGAAACACGCATGGCGAAAGACAACAGAGCACAGACCAGATGTCTAACCGAAGTGCGATAACTCCAAAATCTGATAGGTAAGTAAACGGATGCTATATAAAAATGTGCTACTGACATTCAAGACCATAGACTTGGGCAGCTATGGTACAATAAGATGACAGTGCCTCTGACAGGAGCCTATCCTCACTGTCCTCTGAGAAGGTCTACCAGCAGCTGACTGAGACAGCTGCAGATACATACAGCCAAGTATTGAACAGAGGTCGAGGACTCCATGGGAGAGTTAGTGGAGGGATTGAGGTAGCTAAATGGAATGGCAACCCCATGGGAAAACCAACAATATCAACTAACCCAGATCCTTCAGAAGTTTTAGAGACTAAGCCACCAACCAAAGAGCATGGGTTAGTCCATGGCCCCTGGCACGTTTGTAGCAGAGGACTGTTTTGTTTGTGCTCAGTGGAAAATAATGTGCCTAATCCTGTAGAAACTTAATGCCCAAGGGAAGGTAGATGTCAGGGATGAGGGGAGAACACAAAGGTGAGATGAGGTAAGGTGAGGAAGGATGGAGGGATACCCTCTCTGGGGCAAAGGGGAGGAGGGATGAGGTAAAGAACTCTGGGAGGGGGGACCAGGAGGTGGGGGTAACATTTGGATTGTAAACAAAATAATTACAAACTATACATAACAATGTAGAAAATAAATACTGGGCTGTTAGTACAAACTTTAAAAAACATAATCTCAAAAGTAAAAATAAAAAACTCTATTTGGAAACTAAAGTTTAAAAAAAAAGATGTCAATGCTTCCTTACATGTTGAGGTAAAATCTTGTCCAGACAAAAAATCAAACATGGAATGAAGTGTTTCTCTAGTGTGAAAAAATTGAGCAGAACATGTGCTCTTTCTTTCCAGATGTATTAAGAGTTTGGGCAGGAATCAAATGTTTACAAAATAATGTATTTGTTAGTTTTTAATGCAAACATTAGGAAAAGATACTATTAACCAAATAAAACAGATCAATATTCTTAAATGCTTTTATACTCTAGAAATAAAAAATACATGTTAGATGTGTTGATTTGAGTAGGTATGGCTTCATAGACTCACGTGTTTAAAAGCTTGGCCCCTAGGGAGTGGCGCTATTAGGAGGTGTGGACTTAGAGAAAGTGTGTCACTGTTAAGGTGGGATTCAAGGTCTTATATATGCTTAAGCTATGCCCACTGTAATACACAGTCTCCTTCTGCTGCCTGTTAAGATGTAGAACTCTTAGCTCCTCCAGTACAATGTGTGCCTGCATGCTGCCATGTTTCCCACCATAGTGATTGTCTTAGTTAGGATTTTATCACTGTGAACAGATACCATGACCAAGGCAACTCTTTTTCTTTTATTTTTATTTTTTGATTTTTTTTTTTCCGAGACAGTGTTTCTCTGTGTAGCCCTGGCTGTCCTGGAACTCACTCTGTAGACTAGACTGGCCTTGAACTCAGAAATCCACCTGCCTCTGCCTCCCAAGTGCTGGGATTAAAGGCGTGTGCCACCACTGCCCGGCATGACCAAGGCAACTCTTAAAAAGACAACATTTAATTGGGGATGGCTTGCAGGTTCATTTCATGGCCAAGCCCTCAATCCCCAACACTATTAATGAAACTGTTAATGCTTGCAGTCAGGAGCATGTTGTCCTCTGAGAGGCTCCACCCAACAGGTGACTCAAACAGATACAGACACCCAGAGCCAAACAATGGATGGAGCTTAGGGATCCTTACAGAAGAATAGGAGGAAGGATTGTGGGCCCCAAAGAGGAAAGGAACTCCACAGGAAACCAACAAATCAACTAACCCATGAGATGGGTCTCTAGTTTCATCTCTACACTGGTGTGTGCTCTATCAGAGAGAAGTGACACGAAGAACTAGAAACAAGTAGCTAGATGTTTGGGTCCTTGCTTCTTGAAATTGAGATTGTGAGCTCACTTACATTCTCCGAGTTTTCCAAGGTTAAACGTTGGGATGATTAAGATGAGGGTAAATCAAAATATCCTGTGCTGGGAACATAGGAAGCCTTGTGCCATATTTACATCTGTCAAATCTTGACAGACACATCACAGAAATGCTGTCAATATATAAGATTAAGCTGATTATCATGACCTGCCCAAACAGGAAATTTTGTGGCATAGGAGGGATTCCATGGTTCCTAAAATGAAATATTTTAAGAATAAAGATTAAAATTATATTTAATAACAAGATGAACTTAGAGACTATTCTCTTTTCACATAGGATGACAGAGGTCAGATAACAAAGCTCTTACTATTAGTAACTTTATATCTAACTCCTGTTCTCTCCTGCTACCAGCTTACTGCTCCAGCAAGTTTCACACGCTCTCTAGGACCCTGTTTTCTGAATAGGAAAAGGAGAAGATGCACTATACCCACCTTGTAGTTAATGTCACTATTAACCAATCTATTATTCAGGAAGTAATTTGAGACGAGCATACAAGAAGTCTTAGTCAATGATATTGCTAGCTCTTCTTACTGGCCATCATTAATTTTTACAGTTTTTACTCTATCACATTCCAAGAAAATCATTGGCTTCAGAACTGTCTGTCCAATTTGTGATCTTTAATACCCAGAAAGGTTTTTTAAAAAATCTGTTTGTGTCAGGCTATGAAGCATTTGGAAATTCCTCTGTGGGGATTCTGAAGTGTCACAGTAAATGGAAAGAAATTACAATGGAAATGGAAGCAAGACATATACACCATGAGTAAAAAGCCAGAGGAACTACCTGAACATTCAAAACCCTCCTTCTAGAGCCTAGAGGTGAGGATGTAGGAGAGCAGAGCTTAAGGAAGGCCAGGGTGAGATGTCCTTTTAAAGCTGAATAGACATTGGAGTCAGATGCAGAACTAAGCCCCGAGGCCAAAGAAGGAGGGCTGGACCTGCAACTGCCCACACTGAGCTCTGTCCTCTGTTCCCAGGCTTAAGTTGCTTTGGATGGATGGATGACCTCTGGTTTTGTGTTCTGCTTTGTACAAGCAGGATGCCACATGTGACTTCCAGGAAGGCTGGTTGGACATACTTCTGAATCCGAATCCTTTGATTTTTTTTCTAGCTTTTTTTTTTCTTTTACTTCTTTTCCCAGGTAAATGAAGACATGCCCCACCCACCATGAGTTTGTAGCTTTTCCACAAGTCTTGGATTTCCAAAGGGGTGTGTATTATCTCCAATGGCTTAATACATCCTTTAGAGCATTGGATCCACTCTGGGGGCTATTTTGACTGTGGGACCAGCTGTATGGGCCTCTTAGGGTTCTTGGTTCTGGAGTGAGCTACATCAATGGCTTAGTCACTAAGCTTCTAGGTGGCTTTTATTGTTTTGGAAGTTTCTTGGGGTGGGGGGATTACATGTTTTAGTTGAATGTGACCCATCAGAAAGAAACTGCAGGGGATATTTATTGAATTCATCTTAATTTTCCAAAGTTAATTTGAAACCAACTTCCTTCTAAGTCCAAATGATTTAGACTTGAAATTCTTGGTAGTAGTGATGGTGGATACTCTCTGCAACTTTAGGGCTTTAAGGAGGATTTTACTTGCCCTCATAGTTTATCTCGCCATTGTTTCTTGACCTGTTGGGGATGAGGTTGATTGGTAAGTCACCTTTTCCCCAAGGCCTGTAATTCTTTCCCCATTCAAAGACTAAGTTGGAATCTCACCACATCCCACAAAGTATTCTCTGCCTGGGTCTCAAGGCTACCAACCAAAGATTTGATGAGTAGAGCACTTGCCACAGGAGAGAACGGTGAGCCTCTCCATGGAGCAAGTGTTGCAGCAGGTTGCCATGGCTGCTGCACTGTTCTAAACATGGTGATGAAGGGAGACAAGAAGAGAACAGAATGCAGAAACCTGTATCCGAATCCTGTGTCTGTCATTCAAAAGCTAATCTTGGGAATCAATAGCACTTTCCAGTGTTTTCTTCCACAAAGTGACTGAAACAAATTCTACCTTGGACTACTATTAACACGGTAAGAAATGATGCCTATTAAAGAAGAACAAGAAACTAAAGCGTACACCATCAACAGGCAGTGTGCGCTGACCACTGTGTTTCGTGCATACTCTCCCATCCATTCCTTTCTGTCTTTGGAGCAGATGCCATCCATCAACACTTCTACTTTGAGGGGAAACTTAAGTTAGGTGAACTTTACTCCCAGACGGTGGTTGGTGAGTGCTACAGCAGGAGCGTACCAGCATCCATACACTGCATTCAGAAAGTCAGTTTACTGGCGCAGAGTTTTGGATATCAAACCAAAGTCTGCCCATAGGAAAAGTAAAAGAAAATGAAAGTAGTTGCCAGTCAGGTAGAGGCATGAGTGGAGATGTGTACGAAAGAAGAGAGAAAGGCAGAGAGCTTTAGGCTTTTCAACAAAAGTAACTCACACTCCAGGATCTTCATACTAATTCAGAGAATGGCTGAGAGGCTAACACTCCATATGTATCATATGCCAATAATTGCCAGGGCTTTGTGAAGGCATTTAGAGCATTGCCCTTCCTGTAAAAAGAAGAAACCAGAAGCTCAGATGTGGCTAAGACTGACTTATCCAGAGCCACATTCTTAGAAGAGCTGAAGCCAAAACACAAGTCCTTATACACTGCTCTTGCACCTCTCCCACCCACCTACCTCCACCTCATTTTGGCTTCTGGCTTGGTTGGAGAACTTCAAGATCTCTAAGAACACCTCACTTGCTGGACAAGTACCTGGCAGCATCTTATATATGAATTAACGGACTTTCCTGGTGCCTGTCCCAGGAAAAGAGAGTTCCCAGAGAACAGTGAGTTCACCAACCTAAAAGAAAGCTATTCTACTCACTAACCAGAAATTTTGCTCACGTTAGCCTAGTAGTCTGTATAAAATAGGTGATAGAAACTAAAATGTTGGCAAGCCTAGGTTTATTAGAAAAATAAATCTACATACATCATATGTATATGACCAGTACTTGGTAGAAAACATTCATCTGGAAAAATATAATCTAAGGTGGAATGGTTGTGCATGTCTCTCTCTCTCTCTCTCTCTCTCTCTCTCTCTCTCTCTGTGTGTGTGTGTGTGTGTGTGTGTGTGTGTGTGTGTGTGTGTGTGGTGTGTGTGTGCTTATAAAAGTCTCCCTGTGTGTGTTCTGCTCAAACTTAAAGAGGTGTTAAGGGCATATTGATGCATGCTATTTTTCCTCCAAGAATGTTCTTTTTTTCTTGTTCTCCACACAATATTGAATTACCTTTTCAACCTCCGATTTCCCCTGCTTCCCTTGTGAAGCCACCCATAGCTTACAAAGTAGTTCCTCAGCTTTCTAGACAGCCTAACACTCAGATAACATCTACTTATTGTTCAGAGCTCGGTTTAAATGTCACCATCTCAGGGAAACATACTTTGATACGAGGTTTAGGCCCCTAATAGATGCCGCCTTTATCCCTGCTATTCTCTCCTTCATGCACTTGCCACAGTTCCATGATGGTAATTGCTATGCTTGACTGACGGGAAATCTGTCTCCCCCCAAGCTGAAGAAAAGACAAGACTCTTTGTCCAAGCTTTCCTTGCTCGGGGCCTAGTGGAACACAAAGCCAATCTAGGGTAGATTCCTGCCCTGAATGGGCAGCTGTCGCATGTGCTCTGCACAGCTCTAACACTGCTGAAATGTCTGCTGAATTCCGTTCCTTTAGAGTTTAGCTAACTGTTGGCAACTTGGAAGTGCCAAAAAAAAAAAAAAAAAAAAAAAAAAAAAAAGTTCACATAAGTAAAAAATCTCTCACCCATGGAAGTTTTGTAAATTCTAATAAATCCAGTCAGCCAGCTAGAAAGATTGATATTTTCTTACACCTCTTTCTCTTCGAGAAGCAGAATATAAATTCCCAGAAACGTAGTGCTCCATATTTATAAAATGTTATGACTTTAAAATGATGTCTACTCGGCTGTATGACTTCCCTCACGCATTGTCCAGATACACATAATGTTTCTCTATACACTATCATCCTTCACTCAACGTCTGGCGACAGATAGTCCACTGCCCTAGCATGATGGGAAGCCATCATGGGTGTAGACACGAATGGTTGGAGTTTCCTGAGAATGATTTACATTCTCAGCAACTTTTTTTTTTTAAAGGGTCCTTCAGGAAAATTGAGAATCTGCTTCTTCATGTGTTAAGTAGTTATAACAATAAAATCTACTGCAGAGAGTTAACAGAAACAGTCACTAAAACAACACAGAGTATCTAGTTTTTAGTATGTGTTAAGTTTGAGCAGAAACCAACAACAAAGAGGATTTTGTCATCTCAGGGTCTCAATAAAATATTCTCAGAATAGCACACTCTTATTAATTAAAGGATTTATGGCTGGGGGATTACTCAAGGGAAGACCATGTCCACAGAAGGCATAAGGCTACAGGCTCAATTTCCAATACCACTAAATAGCCAAAGGAACAAATAAGATAAAACAATACTGTGGACCTTTTCAGTTTGAAGAAAGAAAAGCAGAAAATATGACATTAAACTGATTTGTAAGTCTTGACAGGAATTAAGGCATTACTTTTGTGGGCATTAATTAAAATTGTACTAAATACCACATTTTTCCATGAATTAATTGCATACCAGAAAATCCTAATTTTTAGTATAGATATGAAGAGTATACAAATGGCTTAATCACTTCCAGTTAGATTCATATATCTGAAAACAGTCATCCAAGCATGGCCAAGAATGAGACAGGAGGATAAAGTAACCAGGGACTTCTGTTTATCACTGACACTGGGCCCTTGAACATGGCAGTGGACCTCCATCTTCCAGTGGAGAAATAAAGATGGTTATCTGAGCTATGACAACTAGCCTCTTTTTTTGCTTGAGCGTTTTTGGTTCCAGTGCAGACTAGGATTGCATCTAAAGGACTAAGTTGTCTACTAGAAAGCAGACAGCTCAAATGAGTCCATCCCAGCTGCTATTCTTGATGTTGATGACTAAAACAAAAAAAAAAATGGATGAATTAGAAAAGATGAACACTGAAGCCCCTTTGACCTTTGGGAACTTGAGAGCCTAGAGATTTGATTCTTGACAAAACATTTGAATTGTGTAGCAGTGTTTGTGGAAAAGAGTCATTCATGTTACCACCCAAACTATACACATTCTGATTGAGTGTGTCTGGGGTACAGCCTTTGCACCGGTAATAGTTGTTCTGGCCTTTCAGGTGATTCTAATAGAAGAATTAAATAACTAGTCACAAAAGACAAATAATTGTGTCATTGCTCAGCTACAGACTTTCTTCCATCTGTGCGAGGGAAATTTAAAGGTTGATAGTTTGAGTGCCTACTGTAGTTGGGGCAAATGGTTAGAAATATTTAAATATACATGTAGATTTAAAAGAAAGTCATATGCCATAAAGTATTCAATTACATAGATATGTCTGTCTGGATGTTTCCTCTTTTTCCAATTGGAAAACTTCAGTGTGTTTCCTTCTTAGGGTGCTCTGTTGGTGATATGTAACACATGCCATTGTGGTACCTAGAGTTATATCTTAGCTCTCCTGCTTGCCAACCATGGGCATGGCTCACATTCCCCGGGGGAAGTTAGAAACTGAGGGAGATGGTAAAGGATGTATCATTCTTAAAAACATGTTCATCGTATGATACAATTTATGTGCTGATTTCACAATGCTTGGATGAAACATTGTCTTGTGGGTGTGCTAGAAATTCAAGGTGTGTAGCCTTTAATTCTCAAGTGATAAAGGAGACCACCAGTTCAGACCTGTAAAGGGATCTGATCCCGTGTCCTCAGAAATTAGTCATGTTGAGAAGAATATAGTTGTTGACTGTGGATTGGGATGCAGTCCTCTAACAGAAGCTGGAACACTTCATGGCAGTGGAATAGACCACACAAGGCCAAGATTGACTGCCACTTGATCCACTTTCTGTAAAGTCACTGTCTTCATCCACCTTCCCCATACTACATCTTAGCTATTGAGACAGTCTCCACACCAAATTGTAAAATGCCCTAAGTGCTCTTTCTTTCCTCTCAGCCCCTCCAGCTTTCTCCTACACATAATATGTACATAACAGAACCATAATAAAAAGCACTAATTCTTTGCAGAATACAAAATAATTCAAAATATCAGTAGACAAAGCTTGTCCTTGTAACCGAAGCCCATAATTATATTGTTTTGTTTTGTTGTTATCTGTTACTTGTTGTGTTTTCAACAGGATGTCTATCTTTTGCCTGTGGTTTCTCTATCTCTCCATTAACTCCAATCAGCTCCCATATTAGCTAGAGCCTACATACCTAGCTAGGTAAAACAAAACAAACAAAACAAAACAAAACAAAACAAAACAAAACAAAACAAAACAACTAGGCTCTAAAGCCAGAAGGTCACTAGTCATCTGTAGCTTTACTAAATAACAACAGCCAGAAGATAACTTGGGATCTTCTTAAATTCAGTAGTGCTTACTCCAAACCCCTCATCTACAAATGGAAGTAACCACACATCCAGGAGGAAAGATCTCAGTTGTGTGGCTTCATTTCCTCTTTGTGCATAAAACTCTTCAGAATATATAACTCTCACTTTTATTTTTAAAGTTACAGTTTTTTGAAACGGCTTTCTTGCTAGGTCTTTCATAGGACATTAACAGTACATATTCATATTAAACATTTTAACTTTACTGATAATTATTATGAACATTGATTGCATTTTAGAAGTATGTAATCATATTTAATAGCTATACCACATTAGCAAAAAAGGAAGCTTTTTTAAAAAAGCTGCTTTATCATTCAGGCATATTAAACACTTCTATTTTCCTGTTTCTCTCCAAAGTCTAGTTACACGCTGGCATGCTTGTATATCTGTAACCAGAGAACAGATAAAAAGCACATTGCTTTAATGCATTACTAACACATTTTCTGAATTTACCACTGCCATCATTTTAATCCTAAGTTTAATATCATCTTTTATGGATTTATCTGAATATATTAATACAGTATTCGAAAAATCAATATTTGATGAACAATCTAGGAGAGTTAAATCCATTTTGTTATTGTTAATACATATATGACCATCTAAGTACAAATGTATACTTTGTGTTTTTTAAAGATCTGTCCTTGTAGATAATCTCAGGTTTGCCATGTGAGAGGATAAGAATGTATTTGTAGCTATAAAATCATGACATTTTTGCTCTTTTACATATTTTATAATATTCATTTAGCAAAAAATTAGATCATTATCCCAGGAAATGATTGCCTTTTAAAACATATCATAAATATTAATATTAATACATTAAGTACTAAAATGATTATCATAATACATTTAAAATCAGGAAGGAAAACTTAGAACCTATATTTAAAACTTTTTAAATGGTCTCATGTTAACGAAAGGAGTAAAGTCAGTTGACTTATAGGAAAAAGAGTGGATTCTAGCAATAGCTTGCCTTACTGATTCCAAGGTGACAGTTAAACCACAAGATGTCCATGTGTCTCAGTTTTTCAGCTATAAAATCAATATCGCAATAGGAATTTACGGCCCAGAAGATCCCTTCAATGGAAGACCAAAAAAATCTTTCCTTCAGCTTTTTACTCATAAAGAAGAAGTAGCTCTAAAAGACATCATGGCACTGCTCTTGGCTGGCAAACTATGCTATGTTGTTTTCTCTAGTGCCTATATGTGAATTTTGAATCACATTATTTTATAATTGGCACTGTGTGTTGTCTTTAGTGCATAGTATAGAATTGCCGTGTTAAAATGTTTAACTGTAAAAACAGCGGTGACAATTATCTGTGGGTTGTTTTATATTTGTGTGTTAGGTGATAAGTTTCCTATGTTCATTATTTTGTTCATTTCTAAAAGCCATTGCAAAATATTCTGCCAAGCTGATATTACAATCTCCATAATTGTAAATAAAATTTTGCTTTTGAGGACTCATGAAGGGAGTCCCCATAGAGTGGGGGGCTCCCTCATGGACCCCAGATTAGACGTAACTCATACCCAAAAAACCTGTCTTCATAGAGAGATCATGTATTAAGCAGGGAAGAAAAGTTAAAGTAGCTGCTCTCTAACTGAGGCAGAAAAAAAAATCAGCAGTAAAGGACCTTACAGTAAATGATCTTATAATGTTTAAGTGGTTAAAAGGGGGAGAGAGGCCTGTGTTAAAATGGGCTAGGATGCAGTGGGATGTTTTGATTGGGTAAGTTAATTAGTTGAGCCAAAGGAGGCTTTTGATTGATGGACTTTAATACTTTGATTGCTGGATTTTGGTCCTCAACGTCAGGAGGAAGAAATGGTCAAATAAAGGAATAGACCTTGGTGACTAGCTTGAGGAAGGTAATCTAATGGTTGTCACTAAGGCAGAGGGGATGAGAGAGAAGGGGAAGGCCTTCCAGAGCCATGTTAGTTGCTCAGAGTCCCTTCCATCCATGTATTTTGTAAGCTATTGATGCAAGGATGAAGCCTTAATCTGTTTGAGTCTAAGTGTCACGTTCTTGTTTGTCTGATGGCAAAGAATTATATGTTGAAATCAGAATCACCAGTTGGGTGGAATGCAGACATGAGGGTGGGTTCTATTCCAGTATGACTGGTATTTTTATAAGAAAGACAAGGCCAAGAATGTGGCTAGAGAGATGGCCATTTGTAGACCTCACACTTTTCATCAGAGGAAACCTATTCTACTGACACTTTGATATTGAACCTCCAGTCTCCACAATGGTAAGAAAACTAATTTCTGTTGTGTCTATCAACCAGTATGTCATATGTTTTTTTTTTTTTTAATTAAATACAACTACCATTATCTTTTTCTCTTACCAATGACAAGGTGTCTACCCTGGAAACTCTTCACTGATCTGAGGAAAGCATCAGCCCAAAACCAGTAGCATCTCTTTTCTGTGTCTCCTCAATGTGTCTATCTATACAACCTTCTTTTCATCCTTCCTGAAACCTAGTTTATGGTTAGCAAGTACCCTTTTTCTGCACGGAGGGCTGTGGGTCTCCACCACACTATTCTTGATCATGTGATCTAGTTTAGCCAAGGAGATGTTAGTAGAAGCAGAAAAGAAGCAGAAATGTGTCACATGCTAACTTTGCCTCTATTGACTTCGAACTTCCATCTTAGGAGAAACCCATGGCAAGCTACATTGAGCAAATCCTGTTGTTACATGCAGGAGCCCAATTTACAGCAGATTCTCAAACCAGCGGAGTAAGATTTTGTTCCTCTGTGTTACTTATATTTGAGATAGATTTTGGTTTTTTTTTTTTTTTTGAATGGAAACAGTATCGTTTCGATATATAATCAATATACTATCATTTTATTCTGTTACATCAATTTACATGTAATATTTGCATCCAATTTTACAACTAACATTTTCTCGAGTATCTTTTGTTTTATTTGGGAAGAACCTTCCGTGCTGAGTGCCCTCTAAATATTTCCGATGTCCTGGAGCTTAAGTTGAAGATTCATTAAAAAGTTTCAAAAATAAATAATTAAAATGGGCTTATGTAAGCTTACTCTCAATTCAAAATAAATTCTAACAATTTTTAAATTCAGGTTTCTAATATTATTAACATTAGCTATAATATAGATGCTGTCTACCTAGCAAATATACTTTCTAGATATACACAAACAAAGCATGCATATGCCTAGATCAACCAATAAATCCCAGAGTTTCATGAGATAATAAAACCTGTACTATGCGCAGTGGGCTCTGGCTTAGTCGTCCTGTTACACTGTGTTTTATTCCACCTCAAAGGCATCCATTGCTGTTTTCATGTTTTTCCTCTTTGTTTTCTGAGCTGCCAAGTTGCTTTCTTGATCTGGATCAACAGATTTCAAAGTAGACTTAAAGCAGGCGTGACAGTATCTAGTGCTTGGGAAGTGTTTACCAACATTGACTTCAAATGACTATGTACTATCTTTCAATTTCACATTTGGAGCAAACATTTTCTTTTTTTTTTTTTTTTATTTTTACCAGTTGTCATTGTCATGTGGAATATATCCATTTACAGGAAGCAACCTGTTGTTTTGAACAAAAATATACAAGAAAAAGCACAATCTATCTTTTTAATTTTTTTCCTTTTGTCAGCCGAAGCTTGATTTTTGTTGTTGTTGTTATTGTTCTGTCGTCCATATGCCTCATTCTGAAATCTAAGCTCTGATGGCACACAATAGCATTCGATCTGGGCAGTAAATTTGCCCAGATCACTTTAACTTTAGAGGTAAAACTCAAACAGCATGGCATGCCAGCATTTCTAGCAATGCTTATAAGAAACACTGAAAATATGTTGGCTTATGACAGTAAACAAGTCACGGATGGATGCATGTGTAAGTGAAGTGTGTCTAATTTTTAAAGAGAGTGATTGGTTGTGTGTGGGGGTTGCATATATCATCTCATGGCATATTTGGGGAGGTCAGAGGAAAATGTGGGGCGGTGGAGTTGGTTCTCTTCTTTCACCATGTGGAACCTGAAGATTGGACTCAGGTGATCAGGCCTAGTGCCAAGTGTCATTGCCTGCTAAGCCATCTCACCAGCTCTGTAAGTATACTTGGATAGAACAACCAGAGGCTTAAATTCCCTAGGAACCTGGTGCTCCGAAAAGCAGGATTTGCTCACTGAACCCTTTCTTATTTAATAGTTTATTAGGCGCCATATTCTAGAAAAAGAATAGGAAACAGAATGAGAGCTTCTCTTTCCATAATTCTTAAATACAATTCCACCTTATAGACATGTTCATAGCCACAGATGGCTCATGTGAGAGCTTCTAGTGGAGGGCTTTACACTGTATGTAAGTGACTTCAGAGTATCAATGTATTTTTCTATAGT
The DNA here is from genome assembly GCA_030674055.1 of Rhabdomys pumilio. Taxonomy (NCBI): domain Eukaryota; kingdom Metazoa; phylum Chordata; class Mammalia; order Rodentia; family Muridae; genus Rhabdomys; species Rhabdomys pumilio. Next base: position 11,330,701 of record JANHMN010000011.1, read on the forward strand.
TCCTATAGAAAGCAATCTGCCCATACCACCAGAATAAGTAACTGTATAATGTAACCATGTAGTTACATCAATTTTATTTTCCCATGCTGCATGTATTTTTACGTTAGCATTTGTGTTTATGTCAACAAAAACACATTTCCTAAATATGTGAGGCAACAACTGATCTTGTTTTAATTGAAAACAAGAGGAATCAATATTATTTATTTCTGAGATGGGATTTTGCTATGTAGCTCAGGTTGGCCTAAACTTATTCCCTTTTCCCTGAGACTCCTGAATGCAGAAATTACAAGGGTGAAGAGCCATTCTCCTTTTTTTTTTTTTTTTTTAATTACGTGTAAGCATGCATGTCTGAGGACGCCAGAAGCATCAAAATGTCTAGAGCTGGAGTTTCAGATGGTTATGAGCTGCTGGACAAACTTGGGTCCTCTAGAAAAGCAATAGGTTTTCTTAAACAGCTAAGCAATCTCTCCAGCCCTGTTGGTTCTTAGGAAGGGCTGTGAAGAAAATGTTTGTGTACTTTCTTTGAGAAATACAGATACTTTTAAAAGCATGTTTTCCCTAATGGATGTTTCTATGGATCATTGCTCTTTTCTCTGAGTTATAATTCTAAAGAGAACACATTTAAAAGAGGAGGTGCATGTGTGAGCTATTTACCAGAGGGACAGCTACTTTAAGGAATGATAAACCAAGTACTGTGGTTCTCTCTTTAGATGCAGGTCTTACAACTTAGCCTTGTTCCCACTGTCTTTATTCATAAGACAGAAAGTGTTTACTACTTATGTTTCATGGGCATATCGTATCAATGATGAAATACAAGTAACTATAAATGTGCCGAATCAGTTGAAACAAAGACAAAAATAAGATCATTACTTAGTAATACTCCAAAGAAAAGATGTATTGTATTCTTTTTCTTTTACTTTTTTTTCTCTTTTCTTTTTTAAAAATGGATTTGGAATATACACTTGTGTCATGGAGATCTGTACACGTGTTAGGGGAAGAGAAAATACGCCCTGAGCATCCTTGCGTGTAGAGTTTGTGAGGCGATTTTCCATCCTTTGGGCTGGTTACTATCTCTATGTTGTCAAAGGAATGAAGTAACTTGCTTGAATCCTGAGATCAATTCATGACCAAGCTAGAATCTGAATCAAGCTACAAACTTCAGGACCCCAGAAAAGTTTCTCAGCTTTCAGTCTGCTGCTGTGGAAACTTCTGTTTGCAGCTAAAATAGGAAAGGGTGGAGTTAATTTAATTAAAATAAATGATTTATAACATTAACCAAAGAGCTTTCTTTTTAGCTCCTTGCAATGTTTCCACTTCATTTTTAGCTGCTGGTTTGTATCATTTCTTATTTTATCTTCCTGGTCTATCCAACTGTAGTTCCCGCACTTACAAAAATATACTTGCTAAAGACAAGTTAAAGGGCAAGACATACTTCAATCTCTTCTCGATTTTTTAAGCGATTGAAATGTTCATCTGAAAGAGTGCCTGGTTCTTCTTGGGCTTCTGGAAGATGAAGGAAGGAGGGTGGCTTGCAGGAGTTAGGGAAATTCCAGAGGCTGGGGGTTGCCAGATTGCTTGCTGGTTCTGAATTGCCAAGCTCCACCTCCTGCTCTTTGTGCACAGCTGTGGGCTTCATTAAATTGTGATGTCTACAAATCACATCTGCGTTAAAATGCAGAGCAGGGGGAATTCCTGAACAAGGGCTGCTGCCAAGTTCCTGGAGTTTTAACAGCACTCTGATCAGACTGCCTCCCTCTCCTCGGAAACTATAAATAAGTCCAATATTAAGAGTGTTTTCATCAATCGTCATGCCTACTTGGAGGGTTTGAAATATGAAAACCAATGACAGTGCTCCTGTCTACAGTGCCATGGTGTGGGCCACGTATCCTCAGATAGTAGAATTGATAGAGCTAATGATATTTTTCATTCGGTGAAGAACATTAGTTAATCCTAGATTAAGCACAGTTTTGTTTTGTTTTTCTCTCAACCCAATTTTCAAGAACTGTCTTCTGAAATTTAGGACTAAGGGTCTAGTTTCTTCTTTGCTCAGGCGGGGTAACTCAACAGGCATGTGCAGTTTATTCATCATGCAGAGGGTTTGTATGTGCAGAGCTGCATTAATAGTGACAT
>JANHMN010000011.1:11332930-11402310 GCA_030674055.1 Rhabdomys pumilio
CATCAATCAGGAGTGATAGGAGAAGGTTCAATGAGGAAATAACCATGTGCTTAGGATTTGAAAGATGGGTTGTTGAAAAGAGCTATATGTGGCCACTGCTGGAGAAGGGGAAGACAAAACAGAGGTACCAAGAATAAAGATGGTCTACAGAAAGTCAGAAATGTGTGTTTCTCATGTTGAAATTGTGCTGTGATCACTGGAAATCCACCATTCTATCGCTTCTAAAAATTAAAAAAAAATAATAGCTTGCTTACCTCCCATTGTGTATAATGTTTTCAGTGACTTTGGTTAGATTCTTACACTGATGTTGGATAACAGAAGGCAGAGGGGGTAGATGGATGGGACATCTATAATGGGAAGCTGTCCTGATGGTGCTGGTGGGTGGACATGGGAAGAGTGGTTTTGGAAGAACTATGGACGTGAGGGTCTGTAGGTAATGAAAGAATCAAAGAAGAGAGTCTAGAGGGTCTGCCCTCCTCTGGAGAGTTTTAGTAAGCAGTGTGGAAAAGGAAAACAGAATAGTTCAAACTGGCATGTTTTATTCAGCATATACCCTCCACAAACACCATAATAGGCAGTGGCAGTTACTGGGACACAACATAGTTCCCCTGTTTCAGGCTATGAGGAAAAAAGGCCAGCACATAAATATATAACTACTGCACTTCGTGAATAATATCCAGTAAGAGCTCCACAGCAGTGTGGAGAAAAACAGGTCTATTTTTTGACTGGAAAGGAACAAGAAATATTCTTGGAACATTCTCTCTAAAATCAGATGAGACATAACCAGTTTATCAATACTCATCTTTAGCCATTCAGGACACTGTCACAAAATACAGCCAGAAAAATCTTCCTTCTCACAGTTTAGAACTGAGGTCAAAATCACAGAATAGCCTAGTTAGGAATAGTCTTTTTTTAGATAGCAGCTTTTTGCCATGTCCTCACAGTGGAGAGACAAGGCAGCTCTCTGCAACCTCTTTTTGTAAGGGTACACCACACACACACACACACACACACACACACACACACACACACCATACACTAGTGCTCTGTCTTCCTGATGTCATTACATCCCGAAGCCCACTGTCATCACAACATGAGCTTGGATATTAGGTTTTAAAATATAGATTTAGAGGGAGATCAACATTCAGACCACACTTATAATTAAATGGGGAAGGTTGTTTTTAGTTTTAGGAAAGACTAAACGACTAATTCACAGATGAAGATAAGGATATGAGTAAGAGTTCCTGATGGTCTGGGGCTCGGATCAGTTCTTCAAGTGTCTGCAGAGTAAGGCTGACAGATTTGGCTTTCCAAGTTGATAGAGAACCATCTCGAGCACAGGGTTACTCTGAAGAGCCCTTCTGTAAATGCTGATGGTCAGGGATGGGGGTTGGGGTCTTTGCATCTTTAAGCAACGATAAAGAGATGGTTTTGCCTTGGATTTCCTTCATCTTTCCGCAGAACAGAGGTATGTCAGGATCAGACATCCTCATCATTGAACTCAAGAATCATCTCTGAATTGAGATGAGCAAAGTTGGCCTTATGTGTTTCTCTAGCAAGCTTCTCTTCCTCTCCCCTTTTGGCTACATAGAGAAGTTTATTAGTCCCATGTTCCTGATACTCACCACTCTGCAAGTAACGGCTACTCAGTAAATGTTTTGATGAATAATCAGACAAAAAAAAAAGCAAGTTGTTTTGACAATGGGACAAACCTGTTTTAGTGCTTGAGTAATCCACACATGTGCCTCTGGTTTGGAGCAGGAGAGAAAGCCAAACTTTGATGACTTCCCTTTGATCATACAATAATTGATACATTAGTTTCCTCCAAAATCATTTTACCCAACCTTTGGGGAACTGCGTTAAGCATCCTTTACCTGATTGTTCTAATCTAGTTTCACTTCAGAAAGTGAATCTTCACATCTCCCTGATTTATTTGCTCTTTGAGAAAAAAAAAAAGTCAGTAAGTGAAGCTTGAAGCCTAATCATTTTTAAATACCTTTTCCAAAAATGAATTTTTTTCTTACAAATGCCACAATTGAATAATTAAATCACAAACTAACATTTATAACCACTAGTCTCCATCAATTATACTCAACAGTTTAGTGAGTATATATTTTCTGAAATTTATTTTACTTTTCATAATTGTAATTTATAATATGAAGTGTATGTAATTGATTATGGGATATTGGCATTGGCAACTATATATATATTAATAAGCAAGGCAATAATGTAATTATTAATTGTGTTATTTTGTTTGTATGACTGTGTGTATGTACCCAAGTGCACACATATGTGTTTGGGAGGTTGTATGTTATAGGTATGAATGCATATGAATGAAAGCATTTTTCAGTTGCTTTCCATCTTCCTAAGACAGACTCTCTCATTAGTCTCCAAGTAAAGTGGGCTGGCTGCCTATGGAGTCTCAGGATCCACATGTTTCTATGTCCCATAGATCTGAGATTAGTAATGTACACCACTATGCCTAAATATTTCTTCTGGGGACCAAATTGATCCTCATGCTTAGTCAGGAAGCATTTTACCAACTGAGATATTACTAAAGGTTCCACATCCATTCTTTTATAACACTTTGAAAATTGGGGATTAGCACTAGGTAAAGCCAGGGAACCCCTCCCCACCCAAAGAAATGGGAGAAAGGATTCTAGGAGCCAGAGGGGCTGAGTACACCATGAGAACGTGACTCACAGAATCAAGTTGGTAGGACTCAGCGTGGCTCACAGAGTGAAATGACAAGCACAGAGGCTGTGTGAGTCTGAAGTAGGTTCCATGTTCATTGTGGTTGTATAGCTTGGTATTCTTGTGGGACTCCTAACAGCAGGAGTGGAGATGCCTCTGAGTCCTTTGCTTGCTTTTGAGACCCTTTTTCTCCTACTGGGTTGCCTTATCCAGCTTTGCTATGAGGGTTTGTGCCTAGTCTTATAATTTTATGCCAAGTTTGATTGATGTCCCTGGGAGGCCTGCTCTCATTCATTCATTCATTCATTTAATTTGGAGAAATGGAGGGGTAGTCGATCTAAGGGGGAGGGGACATGGGGAGGGGACTTGGAGCAGTAAAGCTAGGGGAAATCAATCAGGATGTAATGTACATAAAGAAGAAAAAGAAAAGAAAATTTGTGTTTAGGAAATATCTGATCAAGTAGACATTTTTGCTCGTTTGTTCATGATGATGAAAGTGGTCAGAATTTGCTTTTCCATGGTTTTCAAGACATATTTTTTGTATATTAATAGTTCCCAGTTATTATAAACATGTATGAAACCTAACAGCTTCTTAGATAAATTAGGGCTTCCAAATCTGCAAGTTGCATGCAGTGTTCACAGACACTCAGTTCCATGTTCTCACGATGGGAAGCTGAATTAGGGACACCAGGGAACCAGTAGTGAATTGGTAGGAGACACTGATGTTATGGTGTGTGACATCACAGAACTCTTAAAGCAACTGGGGAAGATGCTGTTCAATCATTTTCTGTCTTTAAGCTTCATCCTCACCTCCTTTGACTTGTGACTGTTGGGAAGGAAGGAAGTCATGTGATCAGTACTCCTTCCTAATTCTGGTGCTGTCTTTCTCCTGAAAGCTGGAAAGACTTTGGGAAAGGGTTGGAATCATCCCAGAAGCAGTTCCTTCAAGTGGTCCTGGCTCATTGCTCATACATAGAGGACAGAAGAGAACAATCCAGGAATATCAACATCGCATAAACAGGAGAGAAATAACTTTTTGGCAAAAGTTTGTTAAGAAGTGCTTACAGTCCACTGCCTGGAGATTTTCTCTCAGCACATCTTTGTGATGTTTGACAAAGAGTTGAGTCTAAAAGGCTTCTCTCTTTAGAACTCCCTTGCTGGGATGTACCTGTTTTGACAGAATCCTCTTTGTGGGACAACCTTTTTCTTTTTACAATTCTCCAAGGTTCCTGAAAAACTCTGAATTCCCTGACTTCTTGGGAGAAGCCAAAAAGATCAGAAAAAATGAATAACAAAGGCTTAGTTTAACATTGGTCTCAGAGTAGTCATTTTACACACACACACACACACACACACACACACACCAAACATGCACGCACATATATTCAGGTAAAAGTCATTATTTAAAAATAAGGCTATCTAGATATTGGGGAGATGACCAAGTAGGTAAAGTGCTTTCTGTAATTACACAAAGAACTGAGTTTAGGTTTCTGTTACCCACTTTAAAAAAAAAAAAAAAAAAAAAGGTGTAGCAGCAAATGCAGTGTCTGTAACCCTAGCACTGAGAAATATCGTCTAATGGAAAGCAGCAAATTCCATATTCAAGTGAGAAACTCGTCTCAAAAGAATAAGATGGAGAGATATAGAAGAAAATGACAAAAATCAAATACCTACGGATTAGCGTAATGCACACACAAAAGTAGAACAAATCAAAACTCCAAAATTCACCAATTCTCCCACTCATTGGGAAAGTCATTATGAGAAAGACAATGCTGTATACTTTGTTTGGCTTTGATCCGGTTTTCTTTTAGGCACAGATATTATCCTATAGCTTCCCTTGAAGTCAAGCATGGCCAAATGAACGGTCAGGAATGCTTCATGCTCCCGCCAGACTCACTCCTAAAAGTACCTAAGATCCCTTCCTTGCTCCCTGGATTATTTTTCTTCCCCCGATTTCTTCCTAATCTTCCTCCTTCTCATTTCTTGGCCTATAGAATGGATAGAACGAAACTAGAGGAACTCTTTAAGGCTTTATGGGCCTTAAAGTTGATGAAAGGAGTCTAAGATCTGTGAGATGCTTGGGATGTGACACAAGACAGACAGAGGCAGAGAAATGTCCTAATGAGACTTGGTGTGAGGGAGGAGGATGATGATGGGGCGGGGCTAGAGTTACAGCCTTTGTGTTTTCTAGCTGAGCTTTACACTTGATCTTAGTCACAAATGTGAGACGTGACTGAGTGCAGCTCAGTCTGAATACAAAAGATGATGGCTGTGAACGTATTTCTGATCTTCTGGGGGATGAAGCTCTTGGGAATGGCTCACCTGTTACTCTGTGAGGGAACTGTTTTTCTTCCTTGAGGAAATAAGTTTTGATAAACACAAGACCTCTTAGGTGTATCCACGTCAGCCAATTGTGATTATAATTACATACTGGTCTTGATACCAAATGCCTCTAGATGGTTAGAACCAGGCCGCAGCAAGTGAGTCTGGGACCACCGCTGTGGTTTGTGGGACAGCCACCACGGGCTATAAATCTGATGCTAAAAATTAGAGCAGCTAGTCCTGTGAACAAATGAAAACAAAATAACAACAGAAAATTTTCTCTATTCCCAAATGGTAACAAGAAAAGTGACAAAGAAGTCCCTGAGCACCAGAGGGAGTGGCCTGTCCACAGAACCCAGAATCAGGGCTATTTTCATGGAAGTCAGTTGACTTGCTCCTCGGGAATCCAGGTTGCTTCTGGCCAGCACAGTTTCCTTTCATCTTTAGACAGGTATCATGTTTACAGACTGACCTTCAGCCATCTGAGAAGCAGAACTCTGTCCTCAGTGAATTCCAGGTCTACCCTACAACCCCATGATGTCATGGACCTGCTCTTTCTAGCACTTATGGCTGCTTTTACATCCACTTATCAGAGATCTTTTTATACTATAAAGTCACATTTATTAACATTATAGCACACCAACCAGTAAAGTATTCAGTCCCTCCTTTATACTTTAAACTACTCTGAGTATGAAATTTGATGTTTACATTTTAATCAGGGTTAATAAATTTCTTAAACAGTCTGACAACAAAAATGTTTAGTTTTATAGCCCCGTGGGTATCACAGCTTCTAACCTGTAGCCATGTACAAAACCACCCAAGTAACAAGCAGTTTCTGGAGCTAGAAGTTTGTGGATCCCAGTTTAAGACAGCCTTCCATTCTTCCAGCAAATTTGCCTTGACAGTCTTTTTTTTTTGTTTGTTTTTTTTTTGGTTGTTTTTTTTTTTTTTTTTTTTTTTTTTTTTTTTTTTTTTTTTTTTTTTTGGTTTTTTTCGAGACAGGGTTTCTCTGTGTAGTCCTGGCTGTCCTGGAACTCACTCTGTAGACCAGGCTGGCCTCGAACTCAGAAATCCACCTGCCTCTGCCTCCCAAGTGCTGAGATTAAAGGCATGCACCACCACAGCCCGGCTTGACAGTCTTTTTATATGGTATTATGTGTCTAATTTTCTCCATAAAGTAAAAAAGCAACACCACAACAACACCTTTCTTACCTTTCTTGAAATGTAGATAGATGCCTTTAACACTGAAACACTTTGAACTGCAGAGAACCCTTGAGTGGAATGCACCTGTATTTGTCACATTACTGGAGTTGCTTTTATATAGTACAGGGTGGGGAAAAAAAAAAGAAGACCTTTTGAGATTTTCCTGTGTCGAGTCTGGAGACTACTAGAGACTCGTACAATGTTTTTCTTTCATCTTTTTTGTTCTTTCTCCTTCCCAGACGCATCCATTTCTCGCTCCTTCAGAAAGTCCTTATCCAAATCAACACCTACCAGCATAGGACCCCACCAATTTCCCATATTATCCACACTGGTTTTCTCAGAGTCCTAATTTTAGTCGAAGGACAATAAGCTAAATTTTCCCTTACTAAATGTGCCCTTTATCTTGTCTCTCCTCTGTTCTCTAATACAGCAGTCAAAGAATCTTGGTCACTGGAAGACTATTAAACCCATAAACACTCCTGGCTTTAACTTTTTATACTATTAAATACTGTTTATACTATCTTCATTATCACTGTTGGCTTTTGTTAATTTATTTGCAAGTAAGGAAAAAAAAAAGCGTTCATGCGCAGTTTGCATGGCTGAGAGGTCCTGCCTCTCATCTCAGGCTGAACTTTCCAGCCTCATGTGGGTAGTGCCTCTCTCAGCCTTGTAGGCTTCCCCACCTGAACCTCTCAGGGAGGCATGCAAACAGGAAGTTCCCTGCAGCTGAGAGGCAAAGTTAATTACCCAGCGTGCATCAGTGGGTGGCTGAAAAGAGCAGATGGAGTGTACAGCGCAGGCTCCTTGAGTCCATTCATAAGGAGGAACGCAGGAGGTGAGACGCCCCTAACAGAAAGAGGAACTTCCATCAAAAGGAATTGTCATTGCTGTGCCCTGGAAGGCCGCGGAGACTCAGGTTTTGCTCACAAAACAGGAGGGATAGTTCTTTCAAGTGGGCAGTGGAAGCAGGCAAGTGGGGAAGCTTGCCAGACTTTCGTCCAGCAGGTGTTATGAATTACTTGTTGTCAGCTGAATCAGAAATCACTCTTGTAATAGTGAGGGCTGATGGGGGTTGTAGGCCTTAAAGTATCAGAATAACGGAATAGCGGCGAGATCACCATTATTTACGAATTCATATAACCTTTACACCAGGGGATGCCCTCTAAAGAAGGACATCCCCTTGTCGGCTGGAGCACACAGAGACAGAAAATGTGGTTCCTCACTGTCAAGGCTGGTGCCTAGATAGGAACTTGAGGCAGTCCACATAAGCAGCCTAAGACGAGAGGGAAGAGGTTGAAGACAGGACAGTGCTGTGACAGGCCTTAGAAACTCAATTACTATTTCTTTTCTTCAAGCTGCTTCAGAGAGGCTGCGAAGCGCGCATGTGTTTACTGCGCATGCCCAGATTCCCCTTCCCGAGGAAGGTTGGCCTACCCGCCAGCCTGATTCTTGTCTGATTCCCTCTGTGTGGAAATCGCCACAGCTGAACAACAATGCTTCTCAACCATCCCACATCCTAGCACTGCTTGAGGAACGCCATTTCTAAATAAGACCCTTTTCCCCAGATTCCACTCTCCGAACCACTGACGTACTTGGATCAGGGTCAGGCTCAGCCATCTGTCTTTTTAAGCATCCCAAGTATTCTAAGATATTGCTCAGTTTGAGAAATCAGGGCTAAGGGAAGCCTCAGAGGTCCCGCCTAGAGTGGCACAACGGCAAAAAGGCAGTTGGAAAGGTCAGGCAGGAGAGGGTGCTAGAGATGAATTAGTGGTGGGGTGCCCTGTTGTTTACTGTTAAGCTCCAAGGAGAGTGGTGTTCCCAATCAGATCAGGGGAACTCAAGGTAGGAGGCAGGTTAAATTAACCCTGAAGAGGTTAGAGTGAACTCCAGGAAGACAAATCAATCCCCTCTCAAGGCTGCAGGTACGTGAGATGTTAGTTTCTCTCAGCAAGGAGGGATGACAATGTGAAATGACTCCAAAAGGAGTCTTTGAACTGACCGATTAAAATAGCAGTGATATTAATAGGTCTGTGTGTGTATGTGTATATGTGTGTGTGTGTGTCTATATGTGTGTGTGTGACTGAGTGTGAGTATGAGTGTGAGTGTATGTGTGTGTATATATGTGTGTATGATTGTGAGTGTGAGTGTATCTGTGTGTGTGTGTATGTATCTGCAAGAACCATTGGATTCTAGTCGATCTGATAGCACAGTAAAACGAATGCTAGTCTCCAGACCATGGATCTTAGAATCCAACTTATGTCACCCACTCACTCCTTTCACTGACAATGAACTTGATCCCCAGAGGACAGAGCCTTGCCCATGACCCCAGCCAGTGACAGCCTCCATCAGGACTGGAAGGGTAGGCCTGTGTCCAAGTCTCTTCTTGGGCCATGACTGGAAGAGTCAGCAGCATAATGTGAGACTTGGGTCACAGGCTAGCTCACTGAGTTTGAATCTGTTCCGATCACAATGCAGGTATCCTTATATGGACCTTACTTAGCTGTGCATGACGTCATTTCTTCTACTTAAGGTAGGGCTTAGAATAGTGAAATGTTATCACAGTATGTTGAAAGGATCAAAGGAGTTTATGGCCAAAAGTATTTAGAAAATGGTTAGCATGCAGCTCCTATTATGCAATAGTGTAATTGCCACACTCTGTTACTTTGTGTAGTGCTGAAATGGTATGTGAGTACAGGGGCTTAGCCCAATGGTAGAGCACTGGCTTAGCCATACTCAAGGCTCAGAGTTCAGTCCCTAGTGCTGCCAGAAACATTTGAAAAGTGCTATCTGAATGAGCATGGCTCTGACACATTGCCTACTTCAGGACAGACATTTAGAGAAAATTTAATTTGTATCAAGGTAGTCAGAACTCAAGTCTGAAATGTTTCTGAATCCTCAGGCTGTGAACTTTTACACAATGTGTCTAAGTCTTAGGAACTTGGGGGATTTTGAATCAAAGTAACTGATGTGTTAAATACTCTGCTTGATGTCGGGAATGAACACCTGACAGGCACAGGAGATGACTGACTTATTTTGCCACTTCAGCTCAGAATATTCATTGTTCTACTCAGAATCCTATGGAAGAAGGACATGGAGTTGCCATTTTCTCTAAAGCTACTTGGCATTGTACCCTGGTAAAAGGGACATGTGGGACTGGCTATTCTTCTTGGTGGGTTGGATAACCAAATAAGACTAGGGAGATGGCTCAGCAGGTGACAGGTTTTATAAGTAGCATACAGGAAGACTAATAAATCCCTAGATTTCACATGTCAGGTGAAGATAGCAGTCTGCATGTATGTAATTCCAGCACCTAGAGGGCAAGGACAGAGAATCTGACTAGACTAGCCATATATATGAAATTCAGGTTCTTAGAGAGAAACTGTCTTAAAGCCAAATGTAGAGAACTATTGGAAAGGACCACCAGCATCAGATATGGGCCTCTCTATATATGTAGACACATATACGCATACACTACAAACATATGATTACACACATATGAACAGGTATACGTATATATGAATGGTATACACACATACACATGAAATAAGAATTAAAGAAGAGTACAGAACAAAAAATGGAGCGTGCTGTAGCTCTAGGGCATATCAAAGTAACCTACTCCTTTCAGCTGTATCCTACTTTATACTTTGCATTGACTCTCAATAAAGCAGTTATATTATGAGTCTACAAGAGACTAACCCACTGAATTGACCATTGACTGAAGATTCTTTGGACAGTCTATCCCAGCCAAACTTGGAGACATCTTTCGATCCCCTAAGTGTTTATTAAGCCACTCAAGTGTCCATCAAAAGTAACTATCACAAATGGAGAGAGAAGAACACTCTGATGATATAGAACATGATGATATAGAAACATTGCCCTCTAAGGAAGGAAATCTGTTCATGGCCTTACTTAGAGTAGCTTAGTGATTGTCAAAGAAGCTGATTTTATGCAATCCTAAGGATAAATTTATTCCTTTGGGACCTTTAGAGGCTGGAGGGTACAGTAAAGAAACAATTCACCAAAAGGCTTCACAATGTTCTTTGGCCTCCTTAAAGATAAATATCAATAATTACTATCACTAATATCAAAAGTGCTAATTATTATGATCATGGCAGAGTAACTCTAAGATGTTAAGAGTTTCTGAATTAAAAATGTAAAAGTAATTCTGTGATCTCAAATGCTTCAGAAACCAACCAGAAGGCCATCTTATGAAAGATCTAGAGAGCTTGGTAAGAAACTATCAACCAATAATTTGATGAACTGGATGGATAGATAGATAGATAGATAGATAGATAGATAGATAATTAGAATGAGAAATCAAGCTGAGAGTTTGATCAACTTTTACCTGGGAGTTGAGGAGATTCCCTGAGAATTTCAGTGATCAAAGTCTCTCGAGCACTAAAGATGCTTACTGTATTCTCACTTTTGTGTACATTTGTAGATTCTCATTCCTCACCACCCTTTCTCCCGCTGGAAAGATACTGAGGCTTTTGGAATGCTCACAGGGCTGAGCTACATCCATCCAGAGCTAGTCTTCCCGCATTTGAAAGTCAACTCCTGTTGGCGATGTTACTGGATGCCTAAACTTGACTTCCCTGTATTTCTAAGAACTTAGGGACCAAAATGGCAAAGTACACTTATTTACCAAATAGCCAGACTAGAAGCAGAAAGGCTACTGATTGATCTGTTTCCAGATGCATTTCATTTTTTATGTTAGAAGACAAAACAAGACCAGAAAATACACACATAATGGATTCTGCCTTGGGGAAAGGTCACCTGAGCTCATGATTCTCCCTGTGCTCTGTTATAGACACAGGAGACTTGTGTTTTGTTTGTGCTTAAATACAAGCTGGGAAAAATGGAGTTAAAATTCTTCTCCCAACCACTCTGAAAGAAAAAGCTCTGATTTTGTTGGCAGTGGAATTCCCACCCACTTTGAGCCAGGCAGTTCTTTATCTCTAGGTCCATTTTACTGAAGGGTTTTGACTATTCTTATCTTTCCCTGGTAGGCCAGCTTCAACTCGGATGCCTCTGTGCCTATTAAACATACTTTGCACATAGTCTGATAGATAGGAAAGGTTATATCTCTTCCACCAAGGCTTCTATGTAGGGTATTGAATGGCAGTTACAATGGCATCAAGAGCCTACAAGGGGACCACACAATCTAGAAATATTATTCTCTTATCATTACTAGTTTTTAATGCCATTTCATATCCATCTCGCTGACATGCTTGTTGTGATAAAATACATTCAATAGTTATTTAAAAAAACATTAAAGTAATCTAAATATTAAAATCCCATGGTTCCAAAGTTTTATGGGTAATGAAAACCAGGCGTTATATATGTAATTTAGTAAGGCATGACTTTGAAGCAACACAATCTTGCATTAAGTCCCAGCTTTATCATTTACTGCCTGAGTGAACTAGAATAACCTGCTTCTCCTCTCTGAGGCTAGAGGGCCTCTGCAGAACTGGAAAAGCAGGCCCCATACAGAGTACACCTTAATCCACAATAAGGCTCTGCTGCCAATGATCAGACAAGCAGAGCTCAAACTGAAAGGTATGACCTAGGTTGACTTTTCTGACCCTCAGAAGGTCATAGTCCAGTGGAGAAATTAGAAATTTGTTTACAAAATGTTGTGATAAATGGTAAACTTCAAAAAAATTTAAAGTCACTTTATTAATCACATCCATGAGAAAAACTTTTGAGAAAGCAACATGCTCCATTCATTTGCTAACCCCTCAGCCTAGCTTGTCACTTACTAGAGTGTCAGTAGATGGTTACCCATGAAACACTCTCCAAGACTATTATGTACATTATTTCAGCGAGATGGCACTGAATTCACAGAGAATTTTATTCTTTAACTCAGCCATCCTACCATATTTTCTTTGAAAATGGCTTTCAGGAACATTGATGGTAGATACTAAGATGATTAAGAAGAGATGGGTTTTCAATATGTATTTTGGCGTGTGTAGTATTTTAGTGTAATTCTCTTTTCAACTTGTTTCATAATGATAAGTTCGAATAATAGCTGTGAAGTGATTAACCGTTCCTTGGAAAGTCCCAGGGAATTCATCAACAGCCAACACCACAGCACAGTGATGGATTTCGAGCAAGCTGAGGCTGTGAGAACCTCAGTGGTGCTGCGACATTACTGAGGGGGAGATGGAGCTGACAGACTACACATCCTTCATAGCCAGGACTTGGGCAACAGCACATCCTTCAACCTATGTCAGTTCCAGTGTGATCCTAGTGCTGCTCTTCTTCCTACCACAGTCACTGAGACCTTGTCAAGAGTGCTTAGAGCCAGAAAACCCAGTAGCAGCAATAAGTTTCCAGGTTCTTACTAACTCTTATCTTTTCTGGTTGCTGATTTAGGGCAAGTTTGTGTAGAATCAGGTCAATTTCTAGGTTTGAATATACACACCTATATGTTCTGAAGGGAAATATGGTGACTTTATTTTTAAAACAATTCCCCATTATTTATACTATTGGAGAGATGATAAGTATGGTGGTGCTAAAACGCCATAGGTGGCCCAGGGGTAGTTAAGACTTAGCGTCTTATGTACTAATTTATTTTTAAAGACTGTGAGGAAAGAACCAAGTTAAAGCTGGCCTGATTGTTGTTGTTGTTCGGTGTGGTGTTTTAGTCTAGCCTTTCCAAACAGTAAATGAGCAGACTCAAGCTAGAAGTGATGTCTTCTACAGGAACGAGAAAGCAAAAGCAGATGCCAACCGTCAACTGATATATAGCCCCTTGGCGTTTTCCAGTAACATCTACGAGAAAAGTGCTCTTTAATAAGTTAATATAAAGGGTTAAGGATAGTTCTTCTAGGAAAAAAAAGCTATAAAAAAAAACAGAAGAGTTTGGATGTGACTGGTTTGATAAAGTCCTTTGAAGGGAGCCATTGTTGAGTGAGTAATTGATACTGAGATTCAGCCATAGGCAAAGACTTGAACAGGGGCAAGGCTCACTTGACCCTTCCTGCCCTGTGGTACTGGGTGACCTCGCCATCTCCCTCCTCTATAGTGTTTTACATGCTGAATTACAGAACAAGTCTTAATTCTCCAGTTTACAAGGGAGATATTTGAACCCGTGCCAGTGTAAACCTTGCCCTTCTTCCCCTTCTTTCTCTTCCCCTCTATTGACCACCCCTCTTTTTCTTCCATCTGCCTTTCCCTCTCATTCCATCCTCTCCCTTTGAAGGTCAATATTTCAACAGTCGACATTTCTAAATTTTTGTTGTTTTAGAGGAAAGAAATCCACACATTTTAAGATAAAGTTTATTTAGCAAAGTGAAGCAAAGTCTAGAAGCCGTGACTAGAGCCACATGGTGGAAGGGAGCAGTATGTTTCAAAGGATGCAGGTGCCAGCCCACTGGTTCTGCATTGTACATTTTTTAAAACTGTCTATGAATATGTATGTATAGGTGACATAGAAATGTATATGAATATGTATGATATAGGTTACTAATAGGAAGTGAGACTTCTCTCAAATGCTGGAATGCTAGAGGACTGGATCTTGTTTTCTAAGTTTTTGTCTTTTATTATTATTTTTTAAAAATGGTAGTGTGTGTGTGTGTGTGTGTGTGTGTGTGTGTGTGTGTGTGTGTATGTGTGTATGTATGTATGTGTATGTATATGTGTCCCCATATCATGTATGTGCACAAACCCACAGAGCCCAAGAGAAGGCATCAAATCCACTGGAACTGGAGTTATGGGTAGTGTATACCACCAGACAAGAGTGTTGCTAGGCAAACTGGAGTCCCCTGGAAGAGCACCAAATGTTTGTAAACACTTAGCCACATCTACAGCTCCATTTTATGGTATTCATGTCCAGGTTCAATGAAAAGGTTCACAAGAGAATGGTAGGGGAATATAGAGTCAAACTGTATTTCAAATGA
Source organism: Rhabdomys pumilio (assembly GCA_030674055.1). Lineage (NCBI taxonomy): Eukaryota > Metazoa > Chordata > Mammalia > Rodentia > Muridae > Rhabdomys > Rhabdomys pumilio. The sequence goes on from JANHMN010000011.1 coordinate 11,347,054, forward strand.
TACCATGGTGTTTGAGGTTTTTTTATTTTGTTTTGATTTTTGTTTTTGTTCTTTTAAATTCAGATCCTTTATTAGTGTACATGTGTAGATGTTGGGGAAGTTCCCTTGGTATCTTAGTTTCTGATACAACTGGAAGACACTAACTACAGCTTCAGGAGTTTTTAGCAACAATGAAGTATTCTCAACATTGGAAGAAATGCCTCTGAAGATAGATGTGTGGTTTTTCTTGGTTTCCTCACATCTGTCTCATGACCTACCCAGTCTTACAAACACAAGACTATACCTATGAAATTTAATATACAGTTTAGACTTTGAATTGTATAAATATTTTGCCCTCTTCCTGTTGTCTTATCTAGCCTGCTAACCACAATGTGCTCAATATCATTTTAAGTCCTACTACACAATACCCAGACAGATCAGTAATATATATATATATATATATATATATTGATTACATGCTTCAAATCATTTAGCATATGGATGTAGATACACTATAAACAGTGAAAAACGTGTAGACTTGACATATAACCCATACACACACACACACACACACACACACACACACACACACACACACGAGAAAAGATTGTGAATCTCACTGAAGTCAGTGTCCTAGCTGTGATAGTAGATGATAGTTTTCATAAGATAGATACTTCCATAATTCAAAACTGGGTAAAAGATACTTAAAATCTTTCTATATTACCTATTGTAATTATTTATAAATCTATATTTATCTTGAGGTTAAAAAAAAGTAGTTAATTTAAAATGGCTTATAAAAAATTATTGAAATGGCTGGCTCATTGGTCCAGAGTCTATACTGCAGAGTTTGTATCCAAGTAGCCATAACTGGAAGCTCACAACCACCTCTAAGTCCCTCTCCAAGAGATCCAGTTCTCTGTTCTGCATTCTGCTACTACCTGCAGTCATGCACTTATCCCTCACAGACACACATGTGGACACATGATTAGAAGTGAACATTAAATCTTTAAAGAGTAACTTACAAAAAATTAGCTTTCAATGTAAGTCCTAGTGCCCATGCTTCTTTTGACACAGAATGCAAGTTTCATATCTTCATCCATTGCATAGCTCCACATTCTGGATACAAATAATACATAGCCGTAATATAGAGCTGCATCAGATCATTTCACATGCACCAAGTTGTTGTCCACCTTAACATTTCCTATACAACTGCAGCCCAAAGTAGAAGAGCCAGACTACTGGTTGATCTCGTTGCTATTCCACCTTCTCTGCACATCAGTTCTTCCTGCTCTGGCTAATTCTCCTGTCAGCCCTTTATCTCTTTCCTTGGTCATGCAAAACTTACATCTCATGATTTTATAGGGTTGTTTATACATGTTCATTATAAATTTACTTTGTTTTGTTCTCCACCGTGACCTACGAGAGGAGTGAGACAGTCACACTCACTTTTTACTTCTAATACTCATATGTTTCTTGGTGAAGAATGCATATTTTATTCATTATTTTTGTATATTTAACCTGATCAAATGAATGTGTTGCTGAGGTAGATTGGTAATCATTTGTTAATAAATCCAGTGTTGTTCTCTCCTACCCTGTGAGAAGAATATAGAATAAATATTTGAAAGGGGAAAGAGTGGGCTGGAGAGATGACTCAGTGGTTGAGAGTATTGACTACTCTTCCAGAGGTCCTTAGTTCAATTCCCAGCAACCACCTGGTGGCTCACAACCATCTGTAATGGGATCTGATGCTTGCTCTGGTGTGTCTGAAGACAGTGACATCATACTCACATATATAAAAGAAATAAATCTTTCTAAGAAAGAAAGAATGGATGAAAAGAAAGGAGAAAGAGAAGATTGTCCTTATACACTATTAATTTGACTCTTTTTATATTAATATCAATGATTTAAGAGCATAACCGATTTCATTCTGAGGTAAAATTAGGTTACTGATCATTATAGCAAATCACTACCCAGATTATCTAGGCAGATAATGTGTAGACTTGGAGAATATATCAACTGGGAAATCCGTAATTTCACTCAAGATAAACAGAGATGAAAGTTGAATTTAAAAAAGAAAAAAAAAGGGTATACTTGAGGACCTAGCAGCAAGATGAACAAATTGAGGTAACATTAATTGGCACAGTACCCTGGTGTTTGTTTATCCCTTCGTTAACTGGAATTCTAACTCTAATTAAGCAACACCTCCACACACACCAGGGTAACAACTAGTGATTAAACAAGAAAGCCGTAGGTCCAGAAGTTGCGTTTATTGTCCTGGAGTGCTATGCTGAAATTGGAGTTACATGAGAAGTTATTAATCTGAGGGTGAAATTTAAGTTCTCTGAAATCACTTCTGTATTTCAGTGCTGCTTCTTACCTGCTGGAGGCAGAATGGGCAGATAATCAGTTGAGGCACTTATAAAATAGGTTTAATGATAGGTCGGAGTTGCCCTCAGATTTAATGAAGGGGTGTTTATTTTCTTTTTGAAATCTACGCTATGTTGGAAAGTGTGAGTACCGCATACAATAACAGTGCTATTAATTAAGAAGGATGAATTTGATTTTAAAAAAAAAAAAAGACTTGATTGTCTAGCAGTGGAAGTTCTGTCTTATTTTAGGGCAGAATTTAGCCCAAGAAGCTTTCTAAAGAAACATCAGTTGTGAAACTAAGGGATTGTGCTATGTATATCTGTATGACTTTATAGACTCATTGGTGTTTTCCAGATAGTTTCTGTTTTGGTGTAATTAGCCAGGGTCATGAATACAGAAACTATAATCTTAGCTTCATTTTTTTTTTGTCCTTTTAAGTTTCATAGAAACCCCAGCTCATTTCTCTTGGAAAGAAAGTTATTACCGATCCGCCATGTCACAGAGCACCCAGCCAAGTGAGTTCCTCAGCCCAGAGGTGTTCCAGCATATCTGGGATTTTCTGGAACAGTAAGTATCAAATAATCAAGAAGTGTACTGGAACTGTTTAAGAATAGGTAAACACGAATGGCTGAAATAGCGTTTACTACAGAATATGTCTAGACCGGTTTTTAAAAACTTACATTGTTGAAGTTATTGCCTTCAATGGTATCTCTGCATTGAAAATAAAGTAGTTTTCTTTCTTTATAGTTTCCAAAACCAAAAGATCATCATTGCTGCAAAGTAACATTACTGTAGATATTCTAAATGGCCCCCATCAACAATCTAGAACATTTTCACCAGTGTCTAGTGTCTGTCACTCAATACCTATTCTCACTTGAAGTCTCTAAGGAGGTGAACCACCCCCATTTCAGCAGTTGTTTTTATGTTTCTATAAGAAATGTTTATTGGTATTTTAATCAAAAGCAGATTTTAGTCAGTTAACATGAAGATGGAAAAGAGAATGCTTGCATGCTTACTACACACAGCTGAGCTTATAAAAATTGAACAAAGCACACACACACACACCCCTCCCCTGTTAGCCTGCAGGTCGTGCAGCAGAAAGAGATCAAGGCTCATACTTGAGAAATAGTATTTAATTTGACTCAGATTATACATATGGTAAATGGTTGAGTTATTTCTGGGGTTTCTGATTGTAAGCAAGGCCTTGACAACCTCGACACAGAAAATATCTGTTGTTACTAGTTGGTTAAATGTGCTGTAGTCTCTTCCAATGGGTAACCCACACCTTCCTCCTTTCTTGTGCTAGGCCTATATGCTCAGTACAGCCCATCGACTTGAACTTTGTGGATGAACCATCAGAAAATGGTGCAACAAACAAGATTGAGATTAGCATGGATTGTATTCGCATGCAAGACTCAGACCTCAGTGACCCCATGTGGGTGAGTGTGCTTCCTCTTCCTGTGTGGGCGTGGCTGTCCACAAATCAAAGTAGATGATTCTAATTGGACAACACCATTGTGGAGAGAGCAAATGCAGCCCACTGGGAAAGGATTAGCTGGGGTTTTGTAGATTCTGGCTCTTTCTCAGCTTTCTGCAGTGAGTAGTGACAGAAGGTGGAAATGGTTTCTTACCTTTTGATGTTTGTTGTTGTTGTTGTTTGTTTTGTTTTGTTTTGTTTTGTTTTGTTTTGTTTTGTTTTTCCTGAGGGGCTCTTCATGTTAAGCCCAAGTCAGAGAGGGTAATGTCATAATGTCACCAGGGTTTCCACATTCGAGAAGCAGACACTGGACCTGATTCTCTCCAGCTGCATTCCACTGTTGCGTATGATCCATGCACATACTCAGGAAGTAAAGCACAAAGAAACACACGTGATGCATGAGCTATATTTTCTGGGCTTTTGACAGTGTTGCTCATGTTGTTACCTCTTTATTAAATGGTGAAACCATACTGGTCACTTCCACTCCTGCCTAGGTCAGAAGTGTTACTGCTAATTTTGAAACAGATCCTGTACTAAGGAAAATCACTGGTAATTCCAAGCAAAGGTGAACCTGCCTTACAAAAGTTGTGTGTTTTTGTACTCAAGAGATTTTTCTATTCTGACTCTTGGCTACATAGGAATAGAAAACGTTAGGAAGTTTAAAATCACAAGCCTTTAATCCCCCAGTCCCTGTCGCTAGTGACGTTCACACTGATATACTTAGTTTCCTAATGTTCCAGAATGTTCTGTTGTTTCCCTTTGCTGTTGAAAACATTCTCTTCCAAAATCTAATTTCCAAGTTTTTCTTCCCTCTGTCCAATTCTTTTCTGTTCCCTCACTGCCTGCTTTGCCATGCTTTCCCTTGGAATCCTTTCTCTATCACTAGCCCCACCCACTGGAATTAAATACCATACCTCTGAAGCAACCATTGAGAAAACTTGTATTATATTCTGCATTACACAAGACTATACTTGTTTATTTCTCTGCCTTTTCAGAAATCAGGAGCTACATGTTTGTCATTTGAGTGCTAAAGAGCACATAGCAGGAGTTCAGAAAGAATGTGGTGGGGTTTTGCCAGAGAGAAAAACAAAACAAAACAAAACAAAACAAAACAAAACAAAACAAAACAAAACAAAACCAAAAACCCAAAACTAATAAGGCACTTGGAGTCTGGTATATTGGAACACCATGGAAGGAGAGAGAATGAGTTTGATTAAATAAAGACATTTATCTTTCTCTAGATCCCCCGTTTTTAGCTGAAAATAATTTACAATTATCATAAATTATAGTTGAATATGAATTGTCAACTTCTATATTAGTTTCTTTCCAATACCTTCTTATCCTTATCTCTGTATACACATATTTGGATATGAATGGAGGTTACATAGATGGGGTCAAATTATAGCAGGTCTCAGCAGCAGGTATGGCAAACAGTGAGTTTGTGCAAGATGCCAGTAATTAGTGTTCTGCTGTATAAATTAGAAAGTAGAGACTCTAAGATGCAGAGCCCCACTCAACTGCTGCACGGCTGTGTGGGGCTTTCCTCTGCTCAGTAGCAGACTTTCTCGTTTCCATTATAGGTTAATTGCTAAATACTTTCTAAAGTCTACACATAAATTACTTTCCCCATCAATATAGTATTTTAATAAGTTGGGAATTCAGCCAATTTATTTCTCACTACACAAGAAATACAACTCTATAAAGGGCATGAGGAGGCATGTCAGATTCTGAAGGACAGAAATTGAGAAATTCATCCTATGGTTTTATGATTTTTGATATGGTTAAGAAATAGAATTATGATGTTTTGGTCTGATTATTAATAAAGGAAATTAAGGTGTAGATGTTAAACTAGGTTGTATTAAGTTGTAGATTCTGTGTGTCTTTTAAATTAGAATGTATTTTCTAATAATAAAATTAGTTCTATTGGGATAGTGAATGAGAGTAAATGAAATGTCTCCAAAAAATTCGTATTTTAATCTATTTTTAGAGTGCCTTAATGGTCCTTGATTCTGTTGTTTGATATATTGCTGTATTTCTCAGATTTCTTTTACTTTGTATCTGTGTAAGCATGTCTCTAATATGTTTGCGATATGGATTAAATATTAAGAGTTACACATTCTCCTCAGGGATGGATACTGGTCAAACAAGTATTTTGCATTTATTTATTCTTTACCTTCATGTTAAATTAGATTTTTCTTTAAGGAAACTGACAGGTAATTACCTAAAATGCTCCATATTTTAATTCCTTACTGACTCATCTCAGATACACATGAGAAGTTTTTAGCTCTGCATTATTAAAAAACTAATATCTAAGATGTGTGTATGCATGTGTGTATATATGTATATATATATATATATATATGTGTGTGTGTGTGTGTGTGTGTGTGTATAGGTATGTGTGTATGTATGTGTATGTGTGTATGTATGTATGTATATGTATGCATGTGTGTATATATGTATGTATGTATATATAGGTATGTGTGTGTATGTATGTATGTAAGTATGTATGTATATGTGTGTTTGTATGTGTATTTGGTAAAGGTATATGCCATAGCAGTTGTCTTAGCACCTATCATAGTACTTTACATATATGATCCAGATTTACATAAAATTGTCATCATGTGTGTGAATCCAGACCTACTTACTTTATGTCTTGTTTTTTATGATACAGATGAGGAAATCAGTCATTCCCTGAGAAGACCATGAAATATAATTAAAGGCAAATTGGGATAAAATTGTTCTTAAATTACTGGGAAGTGTGTATACTCTTATAAAACATTACAAATTAAGGATTGATTCAGACTGAGAAGTTACAATAATATGTTACAGAAAAGGTGATTTGTAATTAGGCTTTGAAATTTTAATAAAATTGATTAAATGGCAAGAAAAAAAACGTAATCCACATTTGGGAAACTGATATCATCAATGCATAGCTTGAAGAATATCAGAAATTTGAAGAGATAAAGCTAAAATTTTCAACTACAGAAAATATATATGAGAAAAAAATTGAAAATTAAAAACTAGAGTGTTTAGGGCTAGAGAGATGACTCAGCTGTTAAAAGCATAGATTCTCTTCCGGGATTCTGTTCCCAGCACAGACCCTGATTGAAATCGAAAGACTCCACTGTAGCAGTTCCCAACCTGTGGGTCACGACCCACTTGGGGGCTGCATATCAAATACCTACACATCAGATATTTGCATCAAGATTCAAAGCAGTAGCAAAACTACAGTTATGAAGTAGCAATGAAACGGTTTTATGGTTGGGGTCACCACAACATGAAGAACATGCGTTAAACGGCCACAGCATTAGGAATGTTGAGAACCACCACGCTATAGAATGATATTCCCTTTTATATATTAGGTAGAATTTACCAATAAAATCATCTAAGCCTTTTTGGAAACTAGAAATGAAATTTCTTCATAAGACTGTTGATATTATTTTATCTTGGGCACATCTGGACAAATAAAGTTTTTAAGAAAATGATGCATTGAATCACAGTTGCTGAGCCCATGCACATAGAATTGTTTGGAATATTTCCTTTATATTCTATCAATGCCAGAAAGATACATAATCATATATTCATTTATTAAATTGGAAACTTTCAGTACCAGAGACTTACTAATTTTGTTTAGCTTTCAGTAGAACACCTTACATTTGACTTAAACTTTTTTTTCTAATAGCATTCTCTGACCAAACTGATTTTTTTTCTCATTTGCATTTCCACCTTTGGTGCCTTTGGCTTTATTTTGCAACCCCCCCCTTACATTTTTCCTGAACTTTCCTTTCTCTTCCTCCTTCATCTCTTCCTCTCATTGTCTTCCTCCTCATTTTTCTCATTTCTTTGTCTTTTTCCTCCTCTCCCTCCTCCTCCCTGCTTCTTTTTTCTGTCTTATCAACATCCATCACTTCATCAAAGCTTTAATATCTAAGCATCCTCAGTAGGTATTTGTATTATTGAGTTGATTATTTCCTTTGTCTTCTTTGCAGAGATTTTAGCTTGACAACAATAAATTTCCCAGTAGATACTGCTTTAGCTGCATTCAAGAGACACTGACGTGATTCATGTGTTTCTCAGCTACTGTTTAGCTTTAAATATGTTTATACCTTTTGGGGACTTCTAATTTGATCCACTGGTGTTTAGAGTATAGCACTGAAACACAAGACGGTGTGCTCTGCTTTTGTTATGTAGAAAGTTCTCTAGTAGCAACTAGATCCAGTTAGTTTTTGAAACTCTAGGGTCCCACATCCTTTTGTTCTTCTGCCTCCTGTTTTGGCTACAATGTGTAGACATTTCTGAGCAATAATTATGGATCTTTCTGTCTTACAAGTATTCAAATGTTTTCTACGTATGTGTTAGAGATATAATATCTACGGTTAGTTATATTCATGGTGACTTCACCCTTTCTATAATTGTATAATCCTTCTATTAATTTCTTCTAGTGTACTTTGTCAGTCTACTTTGTCTTGAGAAATGATTCAGTGAACTGAAATTTCTAGTTATTTGATGTTTGCCCAAGGAGTGTTTCCTTCACTGTTTTACACTTCTATCCTTGTATTTGAAATGAATTTCTCTTAATAATATGTCATTGGACTTCTCACATGCATTATGACAATCTTTGCCCTTTGTGCTATGCACACCATTTATATAAAATGGAAGGTGTGTGTTCTCTTACTGTGGTTGTTTTCTGTTTGTTCATCATTCCATCATTCCTGTTCCATTTATTCGGCCTTTATAGAATACTTGACCTCTTTTTTTTTAATGTTTTATTTTAATTAACCTATTTTGTCTTCAGTTGTCTTTGTAAAGTTTAGTGGTAGCTCTAACAATCTCAGTTTTACCAAGATTCCTCTGTCATTCACCAAGGAGTAACATAGAAGAGACTGTAGAATGGAATATGGAAACTCTTGGTCTCTTCCTACTGAAGGCACACATCAGCAGACACTGAATGTTACAGCAGAAACTGGCATAGATTTCACTTTCAGTTGCCTAAACAGTGAACTAAAAAGTTATGAGCTAATTTTGAGTACAATTCTCAACAGCTCTGATGCTCTTGCTTAGGGGAAAACTATAGTTCTCACTCTGAAGTCCAGTCACTATCAGTTACCAGAATGGTGTTTTCAAGGTAAACAGAACCCATGCTTTTAAGCAGAGCAGTAAGACAACCTAAACTGTCATTCAGATTCTTGAGTCTACCGGAATTTGTACCTTACACTTTAGCTTCTGCCGGTCCCCTCTGCCTCAGTTTGCAGGTGCACACGCACACATGAATGCACTCACATAGAATGTAATTTGAACTACACTTACATTATACTATTGGAAAAATCAAGTCAGTATAACTTTGGGCATCTATGTTGTTTTAAGTCTTCCTCTGCCAAGTTTTATGATTTAAGTATATATTAAGAATATACCCGTTAGGAAAAAAAAAACATTTTGAAGTTGCTTACGGAAATTTCTCTGAGTAACTTAACTTAGACCAAGGAGTTAGTAACTTACACACATGGCCTTTCCTGGCTTCAAAAAACTCTGATGGACTAGGCAAGAAGTAAAGTAGTCGTTTGTCATTTGCTATGTAGCCTTGTCTCCAGGTTCCTAAGATGTACATTATCCTCTGAGTAATCTTTTCACCGATGGGTAGAACTTGCTACAAGGAAGGTATCATTCATTTTTCTCTTTTCACTTTCTCATCTTCCAGGAGACCTCTACAGTCCTTCCCGTATCATCCCAACCCCCATCCTCTGATCCTTACCGCCCCTACATTAGCTACACACTTGTCTGGTCATTTATGGAACTGATTCAATCAGTATTCATAGATTTGGTTAAAAGCTTTTGAAAATGTTCAATGAATACATTGCTATAAAGTTCTCCATGATTTACTTACCAAAGTTGATAAATGATATGGGATTTGTAATGAAAACAACTGCTGTTGAATTTGTTTTCACAACTGTGAGGAGACTCCAGTAACATGTATCCATAACAAGCCTTTCCTCATTTGTATAGAAAAGTCTAATAACGAATTTCTTTACCCAGGAGAATTGTGATTTGCTTCATTCAGAGCTCCTTATGTATATAAATATAGGGTCAATCACTTGCTATTTTTGTGGCCACGTGTCTATTTTGCATATAAGCTCTTTAAATACAGTAAAGAGATTGTCCTTTAAAAATAATAGTAATGACTTTATCTAATTCTAAAATTATAAATTTAAGGACTTTATACACTCTCAAATGCATATATAGCCCTAAGTCATTATAATGCATATGAACATTACAACTTTCTTCCACTCTTCTTTTTAGATAAAAACCATCTTTTAAGTCATGTCATAATTAATTTTTTCCTTTTGTTGAAAATATTTTTTTAGTATAATATATTCTGACTAGTCTTCCCTCCAACTTCTCCAGTTTTTCCTTATATCCTCTTCCATCCAGATTCATCCCTTTCTGTATCTGATTAGAAAACAAACAAGCAAGCCAGGCGATGGTGGCGCACACCTTTAATCCTAGCACTTGGGAGGCAGAGGGAGGCGGATTTCTGAGTTTTAGGCCAGCCTGGTCTACAGAATTCCAGGACAGCCAGGGCTACACAGAGAAACCCTGTCTCGAAAAACAAAAAACAAAAAACAAAAAACAAAAAACAAAAAACAAAAAACAAAAAACAAAAAAACAAAACAAACAAACAAAAAAAACCCCAAAAACCAAAAAAAAAAACCAAAAAAAACCCAAGCTTCTAAAAAAATAATTATAAGTTGCAAGTTGTTTTTAAGGAAACAATAGCAAAAGCTAACCCATCAGAATTGAACAAAACAAGCAAACTGGAGGAAAGTAGTCCAAAGGAAGACACAGAGACCTATTCGTTTGCACACTCAGAAATCTCATAAAAGCATTAAATGGGAAGTCATAATATTAAGGCAAAGGGCTTATAAGGTAAAAATAAAGAAGAAAAAATATAAATAAAATGATATTAAAGTAAAGAATAAGAAGATAAAATTTTACAAAATGAAAAGGGAAAGTCCTGACATGAAGCAAGACAAGCTATATCCAACAATGCCACTGAGTTCATTTCTCCTTGGCCATGTGTTGCTAGACAAGACGCCTGCCCTCTAGCTTGTTACTCCAGCGAGACTCTCTAGGAGGAAGCTCAATTTTCATTTGCAAGTGTCTATAGTTTGGAGATAGCTTTGGGTGTTAGGTTAGGTATAGAAGCATGTATGTCACATCTTCTGTTGACCCCAGGACCCCATCTAGTACAGACTCTTACTGGCCTTGTGCTTTCTGCCTCAGTCTCTGTGAGTTCAATATGTGTGTCAGTCCTGTTGTTTGAGAGGACCTTGTGTTCTTAATAACCTCTATCTCCTCTGAAACTTATACCCTCTCTGCCCCTTCTTCTGTGGAGTTCCCCGAGCCCTGAAAGAAATGATTTGATGGAGACATTCCATTTAGGACTGCGTATTTCAAGGTTTCTCATTCTATGCATATCTAGTTTGCAAGTCTCTGTTTTTCTTTCCATCTGTTAAAGGAAGAGACTTCTCTGATGATGGCTGAGCAAGGCACTGATCTATGAGCATAGTATAATGTCATTAGGAGTCACTGTATTGCTACTTCAATTCTATTCCATTGATCAACATGTTAGTTTTTATGCCAATACCATACTGGTTTTATTACTGTAGCTTTGCAGTACAACTTGAAATCAGGACAGGTGATATTTCAGCAGTTCTTTTATTGTTCAGGACTGTTTTAGCTATCTTAGTTTTGTTTGTTTGTTTGTTTCCACAAGAAGTTGCAAGTACTTAGTTTAAGATCTGTGAAGAATGCGTTAGAAGTTGGTGGCAATTGAATCGAATTTGTAGATTGCTTTTGTTGGGATGGCCATTTTTACTATATTAATCCTACTGACCCGTGAGTATGAGTGATCTTTCCATCTTCCAATATTATCCTCAATTTCATCCTTCAGTGTCTCAAAGTTTTTATTATGTGATTCTTTCACTAGCTTGGTTAGAGTTTTCACAAGATATTTTATAATATTTGAGGCTATTTTGAAAGGTTATATTTCCCTGATCTTTTTTTTTCCCTGTCTGCATTTGTGTACAGTAGGGCTACTGACTTGGGTGAGTTCATTTTATATCCATCTACTTTGGTGAGTCTCTCAGCTGAAGCAGTTTCCTGGTGTACATTTTAGGTTCACTTATATACATTAACATAGCATCTGCAAAACAAAAACATACTTTGACTTCTTCCTTTCCAGTTTATATCCACTTCAGCTGACTTATTGCTCTGGCTAACATTTCACGTACTGTATGGAAGAGTGGACAACCTTGTTTTGTTCCTGATTCTAATAGAATTTTTTCAAGTTCCTCTCCATTTAAGTTGATGTTAGCTGTGGGCTACCTGTAAGTGGTCTTTGTTTCTTTAAGGTATGTCCCTTGTATCCTTAATCTCTACAGGATATCTATCATGATGAGTTGTTGGGTTTTCTCAAAGGCCTTTTCTGCATCGAAGATGATTTTGTGGTTTTTGTCTTTCAGTTTGTTTATTTGGTACATTGAATTTATTGATTTATGTATATTGAACCATCCCTATATTTCTAGGATGAACCCTATTTGTGTATGGTGGATGATTTTTTTATATGTCTTGGATTCAGTTTGCAAGTGTTTTTATTTTATTTCATTTTTTACTTATTCACTTTACATACCACTCACTTCCCCCTCCTGATCAACCCCTCCCACAATCTTTCCCTCATGTTCCCTCCCCTTCTCCTCTGAGTGGATGGGGACCCTTTAAGTATCCCTCACCTTGAGACTTCATGACTCTTACAAGTGTTTTATTGAGTATGTTTGTATCTATGTTCATAAAGAAAATTGTTCTGTAATTCTTTTTCTTTGTTGAATCTTTATGTGGCCTGAGTATCAGTGTAACTGTTTCAGTAAAAAAAAAAAAAAAAAAAAAAAAAAAAAAAAAGTATCATAGTCACTAGTTCTTCAGCTGATTTTTTTGTTTTGTTTTGTTTTTTGAAATAATTGAGTAGTATTGACTATAACTCTTCTTTGAAAGCCTGATAGAATTTTGTGCTAAAAGTATATGGCCTTGGCCTTGGTCTTTGGTTATGTTGTTGTGGTTGGTTGGTTGGTTGGTTGGTTGGTTGGTTGGTTGGTTGGTTGGTTTTGGTGCTGAGACTCTTACACTAGAGTTTATATGTTTCTTAAGATTGCTTATCTGCTTGATTTAACTTTACAGTAGTGTGTATTGAGAAAATTATCTGTTTCTTTTAGATTTTCCACTTTATGGAGTACAGGTTTTTAAAGTTATGTCCTTATCACTCTCTGGATTTTCTCAGAGTCTATTTCACCCCCTTTTCATTTCTAATTTTATTATTTTGGATTCTCTCTCTCTCTCTCTCTCTCTCTCTCTCTCTCTCTCTCTCTTTGCCTTTAAATTAATTTGGATTAGGGTTCTCAGTCTTAATTTTCTCAAGGTACAATTCCTTGTTTGTTTGTCTCTATTTCATTATTATCAGCCCTGAGTTTATTTCTTTCTGTCTACTCATTTTGGGTGTGATTTCTTCTTTTTGTTCTAAAGCTTTCAGGTGTGCACCAAATTGCTAGTTTGAGTTCCCTCCAGTTTTTTGTTTGTTTGTTTGTTTGCTTTTTAATATAGCACTCAGTACTATAGAACTTCCCACTTAGAACAGTCTTCATTGAGTTTCATAAATTTGAATATGTTGTATATCAATTTTCACTCAATTTTAGAAAGTCTTTAATTTCTTAATTTTTGACTTACCCCTTGTTTTATTGAGTAGTGATTTGTCCAATTTCCGTGAGTTTGTAAGACTTCTGTTGTTGATACCCAGCTTTAATTCATGGTGGTCAGATAGAACGTACCAGCGAGCTATTTCAATTTTCTTATATCTGTTGAGATTTACTTTGTGTCTGAGTAGTGATTAGTTTTAGAATAAGTTCCATAAGGTGCTGAGAAGTTACATTCCTTTGTGTTTGGTTAAAATCTTCTGTTAATAGCCACTAAACCATTTAACTTATAACATCCATTAGCTCCAGCACCCTTCTGTTTAGTTTTTGTCTGATTGACCAGTCTGATGGCAAGAATGGAGTATTGAAGTCTCCCACTATTGTTGTTTGAGAATCAATATGTGATTGAAACTTCAGAGTGTTTCTTTTATAAACTTGGGTCCCCTTTTGTTTGGTGCTTATATGTTCAGAATTGCAATATCCTCTTAGTGAATTTGTTTCTTGGATGAGTATTTAATGTTCTTCCCTATCTTCTGATAAGTTTTTGTTTGAAGACTAATTTGTCAGATATTAAAATGGCTATATCAGCTTGCTTCTGAAGTCCACTTTCTTGAAATACCGTTTTCCATGCTTTTACCATAATGTGCTATCTATTGTTGATGTTAAGGTGGGTTTCTTGAATACAGCAGAAGGCTGGGTCCTGTATTCACATCCTTTCTGTTAATCTGTTTCTTTTTAATGGGGGAATTGAGGCTGTTGATGTTGAGAGTTATCAATGAACAATGTTTGTTGGTTATTGTTATTTAGTTCTTGTGATGGTGGTAATGGCAGTGGTGTGTGTGTGTGTGTGTGTGTGTGTGTGTGTGTGTGTGTGTTCCCTCTTTTAATTTGCTGGTCTGAGATTATTTGTGTTTTCTTGGGTGTAGATTATCTCTTTAGGTTGACATTTCCTTTTAGTGTCCTCTTGAGGACTGGATATATAGATAGATATAACTTAAATTTGATTTTATCTTGGAATGTCTTATTTTTTCCACCTATTGTGATTGAAAGTTTTGTTGGATATAGTAGTCTGGCCCGGAATCTGGACTTTTAGAGTATGCAGAACATCTATAAAGGCCCTTCTGGCTTTTAGTGTGTCCTTTGAGAATTTGGGGGTTATTCTAATAGGTCTGTCATTATATATTACATGGTCTCTTTCTCTAGCAGCTTTTAATTAAGCTTAATTAAGATTTTCAGTTTTGTACATTTAGTGTTTTGAATATCATATCCAAGGAGAATTTATTTTCCTGTCCTACCTACTTAGTGTTCTCTATGTTTTTTGTATCTTGATAAGGATCTCCTTCTTTAGGTTAGGAAAATTTTGTTCTATGATGTTTTTCCAAAAATATTTTCTGTGTCTTTGATCTGTTTGTTCTTTCTTAGATTTTTTTTTAAATAATGTCAGATTTTCTACATTTTTTGTGGCAAAATTTTTTTTTTCAGATTTGGCATTTTCTTTGAGTGAAGCATTTCTTCTATTATGTCTTCAATGCCTGAGAGTCTCTCTTCCATGTTTTGTATTCTGTTACTGAGACTGATGTGCTTATTCCAGTTTCTTGATTTTTCATTTCCAGATTTCTTTCAATTTGGGTTTTCTTAATTCTATTTCTACTTTCAGATCTTGCTCGGTATTCTTCAATTGTTTCCATTGTTGGTGTTATCATTGAATTTTTAAAATGGTTTATTTACTTCATCTTTAGGAACCTTTATCATATTCATAAAGGTAATTTTAAGATGTTTTTCTTATGCTTCAGCTGTTTTGCAATTCTCAGGACCTACTATGGTGGGGTTGTTGGACTCTAGTAGAAACACATTATCCTAGCTATTATTGATTATATTTTTATGCTGGAGTCTGGGCATCTGGGTTTGCAAAGATTGTAATTCTTACTAATATCTGGTCTTTTTTTTGTTAAGTGGGTGTATTGGCTCCTTGTTTTCTGTTTCCCTCTTTGGTTCTTGGGAGAGTGTTGTGGCTGTGTGCTATGTGGTTGGAAATTCTACTGATATTCAGATAAGTATGGTCACTGGGGGTTCCAGATAAAATGTGTTCCTGCTCCCCTAGCTGGAGAATCATAAATACATTTTATAAAATCCTCTTTTATGTTTCTGTTATAGATCTTATTTACTTATCTTCACACACACACACACACACACACACACACACCCTTAATTGCTGTAATACAAATTATTCAGATTTACCATATTTTAACTTTTCTGTTAGTAGAATTTTTAGAAAATATTTAGATATGGATATTTTCCTATGATAGATACTTAAATGCATAATTACTGGGTAAAATTGTGTACACAATGGGCTTATTTCCATGAATTTTTTTTTTGTTTTATCATTGTTGCTTCTGTTTACATTTCTGTTAGCTGTGCAAGAGTACTTACAAACTGGACATCATTTTGTATCTTCTGGGGAAAAATGCAAATATTTGTAGGAGACTGAAGTGTCCAGTGATTTGCACATCATACTGAAATGTCTCCTTTAGTGGCACTTTTCTTTTCAGTCAAGTTATCTTAGGATTCATAAGGGTAGATATTTTAGCTGAAAAGAAGTAAGTCTTATCAGAAACTGGAGCAGCTATTCCATGCATGGGTAGACTGTCTGTCACAGGGACAGTATGAAAAAACTAAGGTGGAAAAGCTCTGTGTATAGAGTGTCCAACATTCATCCTGGGCATAGGAGTGGATATGTCATTTTTTGCTTTTCCTCCAGCACTTCTTAATTTTCCTGTAGAAGCTCTAGTAATCCACTCAGCTGGTAGACTATATAGTTCATTCTGTGGATATAATTGAAACATGGCAGCAAGGAAACATTTCAGTAAACAAAAATGCCCGAGCTATTCCTATGGGAGTCTGTGTGTGATCACCTATGCTGCTTACGGGGACGCTCACTCTACACTTAGTTTAGACGGAGTTCAGACGTCTCCGACAGCAGACTGTTTTTCTCTTTCCTTCTTTGTATGGCCTAGCCAATAGGAAGACATCACTTTGTTCAAGAGTGCCAAGGGAGCGACTCTACCTTAAACACACAGATGCATTTCAACCTTGAACAAACAAGCTGCTTAATAAAATAAGGGCAAGGGTTTTCTTTTCTTTCTTTCTTCTCTAGAAACTCACAAATATCACTTGACAGCTGACAGCTCTTCCCGTACAAAGGAGGCTGTTTGCTTTTTGCTTTGGTGTTTGGGTAAACTGCAGCCCACACTGGCAGAGAATGTATTGCCTAGGGGAAGGTGTTTGCAGTCCCTGTGTTTAATCTGAAAAGAAACCCTTTTCCTTCTCTCCCTCCCTCTCCTTCTGCACAGGGAGAGTTTGCAATGATAGCCCCAGGGGAATAGTTTTCTTAACACCTGTCTGTGGTGTAACCTCAGCAAAGTTACTTAAGACACTGTGCTCAGTGTGTCCGAATTCACGATGAACAAGTTGAAAAGGACAGATAAACAGACAGGGATTTCAGCAGACACGGGGAGCTGGTGGTGACCTAGCATCTTCTTTAAAAAGTTAACACGTTGACATCCTAGCATGCTGACTCACAAAGAAAGAATACAAGCTTTCTTTCAGCCAGGAAATATAATTTCGACCTGAAAAGCTTGGAAAACTCTTAAGAAATTAAGGGAACTTGGGAAATGCTCTAGTGACTGGTACACCTTTCTACAATGACCAGACAGCTAAGAGCCAAGTGACCCTTGGGACATTTCTGATAAGCATGAGATGGGGGTGATTCCAGCTTTCTGAGCTTCTAGATAGACTCCCTTGGCTGCTGGGAGAAGTAATCTAAACGGTTCAGGCAACAGCTAACTGTGTGCTTTGTCATTCACTATTTTGGTCCTCTTGGAAAAAGTACAAAATGATTTTGAGTCTCTGTCTCCCAGGCAGCAGAAGGAAGTTACTGATTGTCTACTCACAGTAGACAAACAATTTTGAGATGTCAATTTTTGCATATAAAGTGCTTAAAGCAATACTTTTCATGAGTCTGGTCGTCAGGGGAAGTGTTTCTATGGTTAAAATGGGGTCTATTTTTTAAAAAAAAAGAACTGTGAAATTTTAATTCCAAGTGCAGCAATTATCAATGAAGAAAGAAAATAATGAAAATTTTATATGTTCTTCCTTTTAAAAATCAGCTGTTACTTTCTGTGAAATGGGACTTGGCCACTCTTTCCTACTTAAACTTCAGCGGGGTTGGGTTGAGGGTTTTCTAATTTTGCTTGTAGTCTTTTGCCTTTTTTCAAACCATAGCCAAAATTTCAAAGCAGATTTCCTTTGAAAACCAGTATAGATTTTTTTGTACATTTGGGTCCCGTAGAACTCACTAAGAAACATACATTTCTTTTATGCAATAATTTATATATTCCTCATTTGTCCTTTACTGGTTTTACAGTATCCTTTTCCAGTGAAGTGATTAGGAAAATGAACTTTAATAGCTTAACACACGTTTGCACCTGGGTTTCAACCTTAGCATAATAGTGAAGTCAGTTCTGAATAGACCCAAGACATGGTTTAATTTTCAAAACATGCTGAGGACCAACAGCATCAAGATTAGTCAGAAATTTAAGAGCTGGGAATTCTTGGGTATCACTCTAGAGACAGGGTCAAAAACTGATGGGAAAATGACACTGTGTGTCCTTCCACACACCCTGTGAGTGCTTGTGATAGAACTGCTTGGGCAAATATTTAATACATGTTTTTATAGCAACAAAACTCATTCTGGGTGTGCATGTGTGTGCATGTGTGTTTGTGTGTGTGAGAGAGACTGGGAAAAGATACAAAACTGTAAGTAAAAAGAAGAAACTTTTAGAATAGTGTCCGCTCTAAAATTGGTATTCCTGACTGTGACTCTTAAAATATGTGCAAAGATTTACTACATTATAGAATGTAGAAAATTAGGGGTAAATCCAGGCATGGTGCTTGAGGCACATATGCATAGTAGCAGCTATGTGGGAGCAGGAGGCATGAGTATCACTTGAACTTTTGGGTTTGAGACTAGCCAGAGCCCAAAGGAAGACCTCATATCAAAAAACTAAATCAAAGGTTAAGTGTAACTATTGATAAAAATATATCCACTGAATTTTGACCTATATATGTGTTGTCAGAAAGAAGAAGATGAATTATATTGCCTTCGATTTAATTTAAAAAATGATTAAGTTTCTTAAAATTTTGTTCAGTGTGTTTTGGTTATATTCTCTTTTTCTGCCCCTAGCTTGTGTTTTCTTAATCTTAGAGACAGTTCATTCAAATGTCTTCCCTGGAAGAGACTTAAATGTCAATGCACATTCTTAATTGACCAAGGGTGTAGTGATAGACTACAGAATTCATGACTCTGTCAGAGATACTCAGGAAACCATTTGCTGATTGAATAATGAGAAATGAATAGAAAAAATTAAAAAATACGTGCTTATCCTCGAATAATAGGCCAGCGTTCAGTCATATACAGTGACTGTCGTGGCTCCAGGGACAATCTTCACAAGGTTCTGTGTTAAGTTAACAGTGTTTACTGGCAGTGAGCATTTTAGTGGGCCTGTATCAGGTTGATACCTGTAGCCGTGCTTAGTCTGCAAAATAACTGAATAAATGGGAATTTAAAAAATATCTTCTTTCAAGGAACTTCCAAGTCCCAAGGGTAGGAACTCCTACAACAACAATTGTTGAGGTGGAAAGGGAAACTCTACGTGTGACACCAGCAGGGATTCTGATGAGCTTGTTTCTATTGGAAAGCTGAAGAAATAATAAGGTTATTTAAAAGAAAAAAAAAAGAGTATTCCTGGAGACAGGAATGACTCAAGACCAAGATTCCAGGATTTAGCTTAAGTACATCAAGCACTGAGTATAAGGTAATGAATAGCAGTGCTTACAAAGACTGGAAAGCTCCATGAGTCACCCAGTGACTCAGATGACAATTTGGAGTTTTTCCCGTAACGGGAGGGATATAGCTGAGTTGGTAGGACCCTTGTATAGAACGCACAGCTCTGGGTTCAAGCGTGAGCACTTCATGAATCAGGCCTGGTGATATGTGCCTGTAATGTCAATACTCAGGAGGTAGAACTGGGAGCACCAGAAACTCAAAAGCCACCCTCACCTACCTACACAACCAATTTGAAGGCAAATTTGAAATCCTTGAGACCCTGCATCCAAACAGGTCACGAAAATTCCCAAACAACACAAACCAGAAAAGCAGTTTCCTGGAAACTGAAACACAGAGCATACGCAAGGACCATAGACTGCTCAGGTAGCAACAGGAATAAAAGTAAGCCTTCTCTTAGTTCTTTTAGTTTCAATATCGTAAGAGGAACACATCTCACAAACTGTGATATGAGAACAAGGGTGACGGAGTGCTAGGGACGGAGAGTAAAACAAAGCTGAGAAAGGCCAAGGACAGCGCGTGTTAGTTCTGATTGGAAGGGTCACAGAGACCTCTCCAGGGCAAAAGGAAAACAGTAGATAAGCACGACGTTCACACCTTCTGTGTGCAGTGTACACACCTCCTAGAGAACTGTCCTAGAGTCCTCCTTTCCCTTGACGCTCAACTTCATTTGAGGACTCGAGGTGCCCACGGAAGTAGCCTGCCTTTAACTCCATGAGTTTAACTGTTGCCTCTTCTGCCTGCTAAACCTACTCTTTGTGTTTAGAACAGATGTATGGTTCTTTTCTGTATTAAAAGAAAAAAGTCAGAACAACAACAATAACAAAAAGGAACAGGTCCAGTTCCTCTGCCTTTACTCACTGTTCTGCCAAGAAGCTGAGCGCTCTTAATGGATATTACTTAAGTCATTTCTTGCCACACCTTCTTAAGGCAGTGAAAAGTGAGCAGATAATTTTCATGTGTGACTGGTGAGCCTCTGTGCCACAGGAGAGCAAAGCAGAAACTATATTAGAAATAAAATCATGATTTGTGCTCTTCGACCTTGCCACTTGCTTTTCTTGAAATCGGAGCTGGAAGGCCTTGTAAAATGTGACTTGGTAAAGTGACCTCTTCCTTAGAAATCTGAGCAGGGTAGTCCATTATTTGGAGATAGATGGAGCTTTATTGGGGTGACCCGGTTTGAGAGATGGCTACACTGGGTGAAGGAATGAGAGTCAGGCATCTTAGCTGCTGAATTGAAGATAAGTAGCCAGCTTCCTATTTGACTATGTCATTAGAAAACAGACAACTCGGATGCTTGAAACTGACCCAACAGGAAAAAGGGAGGAAAGAAGGGTTTGGAGAAGGAAAACCATCCATTGTGTAAATAATTGATAAAGGAGCCAGGTATTCCAATATGCGATTTCTGTTTCCTCAAAATAAAGGATACATCATAGCTCTTGGACGGTTGCCTGTCATGAGAAGTGTCTTCGGTTGGAGGCTCTATATTATAGCATGTTTAAAAGCATACAAACCTCTGTAGTAGTCAAATTTGGGTAAGAAACCTTGGTCTGGTAGTCATGAGTCTTGGGTTCTAGTCTCCACCCTGCTGACACTGATGGTTGTCTGTGGATGTATACCCATGACTTCTCCCTCAGGATTCGGTTTCCTTAGAGGTAAGTAAGATCACAGGTTCCAGCTGCATGATACTTGTTTCTCTCATGCTCCGTGATGGCTGCATTTGCCAGTCCTTTGCTTCTGATTTCTGTCTGACTGAGAAACCTCTAGTGAGGTAATGTGGGCATGACAGAACCTAGGTGAACCATTGCTAAAACAAGACCTTTTCGAAATAACACCGCATGGCCTAAAAATCTAGAGATTTTGGAACAATGTCTCGTTAGTTTTCCGTCGGGGGTGAGTGTTTTGAAAACTTAAAACAAAGCCACTTTCCTCTATCTGAGAAAATGGCTCCCAGTCTGCCTTCTGTAAGGGTATGGTGGGCCACAACAGATTGCCTTAGTAATGATTAGTCATAATGTGAGTCCTGTCTGGAGTGGAGAAAAGAGAGGTAGGTACCTTCTGTGGCTCTCCACTCCCTCACTGAAGCTGCCTCTATCTCCCTGGCCAGCCCCAGGCTGTGTTCCTTCCAAACAAGGACCTGCCTAACCAGTTCATTGGAATGTCTTTCCACAGACTATCTCCTCATTCAGATTTCTTCTGAAATTGAAACACACTAAAGGCATAAATCACATTGCTGTTTTAAGTAGTAAATGTTGCACACAACAATCTGCTGCCATCGCTTTTCCTTTGAGTGCACAGACCTATCCACAAAAGGAAAGAACAAAGGGAAAAGTGATTAAGCCCCATGCTGCCTTCTTCTGCTCAGAGACAACTTCTGTTTTTCTAGGTTGCATTTGTTCTAGGGGTGACTGGGATTAAGCCTTTTTTGATGTAATCTTTCCTCCTTTTGCACACCTCTCTCTGTCCTTCTCCTGCAGCCTATGGCTGGCTTTATGAAGATATTCACTAAGTTTTCTTTGCCTGTTGGTGCTTTTGGGTCAGCAAATTATATAGTGTGAAGCAAAAGATTGAAATTCTAATCATCATACACCAACCCATGGAAAAGTTTGCAAAAATGTTTTACTCTGATAAACGTTGTACCGGTGAACTCCATGCTTCAAACTCCCCTTCAGTGACCAATGGCACCTAAAGCCATAGCTGAAGGATTGGTGTGTTTTTCTCCCCTTTTTATAGTCTGTTTTCTTTCTTTGGTTCTACAAAATATAAAGTAATAAAAGAAAAAAATCATCTTGAGTAGTACTGGCCGAGATCATTTTCATATATGTATTTTCTTCTTTCTTTTACAGACCAGTTATTATCCCCTCCCAGTCCACCCTCTGACAGTTCCTCATCCCATTCCTCCTCTCCAGTCTTCAAGAGGATGTCCCTACCCCATTCCCCACCCCACCAGACCTCCCTACTCCCTGGGGCCTCTAGACTCTCAGAGGTTGGGTGTGTCTTCTCTCACTGAGGCCAGAGCAGGCAGTCCTCTGCTGTTTATGTGTCAGGGGCCTCATATCAGCTACTGAATGCTGCCTTGTTGGTGGCTCAGTGTCTGACAGATCTCAGGCGTCTGGGCTAGCTGAAATTGCTGGTCTTCCTATGGGGTCTCCCTCCTCCTCAGCTTCAAGGCAAGATTATTTTTCTTATCCTGATTATGCATAGTTTTTAACCAAGTAGAGATGGTTTGTATAATATATAATAAGTAAAGTGGGAGTTGGAATGGGAATCTTGCAGGGGACCCAGGTTTAGTTCCTAGTACCCATGTAGTGGTTCATAACCATCCATAACTCTAATTTCAGGGAATCCAATCTCCCATTCTAACCTTTATAGGTCCCAAGCATATACAGTACCCATACATACATGCAAGCAAAACACTTATACACAGAAAATAAAATGAATTACATCCATCCTTCTCTAAGAGGGGAAAGTATGTCCATTTCTTGGTTTGTGCAGCAGATAAGTTCAGTCTGGCTTTATTTGTGGGTGCTAGGGATTTGAACTCATGTCCTCCTGCTTATACAGCAAATGCCCTTACTCACTGAGTCATCTCCTTGCCTTGCAGATATATATATTTTTTAAGTATGCTGTTATTACTTTAATAAGTTCTATTATCTTCCGAATCTTTGGTTCTGTATAATGATCGAGTTGAATAGCAGTGTAGAAAGTTATTTTTGGCTAAAAGGAAAGAATATTTTTCCTTCAGTTTATTGCTAATGACTCTGAAAATACTGGATTTTAGAAGTCATTTAGACACATCTGGCTGTGATTGATTTGTGAGAAAGCCAGGCCCTACTCAGTTTGGATGAGAGATTGTAGGCCCCTGGAATGTAAGGGCTTCATTGTACTTCTTTTTCCTGCTCTTGATTGAAAATTACTTCAAGAAATTATTCTTTGGTTGGATACTGGCAGAACAGTCTTCAATCCCAGGACTTAGGAGGCAGAAGCAGTTGGAGCTCTGAGTTTGAGGCCAGGCTGGTCTACAGAACAAATTCCAGGACAGCCAGGGCTACATATAGAGAAACCCTGTCTTAAAAAACCAAAAATACTAATACTAATTAATAATAATAGCCTTTTGGCCATAATTAACCCAATAGATAACACTAATCTTGTCTAATTAATAACATGACTGTAATAAATATAAATATGCATATGTAGGTAGTTTCTAGGCACTGCAACAGCTTTATCAAATGAATTAAACTTTTTTAAAAGATTTATTCATTTTATTTATACCAGTACACTGTAGCTGTCAGAGGCACCAAAAGAAAGTATTGGATCTCTTTACAGATGGTTATGAGCCACCATCTATAGTTGCTGGGAATTGAACTCGGGACCTCTGGAAGAACACTTGATGCTCTTAACCTCTGAGCCATCTCTCTAGCCCTGCATGAAACTTTTAAATGGCTGTACACATTTGAACTTCAAAAGACTAAGAGGCTAACTCGGCCAGTTCCATTGCTTCAAAGTCTCTTTGGGCCTTAATTCAGTGCAAACATAATAAAGACATAAATGGTACTTATGTTAATGTACTTGTATTTCTGATAACCTTCCCTACTTTGATTACTTAGTCTGGCAGACAGCAGTTTTTTACAGGATGGAAATTTGTCCCCATTGATTGGGTCTCCCAATGATGAATCTCAGATTGATTCATGATTTGTAGCAGATTGTTCAAAGCTCCAGAACACAGAAACATTACAAAGCCTGGCACCTAGCAGTGTCCAGCAAATGTCTGATTAGTCGTTAGGGTTAGAGGGCTGGCTCATCAATACCAAAATTTGTTAACTCGTTCGGTAAGGAGACATACCTCAAGTCTTGGTGATGCCTCACATTGTTTGGAGTCTTTTCATACTGTTCTGTTTTGTTCCTGATTCCTACCATTGAGGCCCGAACCCAGTACTTCACACATCTGAAAGCACGTGATATTCTGCTGACTCTACTCCTCCTCCCCCAGATTTTCCTATGTAAGTTTTAATGAGCATGTGTGACTTCAGTGATGGCTTCTGTCCACCTCAGTGGATGTTATGCCATCCACATATGCTAGCTCCTGCTTTTCTCTTCAGTTGGAGTGTTTAGACACATTTAAAATGGTTCTTGGACAGCTATTGAGCCATTCGTAATATCACCAAGCAGCAGAAGGGTGGGTTTCTGGGGCTGATCAAAAGGCACTGTGCCTAGAAGGCTGTTCTTTTCTCTTTTTGATTTTTCCTTTTTAAGAACACTTTTCTTCAAATTTATGCAAATTTAAAGTGTCCAGTCCAAGTCGTCATTGCCACAGATTGTTAGGCAAGATGAAAAGTGTAATGCTGCAAGGTTTTTTTTTTTTTTTTTATTTAAATTTTGATTCCCTTCCACTGTACGAATTATGTAAGACATCAAAAGTTTTCATTGGAACGAACTGAAGTTAATTGCAGTAAGGGTTTTAACTGATATGTAGTCATAAAATCAGAGAAACATTTCAAGTTTACATAACTATATGTGTTTTAAAATATTATTTTATATCACCATCTTTGATATAATATTCACTCTAAATGCATAGTAACTATTTCACCTCCTCCTTCTTTGCTTCTTCTCAATAGAGTATAAACCATACTAGATTAATAATCTAAAATTAAGTCATATTCTCTTATATTTTTTGGTTGTGAGGCTAGCCTTTAATGGCTGAGCCATCTCTTCAGCCCCTAAGCCATATTACCAGCCATGTTTTTCACTTTTCATTTTGAGGCAGAATCTGAATAAATTGTTCTTGAGTTCGGGTCCCTGCTGCCTCCACCTCCACTTTTGTTGGTACTACACTCATACACTACCAAGCCAGAACGACCTGAAGTTTTTGTTCAATTAAATGTTGCAAAAGCCACTTAACTCCATGCAGTGTACATTATAGTATTTATGATTAAATGAGAAGTACACATAGTATTTCAGACCTGTAGTATCAGTAGAAATATGGGTATTGTTCTAGAGCCTCCAACTTAAAAGCTTATGATTTCAAAAGTACAATGTTTTTATAGTATGTCTTACTATACTACATACTGGCAATGTTAATAATGAAACAGAAAGAAAACAAGACGAAAGTCTTTTGAGATCGGTGGGCTGGTCTTGACACTTTCACCTTTGTAATTATTGATCTGATTGCTTTTTTTTTTAAATAATGTTACATATTTACATGTGACTTCTCAGTAGAAGACCGGTATGACCAAAAACTGCATTGTTTGGCCTATTCCTTGCTTATCTGTAAAAAGCAGATTTGCCCTGGTCCATGGGGGAAAGTTCTCGGCATTGTCTGTGCTGTGAATTGGATTAGCTCCCATCAACATTCAGGATGTTTGTGAATTAGTGAACCTCTTCCTATGGATAATTCCTATTTAATGTTTGTCTGTCTGCCTGATAGTTTTAATAGTTTGTTTGAATATGTGAGTGATAAATGTGACAGATGTTGCTCTTGTTTATGTGTCTAATTGTAAGTGTCCGGAAGCATTCCTTTGATGTAGCAAGAACAGCTAATGAAGCCAGTTAAGTAAACAAACTATATTATAATAAGTCTAGGAATTCATTGAGACATTCAACTAATTCACTTCTGGTCCCTGACTCGAACTTTTAGCTTCCCAATCAGAGCACCTATTTTGAATTTACTGGAAAGCCAGGTCCCATAAGCTAACCCTCTCTCGGAATGACAATGTCAGGACAGAGGGTGAAGATTGCCTACCCAGAGTCTTTTTTACCAATAAAGACACTGATGCACAGAAAAGATCCAGCCCAAGACTACACAGCCAACTGACGAACGAGCCAGCCAGACATTGAGGTCCCTGACTGTAGGGTCTATCCTTTAAAATTATGCACCTGCGTTTTATTTCTTGAAGCTAAAACTCGCTCAGCAATAATATGAATGTCATACTACCAGTCATTTTGTAAGACATTTCCTATCAGATATTTAGTGGTTATTCAATGCCAAGTTTAGTGGCTAGACTGCTGTGCTTCCTGGCAAAGTGGAATGAATCTCTGCTTCATTTTCAAGACTTGGGCTGTAGTAGCTGGTTTTTATACACAGCCATAAGATCACCTCATCCCACAGCCTTGGTGGCAAAATGAATTACTTTTACACAAGTCTACTCCTTCAAGAAGGCTAAGTAGGACATCAAATCCTCCCTTTGTAGTAAGACAGACTGCCAAAGGTGTGATTGATATTGCAGACAGAAGTGGACTTCCAGGGGAGAATAAGCAGATAAGTGGGTAACGAGTGGGTAATAGTTTGGATTTGCATTCGGAGTCTTTAGCGGAGCAGGTGAAGTTTGCTATATCTTAAAGCATTGAGGCCCTTCACATAAGTGGAGAGCTTAGTCTCTGCTTATACTCCATTCCTGGTTTCTCTGCTTTATAAATGAAGACAAAACATTCCAAAAGCTACCAGTGGTGATATATTTTTTTTACCTTCCTCTGGGACGCTGAGTCAAAATAAGATGAAGCAATACCTCTGAAAGTTATCTTGATCTTAATGTAATGTTTTTCTATATGCACTTTCCTCCACAGTGTATAGCTCTGGAAAAAAATCAAGCAAACAAAACCCCTCACTGTTAGCAAGTAAGGCATCCTGCATTTTATTCAATCCCTTCTGGTTATGTCAGAATCATTCCCTCTCTAAGTAATTCTTGTTCTTGCATTGATTTTTTTCACTCCCTCAAATTTTTCCATGTAAATCTCATTTTAGGTAAGTCCTTAGACAGTAAATCTGTCAGACAGCTTCAAGCTACAGTGGCTGCAAGAAGTCGTGACAAGAGAAGCTTTGTTAACAGGGTTGAAGGACCTCATTAGAGATGCAAGAGTCTCTTAATTTTGTACACATCTTGGAAACTCAGATGATCCAGATAGATCGCCAAACCAACAATTATTTCCTCATAGGTAAAGTAGGACTCTCAAACCAGAGGTCAACTCCCAGAAGAATTAGAGAACTCTGCCAGCCCCACATGTTCTTAGGTAATTTGCTAAGTTTCCTCCTTATTTAACAGGAAGAATGATTTTCTGGATGCTAGGACACTGAACACGAAGTGACACTGACATTTAAAATGCTGCTTAGTTATCGTGTCCAGTTATGACATTTTGTTTGTTTGTTGCGTTTACTCTGCTGAGTGAGTGTGAGTGTATCTGCATCTGTGTAATTATAGAACTCTTTAGGTTAGAGAAGGTCTCAAAGGTCACCAGATTTAACCTCCCCAGCATCCTGGCCTTTAACTCCGTAATTACTATATAGAAGCTTCTGCCTTCTAATTCTCTTAGAGGGAAGCAAGAGTCAAAACTGTCATCCAGTTCATTCTCTGATCATAGGAAAAATGTCAGGCTAGGGAGGGGTATAGTCAATAAAATGCTGGTTCCACAAGTGTGAAGATCTGAGCTTGGTCCCCAGAATCCACCTACAAAACTTGTGTGTGTGTGGGGGGGTGATGGCATGTGCTAGTGATCAGCGCAGAGGAATTTGGGGGCTCACCAGATAACCAGTGGAGCCTGACTGGTGAGCCACAGGCCAGTGAGAGACGTCTTCTCAAATAGAAAGTGTGTTGTGCCTGAGTGTGAAGGATATCAGATGATGTCTTCAAGTGTCCACAGGTCTATGCATACGTATGTGCGTTACAGTCACCGTACATGAATATGTATACACATGCACACACAGAGGAAAGAAAATGTATCACTAAGTACAAATAAACAAACAAGGAACATAATAAAAAGCACCTCCTATGTGGCTAGATGCTCAGGTTTCCTTTTAAAGCAAACTGTTGACTTTCAATAATATTTTCCTTAAAACCTAGACTTCAGTGGCAAGGCTGAAGTTCAGGTACAGAGCTCGAGAACCACTGAGCCTGCTCCTAGAACTACAAATCCTAAAACGAAATCCACCAACCAACAATAGATAAATAAATAAATAAACAAACACGTAATTTCATACTTGACAGAATATTTAATAATTATAGATACTAGATAATAGATAGTGAGTCTCCAAGTTATTATTCATTGTAGCCAAATTCATCTTTTTTGTTTTGCAACAAGGTCTTTTATAGCCTAGGTTCATCACAAACATATTGTGTAGCTGAGGATGACCTTGAATTTCTGACCCCACAACTGCTAGGGTTACAGCATGCCTCACCATATCTGTTTCGTGCAGTGCTGGGTATCCAACTCAGGGACAGACGCATGCGTAATAGGCAGGCACTCTGCTACTTGAGCTACATCCTCAGCTGCTACGTTCTCTCATGTGGCAATTGCTCACAAGTGAAGATAAAAGAGTATGTAATAGAAAGTGTGGCTGGTTTGCATTGGGGACAAGCATGGAATAAAGATGTATAAAGCCTATGCATAAAGCCTATGCATAAAGCCTATGCATTGCTGTTGGGGAAACTTCAATATATCACTGTGACGTCCTCTATATTTTTCTCTCCAGTTTAGAAGTGGTAAAATAATCTCCAGTGGTAACACCCAGCTTTATACTGTAAGTGAGGTGATTTAGGTGGTGGCATCCCCTCTTCATAAATAAGGCCACAAACTTCCCACTGTCACAGATCTCACAGATTTCAAGGAAGCTCTTTAACTCTAGTCCATAGTAGATACATTTCAAATACAGAATTGGGTCATGTGTCACCCTGTTCTTCTCCCCGCTTTCTGTCATTTTGTCTCTGACTTCGTAGTGCTCCTTCAGCATAGGTTTTTTTTTTCCTTTTCTCTCATTTCAGTTTTTTGAAAAGAATGTTACTCTCTGATAACTTCCTGCATGATTTCATGGTATGTAGATCCTATGCAGACTCAACTTCCTTCCAAGTCTTCTCGACATTCCTCTCCTGACTTCATAGCTTTTGCCTCTTTCCCCCTCCTTTGTTTTTAAATAAATGGCTTCCAACATGCTTGGGCACAGTTATACTTCTTTGTCTCTTGTCAGGCTCCAGTCTTCATTGTTTAATTCTATCCAAGTCTCCATTTCTTAATTCCCTCATTTCTTGTATCTTTTAAAAGCATCGTGCTTACAAGTTTCATCCAAGCTAAACAAAGCTGTCTTGTACATTAGTGAACTTAGTAGAAACCGGTTTTGGACATTAAATCTTAATAAATATTTACAGCAGAATTCAAAGCAGGTGAATTGGATGTATGAGAAGGAACTAGGGTAGGTAGTGTGGAAAATATATAAAGCCTCACATATGGAAATGCTTGTGTTTCTTATAGTTGATGTCACAGATGATGTGATTCTTCAGATATGGGATATGATAGATACTCAGACAGGCCATGTGACACCAGCACACAGTTGCAAACATCAAGACCATCACTTTCATTTTCGCTCTACACTGGTCCCCTGGAGGTGCAATAGCTTGGTTGTGTCCACAGTCCTCATCTGTGTGATGTCTCTAGTTCCTGCCTTGCAGAAATTTGGGGTCACTGTAATCATAACTAGCTGCCATTACTTTTCACCTTTCCCCTCATCTTTTGTCTTTGGAATTTCATATTTCCTCTGAGAAACAATGTAAGAGTCCTTCTTTGGCTTGCCATTCTTTTCAGAAACAAAAAAAGATATCCTGGGTACTGAACTATTATTATAACTATATTCAATCAGAACCTCGGGGAATATTGATAAACAGCATTGGTGAATGGACATTTGAGAAACTATACTGATGACTCCCCAATCCTGCCTCCACAGATGAGTACTGATGAAAAAAATGGATCCTTGTTTCCATTTTAAATTCACCCTGAGAATAAATTCTCCCTCACTCTCTACTGGATTAGCCTATTTCAAGGCCACAGATCTGTCAAGGGTCTGGTTTAAAAGTCTCTGTTATGTCTAGGGGAATGGAGTTGCACTCTGTAATTGGTCACATGGGTCAGTCTTTACAAGGCATAGCGTCCAGCAGTGCAGAAAGGCATCCTGTAGACTTGTTTGCTGAGGGTCAGAGGGTAAATGCTGTTGTGACAGTTGGGTGGACTTGGCCCACTTCTTTGTGGAGGGTGAGAATGAGATGAGGAGTTGCTACTGATCTTGGTGATAGTAGCAGCAGAAGACAAGCCCTTAGATCACATGGTCTTTCTGATAGACTTTCAATTCACATGAAGATTTTCTATTGAAATGAGGAGTTAGAAAATCAGTCATAGGAAATAAAGGTGATTTCTAGCATGTGTTTTCTTGCAGGGATTTTTAAGCCACCAAGTCTCCATGAACTTAAAGTTACCTCATATGTTATACATGGTCAACTCAAACCCACTACAGTCTTGCTCCAGTATTGCCTTCCTACATGATCATCTCTGTCCTATGAGCTCCAGGGCTCAGTAACTCCACCTTCTTGTTCAGATGCATTTTTGATGCTTTGATTTAGGGAAGTCCTTCTCAGTGCTTCCCTCTTTATCTCTCCACTGGGAATCAGTCACACCTCCTCTGTGCTCCATCAAACTGTGGCTTGTGACTTAATGCTAACATGTCCCTTAGCTATCATCTCGCATGGTTACCATCCTGACTTTGTGTTCATATGTTCCTGTGTTTATACAGAGAGCTTTACTAGACAGGGTAGTTTCTAAGACCAACACTGGATCATATTGTTGCTTAGATTTTTTCATAGACCATATGCAGAAAAATATGCAGGAAGTATTCAGAAGGCAATGTTCAGTGTGCAAATATTTGTTTGAGAAGAAACAACATGATCTCTAATTGATAGTCTGTAAGACTCCTTTAAGACTTACCATCTTCCATGTATGTATGGTTTGATGTTATGATCTAATTAAATCAACTAACTTTAAACCTTGACTTTCATTTTTTTTGTCTGTTTCCTGTTAACAAGGGAAAGAAAGGTAAAGATTACATTGGCAGTTTGCCACATTAGAAAACCCAATGCATTTTGACTTGTTCTATTCTGGAATGACAGTGGAGATCAACAGGGAGCACCGCCTATGTGGTACTTGGGGATCACGTACCAGTACCACTTCACTTGCTTGTGTGTCAAGCTATTGGCCCTGAATAACAACTACTGTAGTTGCTAAATTAAAAAATATAAAAAGGACCTTTTTGGATCAGGGCAGGGGAGAAGATGCTGACCATATCTTCTACATGGATGCTTAGTCTGAAGTATCAGTGAGCTAATTTTGGCATGATCCTACAAGTCCAGGATGCAGCATCCATACCATTAGGTCCACCCTGGGACATTATAGCTTAAGTCCCTTACTCAACATAGAATCTGTCAGAACAAAAGTCTCCATGAATAAAAAGCAATGATTAAAAACTGTAAGGAACTAAATTATAAATCATAGACAACTGTAATATTTTCTATTGTCTGTCATCTGTTTTTCTGTCTCTTTCACACACACACACACACACACACACACACACACACACACACACACACTCATTTCTATCCTATCTTGTCCTTCCTATCTTTCTCTATCTCTTCCTGGTACTAGGAATAACAACCAGGGTCTTGCATGCTAGGTAAGTGCTATATCATAAACCTTGGAGGGTTTTTTTTTTTCATTTTGCTAGATCAACCATAGTGTATATATGTGAGTGTGTGTGCATCTATGCATGTATGCATGTATTTGTGTGTAGATGTGTGTCATGCATATGTGTACTTGTGTGCATATATATGCATGTATATGTGTGTGCATGTATGTGTGCAAGAACATGGACATGCATACCCATATGGGTTTTTACATTACACACATTGAAACCTTGCCTTTTCAGTTGTTTCCTTCTATGATTTGAACACAACCAGAATATTTAAACTATTTCCATTTAAAGAAACGATTTCATCATTCTTATAATTACTCTATAATCTTAACTTCATTTATGTTTCAGTTTGGGTAGATTTCTGATTGTTCTTTTGCTGTTTGGTTTTGTTTCGTTTGGCTGGTTAGTTGGATGCCATGCAACTGGGGCCTCACACATGCCAAGCATGCACGGTACTAGTTAACTATTTTCCCACTGCGGTCTAACATGAGTGAGCCTGAAAGACATTTCAGTCTTCTCCAGAAATTGCATATATTCTTCAGAGGCGGCACTTCTCTTGTTGACTTTTAAAGTCTCTTTCTGACAGAATTTTCCAGCTAATGATGGATACAGATAATGTTTTCTCACAAAATCAAAACAGCGTCCTCCATAGGCTGGAAGTTCTGGCTCAGCCACCCAGTCTCAGCGGCACACCTAATTTGGTTGCACCACTTTTTAATCAAGTTGTGAATCAGGACTGGGAAGCTGGAAATAAGTCAATTCACTTTGTTTGTAACAGTAGAAAGTTCAGGAGAGCAATCTTTAGCAAGGGATACACTGCTGAGAGGAACCGACAGTCTACTGAAGTCTGTTGTGTCCACAGGACCTCTCAGTTTCTCTTAAGGACCATGCAAACAAAATGCTACTTTTTCTGAGGCTGCATTCCTGCATACTGTTGGCACACGTGCAAGACAGTAATCTCTTCAGTAATGAGCAGTTGGTGCCACACAAAGTGAGTCTGTGGGGATGGAGCCAGCAAATCTGAGTTCTGAGCTCAGCTATAAGTGTAATTTATGTGTGAACTTCATTACACATTTAATCCTCTGCAAGCATATTTTCTTATTCGGGAACTGAAATGAAGGAAGTCAAGCTCGCTTTACAAACCAGACTTCTCTTTAGCAGAGCTTGGGCTGATTGCTGATTCTCAAGCTGCTGGGACTATAGACCTGACTGAGGCCTGGCCACTGCTCTCAAGTGCCTCTTTATTGTAGAATTCAGAAAGACATGAGCACAAGGTTCCAAGATGAAATATGCAATAATACAAATTTGGCAAGAAATTAGCAACAGGCTACCTAGAGAAAATAAGGAACCATAAATAAATAGGAAAACATAGCAGGGTGTAGCAAATAGCACGTTTTGAAAGCTCTAGAGGTGCCATGTCACATGAGGACTGGTTCATTTGAATTTTCCTTTTGGAGTAGACTATAGAACCAGCTGAAAGATTGTGAGACATAATATATGTGTATTGTAAGGCACAATGTAAAATAAAATCCTAAGGCAATTATTACAAATCTCACAGCTATTATGTCCCTCTTTGTCTGTTAAAGCAGCTTTTCCCAAAAGTGCTCGATTGGTAGGCACTATCCTAAAGCGAGAATTGATCCCAACATTATTATTAAAACTCCTTCATATATGAACATTTCATCTTCTTTTATGAAAAGAATGCCAGTAGCTGCTTTCAAATCTGATGTTATGGACCATGCTGGTCTTTAGAGGATGTAACAAATGCTTCAGTGTGTTCCACATGTGGGAAAGACAACACTGTACTATGACATCACACTGTATTTATTTAATGCTTTCTCTTCCTCCCATGCTCCACTGCCAAAAATGGAACATGAGGCAGCCTGATGCCATGCGTATGGAAGGGTATCCTCCATTTGCTGGTCTTCAGTTCTAGAAAGTGCCTAAATCACCTCAGTCCCCCAAGAAGAGGTCAATTATCTTGTATCCACTGAGGCCTCTAGTTGTCATTTTCTGAGTGTTTCAACTTCCCTCTTTTTAATATGGAGTTGATCTTATTTTGGAATACATTTTCTGCTAAAAGGCTGATTGGGGCCACAACAACCATGACTGGACATTTAATACTGAGGAAGTAAAACTGTCAGGACTGAACAGAATTACTAACTTCAGAAACTCCCCAGGACTTAGCCATTCACTGAATTCACTTATAGAAAGTCAGGGAGCAGACAGGTGATGCCAAAGGCAGATGGAAAAGTCACTGAGTAGACTATCAAACACGTTTATGTGTACCAGTGTTTAATGCTAAGCGTCTTGAGGTGGTACAACCCTTTTTAATGCTAAGCGTCTTTAGATGATACAACCTTGAGTGACCAGAGCAGAGCATGGATGGAAATGAGGTGGCAGGAGCCATGAATCAAGGTGCTGTGTGCTTTGCCTCGAAGAGTCAGGCAGAGTGTTTCAAACGTCTTCAAAGGTGTAAAGCTATGACTTCTCCTTTAACCAGGAGATAAACAGAAACAATTTGAGGAAATAAAAGTGAAGCCTGAAATCCCCAGGCCTTAAGCTGCATGGAAATCAACTGCCCCAGTTTCTTTAAGGGAGGAAATCCAGAAGGGACAAATGGTTCACACTGGATGTTTTCTGTTTTCATCAATAATAAACTTTATGGCATGGGCAAATAGACAAATATAAGTTCCTAAAACTCAGGAATCCTAGTCACATCCTGGGTCACACCATGACAACAGTTTACAGACCAGATCGAAGACTGAGATGTGGAGTGGGTAGGCTTGTACTCGGCATAGTCACAAAAGTCACAACACTGTCCTATGTTCACGGTTCTGGGGACAGAAGTCTTTAGTGTACAATCATTACAGGCAAGAGGGGTCAACTTTTTCTATGGTGTTAGAAAAAGAGGCGTATTAAGCTCTAGCATTGCATTGAGATATAGGTCACTAAACCTAGAAAGCAACATGGTATGTTTTGTAATTGTCTTGAGTGAGCATTTCTTCACCATCTGTCCATTAAAGGGCACTAGCCTAAAGCCATGTAGGCCCCAGACCCTGGTTGCTGACTGTGCTTTCCTAGTGCTTTTTTTCTAGAGTGCTTTCCCTCCCTGCCTGTTGGCAGTCTCATTGCCTGGGACACTTAGTGTGGTGGCATCTCTGCACACACTGTGGCATCAAATCAGAAGACTAAGATAAGGACAGGGATATAATTATTAATCAGACTATTGAAACCTAAGTTATTGTAATGTTTAAAAATAAGAACGGTATGTAGTAGCAAAGTATGGGACTGTGCACATGAATAAATTAGAGTGATAGTCATATTTTGTAGAGTCTATTATGTAAAGTACCAATGTGGAGCTAGCTAGATGAGTTAAATATAACATGGGATAAAATTTTGATTTTTTAAGGGGAAAGTGTTCAAAATGTTAAATAAACATAACCGGTATTTGATGTGAGCTGGTTTGATATGAAGACCTGCTATTTGTAAATCCAACCAGTGGGTGTGGAGATTAACCTGTTTATTTTAATGAGTAATGCCAAGTTCCAAAAGGAGGAAGTTACTCACTTATATAATGAATATATAAGGATATAATGTTGTAGCTTTTCTATTCTGGAATCACATTAGATTTCTGAAAAACTCTCAAGCTGAACAACCTAACAAGGCAAACTTCTTACTTGAGATCTTGATAATTCAGAGGGTTTAGTCCATTGTTACTGGGCTCTGTTTCTTTCTGTCCTGTGTTGAGGCAAACCATCATAGCCTGAGCAAGCGTGGGAGGAAGTATCAGTCCCACTACACCCTTTAACACCTACTTATTCCAACTCAGCTTCACTGCTAAAGCTCCAGACCCTGAACAGCACCATCAGCCAGGGAATAAACCTCCAATACATAAGCACTCGGACAGCATGTGAGCTCTAAGAGCAGAATGGTCTAAATAGAAGCTATAATATCTAGATACAGAGAACAATGTGTGGTAGCTTTTGGAGTAGTGTGTGAATATCTGTGTGTGTGTGTGTGTGTGTGTGTGTGTGTGTGTGTGTGTGCGTGCACACATGTGCGCAGGTATGCATACACCACAATGGGCACATGGGGGTCATAGGATAGCCTTGGTTATCAGTCTTCACGTTCCAACTTGTTTGAGAAAAGGTCTCTTTGTTATTTGCTGCTTTGTACGTCAGGATAGCTGGCTCAAAAGATGGTTTGAGGATTCTCTGGTCTTTGCCTCTCATGTCACTGTAAGAAAACTGAGATTCCAGACATGTGCTAGTGCACGTGACTTTTACATGGGTTCTGGAGATTACAAATAAGTTCCTACTTATACACCCATGTATACCATGAGCACTTTGCTCCATGAACCATACGATTCTACCTATACAATATTATCTGTTAGTTGAATTATTGAACTTATGCTGTAGTGTCTTA
This sequence comes from Rhabdomys pumilio, assembly GCA_030674055.1. Taxonomy (NCBI): domain Eukaryota; kingdom Metazoa; phylum Chordata; class Mammalia; order Rodentia; family Muridae; genus Rhabdomys; species Rhabdomys pumilio. The sequence continues at coordinate 11,383,440 of JANHMN010000011.1, forward strand.
CCTAATAACATATTATTTTGCTTTAAGGCCATTGCATGAACAAATATGCCTTTAATACTTAAGATAATATATACAGTTTATAAATTATGCCTTTTTAACATGTTATTTGTCCATCTGGCAAAGTATATATTGAAACTTTAACAAGTGATGCCTCTAGGTTCTAGAAAATGTGATTACATTTTATTCTGTGTATTCTTATTTTATATATTTTAAGATAATATGAATAAGTAGTACAGTGTGTTAAATACCAAAGAAGTCATTTTATTTATATAGTGATGATAACTTGTATGCCAATTTCTAATCAAAGCAGAAGTAACTTAATATTTGATCAATTTTTAGTGTTGATATCATTATAAATATGAAGAACTTACAAATTCAACAAGGTACTGTTGGAGGGCAAGCACAGGCTATTTTGAGAGCATTTGAAAGGATTAATCCTTGGTGGCCTTGGTGGCCTTGGTGGCTCATGCCTATAATCCCGGTGACTGTGAAGCTGAGGGAAGGACTGTTGCAGGATCAAGGCCTAGTATGCACATTGCTCTCATCTCACCTTTTAGATAAATAACAATGGGATGCACAGGACTGGTGGATATGGAAACAGAATCTCACCACCAAGCAAATAATCAATATTGAAAGTAGAATTTCCTTTTTTATTGTTAAAGTTAGAATGCTGTCTTATAGTGCTATGGTGGGTAGAGTCTTCTGCATATGTTTTGGAACTATGTTCTTGGAAATTAGGATGATACCATATCCATTCAGTTACTTAGGCTTTAACATTTTGCTATGATAATTAACAAAAGTAATATTGTATATCATGTTAAATTTTTGCTGTACGTAAACACAGGAGGATGCCAGTGTTAACACTAATTGTGAGTGATGTGCTGATAGTCGACTTTTAATCATTGGAGCTTTCAGTTTTTGCTTCTAATTATCAGATTATCCTTTAACTTTCTATCATAATAAAGATTTATATGAAAGATGATTATATATCTCCATTTCTACATCTATTGAGTTGGATTGTTTTGGAGACCTTCAAAAGCCAAGCATTATCTAAAAGCAGGGATGTGATGTGGTTAGCACTTGGCTATCATTATAATCACAGAGTGGGCTGAATCACAGGGTCCGCTGTGGCCACGGCATTGGAAGAAGTGAAACAGAGGCTAGGCAGAGATATGAAGCTGCAGCCTAATCAACCGTCAGCATTGCATGTAGATTTAGGGGTCAAAATACAAAGATTTTCACTGTCACCTGTCACCTGGTACCTCAATGTCTTCATTGGTGATGCAGCATCACCAATCAAGATCACCAATCAAGAGATTCTCTCCTCTATTTTACCTTTTAAATAACATTTATACAAAATCTTCTATCTTGAACACAACCATCAGAATTGGACAGAATATCCTGCCCCATCTGTGTTAGAAGGCATCCCCACCTTTCAGAGCCTACCTTGTGACCCTAAAATGGGTGTGGCCTATATCTTGATTTCGAATGCAGCTTTAGACCAAAGAGGAAGTTGACCAGGTGACTTCAGCAGTTTATAAATATGTCCATTCCTCTCACTCATGTGGAGCACAGAGGGAGGGAAATCAGTTAACTGAGGGAAAGTCAGAATTTGAAGACTTACTCTGTGTGCTCTGTCAACCCTTCAATTTGGTTGGCACCTGACATTTAAAGATGGGGCTGATTTGGTTTGCAGCAGCTTGGAAAGTCCCCATAGCCCTGAGCTTCCCCCATGCTCTAAAAACCCCAACCTCTTTTGGACTCAGCCCTTTATCGAGCTGGTGAGTTTCCCTCTTCACAAATGATTATTAAGGGGTTGAGATGCTGAGCTTAGATTGGAGTCATTAGTTTTCCTCTCTATTTTAATGCTGTGATTTTTCTGGGAAAAGTATTCCACAAAATAAGTGTTTATTTCTTAATAAGCTTTGGGAAAAAGTGTCTGTTCGACTCACGTATTCTTTCTTTAGAAGGAAACTGAAACATAGGAGTTTATAGATACTAGATGTGATAGAAAGGAAAAATAATATTCTAACTTCAAACAAGTGTTTAATGAAGCAGTGTACAATACTTTTATTGAAAGGTAGAATTTTACAACTGCTTTAATTGACACCATATAATGTAAGATTTTACTTCAACTAGGAGATTCGAGAAGAACCCTGAAGATAGTGGGAAAAGAATATCAAAACAAACACATGCATCAGGTGATCACTGAGTACAGGTTAGTAGGAGCCAGATAGAGAAATGAGGGAGTGCCTAATGAAAAAGCAGACAGAGGAGAAGGAGGACTGAAGGGGGCAGATAGGGCCTCTGTGTAATGGGCACGGTGGAGAGAATGAAGTCCCCAGCACATAACCCTGGGAACAGATTTTGCTGGGTTGAACCTCTTTTCTAAATAATTGTCTATCCTATTAGAGTTGGGGTACCCTATGAGTGCCCCTCACTTTTTCTAGGAAAGGATGACTGCAGGTCCCAAGAGAGAGAAGACACTGAAATTTGCCCCATTAGCTGCCTCACCCAGTTACTTTTTGGTTAAGACTTAGAAAACTTACTAAACTTAAAACTAGATGCATGTTCTTTCTTAGAGTTTTCAACATTGCAATTAAAAACAAACGAGTTGCCAATTCTTGGTTTCCTTTGGTAAATAAATAATCCTAAGTACTAATAGACTTGGCTTCTAATCTTCCTTGTCCTCTAAGTCAAGAAAATGAATTTCTTCAGGAGGACCACTCTCAGGTGTAAGACTAAACTCCACAAAGCCTATGCTTTTCCCTTCGACTGCACTAACCCCACCCATAGGACAGACTTACTGTTTATACACAAAACACGTGTGTATGTCTCATTTGCTAGAGGTGCCATACTTTATGTGCCATACTGTTCCCTAGTCAACTCTGCATGGCCTAGGTTCAAATCATTGTGCTCCCAGGGAAAGCAGAGTGCATGGAACTGTTACTTCCCTGTAACTGCTAGCTTGAGTAAGTGCATGGTTGTTACATCCAGGATGGTAATTCTGAAACCAAACATTATCAGATATACTTTAATTAGCACTCTTACGAATATGTTTACATTAAACTCAAATTGATATGGACAGTTAGCTAATTTTTCTTCGTGGAAATGTCCTAAAGCAAAAATAAATAAATAAAAAAACATGCATTTTAATTCCCAATACATCACTTGGTTTTTTTTTTTTTTCTCTGTGCCTTTAAGTATTTACAATTCTACTTGGCTTAACTTCACCATGTGTACAATACAGAGATAAACAAACTGAGGGACAGCTATCAAAGCAGAATGAGGGGACTCTGTGTCGCACTTCTCTTAATCCTAGGCAAAGACACAGACTTCCCTCTTTGTAAAGGTCTTTAGGAATCCTGAGCTCTGACACACTGTCATTTCCCAAATGAGGAGTCTGTATCTAGGCTGGTTGAGTAACTTGCCCCCAGGACATGGAGCTGGCAAAAGCCAGAACTGGCCACACAACTCTTGTCTCTAAATCCTCTGTCCAGGCTCTTTTCCTCAACTACCCAAAGTTCTAAAACAGCCATGGTACTTTGCTCTTAGATTCCTGTCTAAAATCTTGGTCCATGTCTGACTGAGACCACAGACTGATCTGTTTATATGTGATTAACACAGAACGAATGAGACTTTTCATCCCCAAGTCCTGCTGGGAATCTTTTAACTTTGTACAAAAATGTTTGTTTACCCTTTGATTGTATATAATTAATAGCTCAGTTAGAGGACTCAAATGGTTATACCGTCAAATTAGTATGAAAATTAATGTAGTAACAAATTTACTTGAAAACAGCCACTCTCAAGGAAAATTCATTTGAGATTAATAATAGGTTGAATAAAATTCCTTTGTTGAGCCTGCAGCTCCTGGGAGATCCCATTCTAGCTGGGGCTGTTTGCAATACTGGCTTTTCAAAACATTCTTGGAATCGTCCAACTTTTATATTCACCCTTAACCTGTCCATGGAAATAAAATGGAAAGACGTAGCTTAAATGATTCTACTCTATTTTTTAGCACCCCCGCCTAGTTTTTGTTTGGTTAACATAAGGTAGTAAGAAACATAATTCTTCATATTTAAGGGAGGAAGTGACTATTTTGTTTGAAATAATTTTGTTTTGTTCAAAATCTCATATTCTTGAATATTTCAGATTAAATTATATATGGGAGATTTTTCTTTCCAGAAAAAAAAACAAGGCTTCATTAATAACAATCATTCATGGGTCCTTAAAACAATCTTCACTCCAATGACGGCTTCATCCTTTCCCTGAATGAGGTCTGGAAATTCAAAGTGGGTGTAGACAAAAGGCAAATTCAAATTTATAAATATATTGCAAATGCTAATTCTGGAATTTTTATATAGTAAACTATTATGAGCTCTAGATTTTTTTCTGTTTTTTTCTTTTAAATCTCCTAAATTTTAGAAGAACTCATAGTAATCTTTGCCAGCTATAATTTTAGATATAGTAGAGAAAACTGTGCTTCTGATTTTGGGAAGGTTAATGTTCAGACACAAGGCTGGCTGGATTTTAAGCCCCAAATAATGATGGCAGAGCATGTAAGAAATTACATCAGAATTTGGATACATTCCATCTTAACTAAGTCTAAGAACCTAAGAGAGTCTATAAGAATATTCATATGTATTTATGCAAATCCTTGCTATTATGATCAAAGGTAACCTTTTTAGTCATTAAAATAGAAATGTGACAGAAAATAATCAATAATCAATTTTAATATACATGTATAATAAATATCTTCTCTGGAGCCTTAATAGAAACTGAATATACTAGAGAAAAAAATATACAGATAGAGGAGGTTTTGGGGAGCATGGCTATACTTCCCAGGGCTTCTACCTAACTATATCTAGCTTGTATGTTTGTTTTTTAAGTCTAAGACTGGAGGTTTGAATTGCTTCTGAAACATATTTTGAACAGGCAAGTGGCTTACATTGTTTGACATGAATCTGCTGGTATATGTATGATAAGAAGACACTGAATACTTGTGCTGACAGGCAGTATCTTTAGGAATTTTATATTGAGAAAATACACGCGTAATTTTCCCTAATCTCTAACTTTGTGTGATCATTCTTAAAAATCCCAAATGCAGGGGAGAAAAAAAAAAAGTCTTCCAAAACTTTCGCAGAACTTCTGTTTCTCAACTTTGAAAGTGTAGTAACACCTTTGCGTCCCGCCTCCCTCCCTTCTGCCTGTCTGCTGGGGGTGGTAGGTTTGTTTGGGGGAGGTTCTGTTTTGTTTTTAGGACAGAGTGCACTTTCTTATGAAAGAGACAGGGAAAGTTTTACCTGTCTGTCTTCTGCTCTTTTTTTTTTTTTCTCTTTTCTTTTAAAGATTGGTGATAAGGAATTCTAACTACTTAATGAGATGGGAGAGGCCTCACTCCATTGGAGTGGAGGAGCCCAGGTGGAAGTTGATGGATTGGACAGGTAAAGTGAAGAGTCCCGCCCCTCGTGCCTATAGTTGGGTATATATCAGGGAGTCTTAAAGTATGTACAGAGAGAGAAAGACAGAGGCACCTGAATTCTGTTATCTTCTTAGAAGATTCGCAGCGAAAGGCTCTCAGAGGGGGTGGGGGGGCTGGCAAAACCCTGGAAGCAGAAAAGAGGAGAGCAGCCTTGGCCAGTCTCACTGCTAACATGTTGTACCTGGAGAACAATGCCCAGACTCAATTTAGTGAGGTAAGGCTTTAAAATTTTAGCCTTCTACATAGAGATGCTTTTCTTCGCTTCTTTTTTTTAAAATAAAAAACATACATAGTTGTGGGTCTAGTGATCCAGTGTAAATGTGTCTTCAAGTGGTATGTGGGAGTCTTTTCTGAGTGAATGTTTTCTGTATAGTGGCTGTAAGAATTTCTTTTATTTTCTTTCAGTATCAGATGAAACAGTAGGAGCAAAGGGGAAAACAAAAAATTCCTGGGTGACATTGTGCATTCGAAGAAACACAATATTCACGATTTTACAAAATCTCTTATAAGAGCAGCAGCAGAAGTAGAGAGCATTCTGCTAAGAACTTTGGTGGGTGTGAATGTACCAGTGAGACAAATTAATTGATTGTGTATTAACGGTTTAATTCAGTTCTCCAGGCTTCATACTAAAAGGCAATGGATTGGGTTTTTTTGTTTTTTGTTTTTTAAAGTAATAAAGTCGTTTGTTTAAACCTAGCTCTTTTAGATGTATCAGTCCCGAGGCTCATTTACATGTGAAGATCCTTGAGTCTCCGCACTGCACTGCCCTGTGAGGTGACTGAGGTACATGTTTTCTGTGGAAGGACAGACAAGTTACTTCAGAACAGTACACTATTAACCATTGATGTGTGTGTGTGTGTGTGTGTGTGTGTGTGTGTGTGTGTATACAAAATTGAGCATCAGAGCGTTCAAGATTTTAAGGTTTGGCAGTCCTCTGTTCCGTTCTTAGCAAGTTTGACTTAGGGATTTAATTCACGGAGCACAGGGATGAATGGGGACATAAACCGCTGGTCAGACTAGAGGGCTCTGAGGATGTTTCCTCAGGCCGGCAAGGCCTAACAACAATATTAGTTTACATTCCGACGAAGAGGCAGCTGTGTTGACACTGATCTGATGGGGAGGGCTCAGGGGCTGGCTGTCCAGAAAGTGTTCAGTCTTTGCTTTCTGATGGAAACACTCTCGGGTGAATGCTTGGGTAAGGGAGGCTAGGGTGCGAGAATCCAGCAACTTAATAGTCAAAACAAATCATAGCACCCACCGCAATCATAAATAAATCAACAAATCATAGCTCACACCGCACGCACGAGGAAGAGAACCAAAGGGCAGGAGAGTAGGGCCGATGCTTTCTGAATGACCATGCTGTTGTCTAGACACCTGAACTGTGCAAATATGTCAGGGGAAATATCAAGTTATCTCAAGGAGGAAAAGGAAGTACCTGCTTTCATTTAAAACAGACAGACAGTCCTGCCTGTCCGCTAGAGAAACTCGAGTTTCTTGTTTTGCTTTACTATTGAAGGGGAGTTTATAATGTAAGGAACCAATTTTAAAGAAATACTATAGCTTGTATGAGTGCCTGCCTCTTTCCGTTGCGTCTGATGTTGCTCCGTTTTCATAATTAAGAAACAATCAGTCTGTCCATCTAATTTCTTCTGTATTTGTAAGCTGTTTTGAGCAGTAATTTTCAAGTGTCTAGGGACTTGCTATCTGTGAGTGAATGTGAAAGAGGAAAGCAAAGTCAATTCTAAGATATGGGTGAGAATTTTACAAGCCCGGTCTCAAGGTACAAAGAATTGATTGCCTTAATTAGTTTCAGAAAAGAAAGACAATTTAAAAAAAACATGATAATGGTATATATCTGCGGGAAAACTGCCTTTCATAAAAACACTCATTTTTATATGCGAGAATATGGCAGCCTCATCATGAAGGAAATACCTCTACACAGGCTTTTCAAATGCTAGACAGAGAATCCTGAGAGTTCTGGAGGCCGCTGGGCCAGCTGCTGGAATGTTCTGAGCTGCCTAGAAGACAGCTACAAAAGAACATGGCTGAACTTCCTGTGATCTGAATCATTTTCCTCTCTTGCTTCCTGGCTTTTCTTTTCTTTCAGCAGTGTCTGCATTACGTGGTAGCTTTATGGCCAGGTTCTGTTACGACCGGCTTCCTTGTCTATGTAGGCTTCTCATTAATATCTACGCCGCCTCTGAGTATATGGACTATTTGGGGCCACATGCTTCTGAGACTATGGAGTTTCAATAAAGAGGAAATGGCACTTTGATATTCATGTTTATCCATCAGTATAGAATTAGCAAGAATTGTTAAACCTGGACAGATTGGAGACATAAAAGAAATATGCCTAGCAAAGATTATTTAATAGCTATAATGTACTCTCCGACTTAAAATAATTTTTTAAACTTAACTTACTGAGAATTTGAGTTAATAATTTAAATATTTGTAAAGAAGCAGTATGTTCCCTCTCTATACTCTCTTCAGCTTTCCAGTTATTTCCCTCCAGCAGAGCTGGACTCAGGAAAGCTGCTAATGAGGAGGAAAGAATTCAGGGGAAGGAGGATATGGGCAAGAAGTGACAGGCAGGGCTTAAAGTTCTGCCCTTGTGTGACAATGGAGAAGTAACAAGCCTGCACTGGGACCTAGTGCCAAGCTTGAATCCATCCCAGGCTCAGATAAAGAGTGTCACAAGAAAGGATTTTTTTTCACAGATCAAACTCTGCTTTCTAAAACAACAATAAACAAAAAGACAAAAACTCTAGATTGGTGCCCCCACCCCTGCTACAGTATTGCTTCAGAATCTCTGTGTGTGTGTGCGTGTATGTGTGTGTGTTTGTGTCTATGTGTATGTGTAAGTGCGGGCTCATGTGTGTGTGTGTATGTGTGTGTGTGTATGTGTGTGTGTGCGCATGTGTGTATGTCTGTGTCTATGTGTACGTGTCTGTGTGCGGGCTCATGCAATGAGTGTGTGTCTCTGTGTGTGAGAGAGAGGGAGAGGGAGAGGGAGAGGGAGAAAGAGGTGGCAGAAGAGAGAGAGAGACAGAGAGAGAGTGATGGTATAGGGAAGAGAGGAGAAGAAATGAGAAAAGGAGAGAGAAGCTTTGTTTCAGAAAGAGATCTTTGCTGAAACATCTCTAGTTTGGAGAGAGAAAAGGACCTTTGTGTGAATTGATACTAAACAGAGTCTAAGACTCAAACCTCTTTATTTTACTACTCTAGAGTTGATTGTTTCTCGTTTTGCATTTGAAAGTGCTCTATGTATACAACTGTGTACTGTTTACTAATTTTTATCTGGCACTCTGCGGGACAACTGTATGCACTCTGAAGAGGACTCTTGTAACTCAGGGAGCTACCCAGAGAGATTTCCATGAAATACTTATGCAATGCTTCGGGGAAAGTAGGCAACAGCAGCGCTCTGGCAGGCCAGGTCACAGCTAACTCAACTGACCTCAGGGCCTGCATGGTCCCAGAGGGCAAGTTTTTTCTATCTCTGGCCTTTTCTAGTGGCTGTTATTTTAAATGGGGGACAGTGTCTCTTTTCCTTGTTAATAAATGCCAGTCCTAAGAGTTCCCATTCAGATGAAGAACCTTCTCAGGCCAAGAACAGTGGCAGGCATCAGCTGTAGATTGACTCTGAGCGTCAGCCACATAGTCACTCTCCACGAGGCTGCCTTGCTCTACCTGTTTTCCAATTGGGTGCCCTCAAGCCCAGAAGGGACTGGGAGAAAGAGATCTTAGATGGCAGATCATAGATCACAGCTTCCTGGCTACTATTGGAAAAGAGATGGGCTGTTAACGAAACACTAATCCTTTATCTAGATAAGGGAAAGCTTGTTTGGTTTGGTTGTTTTTTAGGAGAGCAGTGATCCTCAACGGGGGTGTGGGGGGGCGGAAGTATAAATGAAAGTTACCCACAGCAGCAACAACAGGACTGTCCGTTCTTTCCTCAGACTGCTTTCATTTCTTGAGTGCAAATCTGCCACAAACGTTCTTAGGTTTGAACGCAAAGCATTTAGGAGGAATTTGGTACTCTGCCCTGTTAAGGAAGTATGTGTCTGTGGTCATGAGACTTGGTTTAGCATGGAGGATTTGAGTGAAAAGGTTAAGAAGTATGTTGCCTCAGATACACAGCACACTAGCTTTCTTTGGTGTGTGCTGATTGCTTAGGAGGGAGGAACATAGGTTAAAAATATCTTCTCTTGCAACTATCAAGTCAAACTTTTCCTTTTGTTGTTGAATATTTTTTTGCTTTTTATTTTATAATGATAGTAAAATATAAAATAGAGACAGCACTAGTAATCAAAAGAGAGCTCAGTTAAAAAAGAAAATCTTTCCATAATTGCCATAAGGTCTACTTGTTTTGAAGATGGCAATGTTTTCAGAGCCCCTCTCCTTTGATACCTGATGAGAATAAAGTTGGGTGACGATGGGCAAAGGTGTTCTCTATCACCTAATGCTAATTTTAATGGTGCTTATAGAGAGTATCCAACTGGGCAGGGGATTTGGGGTTTAGAAGACAGTGGTTTGGAATGTCAAAAGGAAAGGGAGTTGTTCCAGAAGTTCATCTGATTCACAGTAGAAGTCTTCAGTGTGGTAGGGAAGTGTGGGCAACACGCAAAGTGTCAGAGCAGGATAGAGACCCATGCTGGGACAATCAGGATACTCCAAATGTATATGCTGGATGCAGGTGAACTTGGAAGGACAGGTAGAGCTCTCTGAGTCTAGATGACACGAGGAAAGGAAGACTTGTAGGAGAAGTAATAAAACACAGAAGACACAAGAGTTGAGTGCTGGATGACATGCTCAGAAATGTCATACAGATCAACGGAATAGAAAGGATGAAGTCATTAGGACATAAAGTTACAAATATTAGAGTGACTAAGCAAGACCCATGCTACTGAGTGGGGAGTGTGTTGACAGTGGCCATGGCAAATCGGGAATGGGCTCGGAGCAGAGAAGTGTGCAATCAGAACTCTGTGTGAGAGCTCAGAGGGAGGGAAGATAAATGGCTTAGCCATGGACTGCATGGAAGTAAAAAAAAAAAATGCATTTCTTGCACTCGCTACACATTGGCTGCCAGGTCTGCACAGTTTCATTGCACTTTGCTGCACCAGATGGAATAGTAGAAAGGAATCCTTTCTCGGGTCTCATTCAACTCATGGACTCTCTGTCCATGGCTCTCTTCAATAGCTGGGGTTTCTGCCATAGATAAACTGGGAATACTTAATCTTGTTTTACCCTGTTTATATCTACTATTCCAGCAAAATTATTAATAGTGCTCCTTTTTATTTATAAAAATGTTCTAGTTGGTACACAAATTATTTGATTACTCTAAAAATGCTAAAAATAAACTCTATTCTTTTCATATTTTTCCCTAAATAAACTATTCCCAAATAAGAAGTAATACATATTTGCCTATAGATCAGACATCAGCCACAATCCATATAGATTACTTTTACCATTAAAATGAACATTTCTGCATGACCCAGTAAGCCCTGAAAACTAAGTTTAGACACATGAACTGTTCTTGAAAGGGGGGCAGAAGTGAGTAAGTCATAGCCAGAGACCTTTGAGAATTTGCCAGCTTAGGGAGGACAGAATGTACTTCCAACATAAAACTAGCTTGAGAGGCACACTGTAGTTTCTGAGACAGAGAGAGAGAGAGGTATTCAGAGAGGAGAAATAATTTATGAGAAATATTTCACATATTAGAGTTTCTATAATTCAATAAATAATGGAGGGGAAGGAAAATTGGTGTGTAAAGAACATAGGCATAAAATTAACAAACTGTAAGAGAGAACAGAACTAGATCAAGGCATACTGATTTAAAAAGAGAATATTTATACACTTTTGTGTATTAAAAATGAAGGGCTTTCACAGAAACCGTGAGAGAGAACTACAAGGGCTTTTAGGCTTTTAGGCTCCTGAACATGAATTTTATGCACTAACTTTGATGACATGTTCTGGGGGTAATAAGGGGCACACTACAGTGAGAGAGAATTAGCCCACAGGATGACTTGAGCTGGAAGGCATTGGGGCTCACCTACTCAATTCCATAGACTTCAATGGAGATAGATACAGTTTTGTTTATGTGGAAATCAGAATTAGGGATAAATTTAAGATGATTTTCTTTGTTATGAATGAATTATATTTTCTAGTCATCATAGGTCCAGGATAAGAAAATCTTCTATTCTGATCACTGCTCTCAATAAAAATTGCAGTTCTGGAGATAAATATGGAAGGCCAAATCTATCTGTGAGATTTGCTCAATGTGAGAATTCCAGTCAGAAGGTTTGGGAACACATATTCAGGTGGCAATACCACCCCCACCCCCCATCAAGTTAAGACAACTATATGTAATAAATTTAGGCTTTACTTTCTCACATAAAGCCTCTCACCCATGATATTTTAAATTTTGATTGAGGTGGGGGATAGCATCAGAAAAGACATGTTGGGAAGAGACCTATCTTTGTCTGTAATACGATTTCCTTCTACAATCCCCGCATCACTCTATTTCTCTAAGGAGATGCAGACAACTGATGAGAGCAGAAGTATAGAAAAGCGAGAATGGTAGGACAGGCCATGGGTGGAGAGATGCTGATAATGGGGGAGTTGACGACTTGATATAAAAACAAAGAAAAGCCTGGTGTGGTGTGGACCTGTAACCCCAGCACTCTTAAGGAAAAGACAGGAGCACTGCAGCAAGTTTGAGGTTACCCCAGTCTATACTGCAAGTTCCAACAAGTTCAAACTAGAGTTTGTTTAAGAAAAAAAAAGTCAAAATGAAATAGATAAAAATGAAGACAAGTGGAGTTGATGGGTAAGAAAGAGGGCTGAGCTCCACGATCAGTGGAGGAACACCCAGCTTGTCTCACTCTGTTTTCTCTTCCTTTCCCATGTAATACTCCAGTACGCCAAACATATTCTGAAAGGGCCCAGCCTTAGCATCCTTTTAGCTCTGTAGACTTTAGGACAAATAGAAGAGTTTCACAAAATGCCGTCTGTCATCCAATCTCCTATGAAGAAACTGAGTGAAAGGTCTCCAGGGTCTTCACAAAGAAAATGCCTTATAATTTACACTTGATTTTCTTATGTGATCTGGAAATGTTCTATTCAAGTAGCATTTCTCTCCATTTCAGACATGGGACTTTGTTTCTTTGTTCATTTTTAAAGACAGGGTTTCTCTGTGTAGTCCTGGCTGTCCTGGAACTCACTCTGTAGACCAGACTGGCCTTGACTCAGAGACTCTCCTGCCTCTGCCTCTGGAGTACTGGGATTAAAGGGATGGACTACTAACTCCCTCTGCCATGGGATTTTTCATTTCTAAATTTATTTGATGTTGTACTGTGAATAATTCATGTGCCCTAAGTTTGAAATAAAGGCATCCAAGAAGTTTCTTCTTTGAAGACAAAGTAAGGTTGCACGACTGTAGATTTTGCCAAGATGGCCTCCCCCAATAAAATCTATTTGTCAATTTAAAATTGAGCAACTGGTGTTAGATGAATCACACATTGATTAAGGGAAGGGGGATAACTTTGAAATATATTTGGAAAAATTGATATTTCATTCAAAACTTGTAACCTGATCATCTTTCCTGTTCCTTAAAGACAACCCTCCAAAAAATGGTGGTGGGATTAAATATTTATGAAAGCTGTAGTGGGTGGCCAGAGGAAAAGAAGTCATGAAGCACTCTCGTCAATGACTCTGGAAACACTACAAAGGAAACAGTTCTCGATTCTTATTGGCGCAGAAGCCACTAATAGGTGCAGTTAGTATAATACCCCTGTGAGAATTACCAGCCCCAAAGAGAGCTTGCTTTAGACAGGACTCTGCACCGGGCCTCTTCTTTCTTCCTTTCAAGCTTGCGCAAAACCCCCACAGGGGCCATTTCCAACCAAGGCAGTGATCTTTCTCAGGCTGATTCTTTCTCAGATCACAGAGACAATGGGGAATATACTCTGTTTACTCAAATCAGTCTGGATTAGTGTCAGTCTATTGATGGAATCAGAATTAAAAGGTAGACCATTACCCCTCACAAAGGGCAACAACATCAGATGCTTGGGGGATGGCTTGACTACTTTTAAACAGGCTATGGCAGACACTTATGAGACTAAGGTAGAGGACCCATCACACAGAGAAACATGGTAATACCAGGTGAGGTAAAGGCAATTCTTCTAAGTGTTGTGCATTAAAATTATCTCAGCAGCTAGTGTCCAGGCACTTAAAAGGCAAAAACTTGACTGAGGAGGTAGAGGAAGAGACTCTTTTGCTTGCTTTCTGCACCCCAACCCTCACATGCCCATCTATTTACCTCCAGATGGAGTCCTTTGTAGTCACTAAGGCTCTCTGGGGGAACTACTCTACCCAGGAAGTCCCTCATAGCTGACATGCAGAACAAGATTTCTGTCTTTTGAACCTGTGTGCACCACATGCTTTTGCTCTGTCGCTAGCCTGACATGTCTCAAAATGATAGAGAATGGGGTATTTACTTCTGAGTCCTCTACTGGGCTACTAAATTGTGTACTTTGAATGGTTTGGATAGCTATCTGTTGCTCCAGCCTCAACTGGTATCTTCAGATAGAAATGTGTTTTTTGGTATCTCATAAAAATAAGACTATTTTTTTTTAAATGGCTGGCCAAATAATATAAATATGCAAGGTTTGTCCTTGGTGTATTCTGTAGGTAACAGAAACACATGGTTTTCCCTGATGTCTGACAGGTTATTTGTTTGGTTGGTTGGTTGATATTGAGTTTCCTGGAGTATGGTGAGTTTTACTCACTTCTGTTAAAATGTCAAGTGGCAAGAAAGGTTTTTGAAAAGATGGATCTGTTCCCTGGTTTAAGAATGGGTTGTACTCTTAACAGGTAAACAGGGCAGAGTAAATGCTACTTTCACATAATTGATTGCCTATGAGGGCAGAGAATGTGTGTGGTTAAAAAGGAGAGAGAGATTAGATTTTTATCTTGTATTGCAGTTAAAGTGTTTACTTGCTCCTATACTGATTCCTTGATTCAGTCTGTCCCCTTTGTGTCTAAGGCTAATCACCAGAGATGTGGGTCGTTTAATGTGAGTGGAAGAGCTTGGTGACTGGCAAATACCCTCCTCTGATTAGCTTCCATGCTCTGAGAAATCCTAAGTTGTTTTGCTTAAGCATGTCCTCTAAGCTCTTCCCTCCAAGACACTCACTGTTGAGCTGGCTGACAAAGGGCCACTTTTTGATTGAGGTAAATAAATTGAGATGAGGAGTTAAATACCTTCCAGAGTGAGGCATGCCTGCCTCAGAGCTGCTAACCTCAGTTTTGTTTTGCAGTGAGAAGTGATAGGTTAGAGGAGGACCCCAACTCCAACTCCAGCTACCGCACACTGTCTAATTACAAAGTGTAGTAAGATATTGACATCGAAAGCTTTGCCTCAGATGAAATGAAATATATAGCAATCAGTCAGGCAGCTGACATGCAAAAGTAAATTAGAGGGCCAGACCCCACATTTGATCCCAGGAGCTGAATCTCGAAGACAAGGAAGCAAAAATAAAATGAGAACATGTGGCCTTGAGTTCCTCATTTTAAGTGGCAAGACTCAGGAGTGGACCCCTCGCTTTGTGCTCCAGTGTACAGCTTGCAATTAAAGGCTGCTGGGTAGGCCTCTGGGGATGTGGTATATAGTCTGGAAGAAGGTTATGTATTAAAATCATTTCCAAGAAACAGATTATAAGTTTGATAAGCCAACGTCTTGGCTCCTCAAAACATACATTTGTAATTCATTCATCATGTCACTGTTCTAAAACAGAGTAAAAAAAAATTCTAAAATTTTCTGGCTATCTGGGCAGAAAGTCATACAAGTCAGACAGGGCTAGGCCAAGTCAGTGGCCTATCAGAAACCAAAGTCTTCTCTAAGCTTTTATTCAAGTGGTTTTTTTCCAAAGGAACCTATATTTGCCCATAATTGTCTTTAGTAGAAAGTAAATAATAAAAACAAGACCATCAAAATGGAGGCTCTTATGGCTGACCTACATGCATTGAAAAGAAAATCTAGACCATCAGGTGAAAAAAAAAATCTCTGCCTTGGCACAAAAGTGAGTATGTGTACATTTTCAGGAAGTAGAGACTCCTTACTAAGCTCCTCGGTTAGGCGTGAGCCACCAGCTATTACTCACTACAAGTGAGTGACAATTCTGGCTCTTCTGCTCTGGGTTCCCACCAGTGCTGAAGCTCATAGAACAATTCCCATCGACAGAGAGCATAAAAAACACAAAGCAAAGGTCATAGTGATTAGAGGAGATATCCTGTAGTCTCAGCTGACAGATGGGCACTGAGACGAATGCGGTTTGAATGCAGAGCTGCTTCAGGATAACTCAACATTGCTTTGTTACCTTAGAATAAGGAAGGAGACTTGCTGAATATGATTTGTAATTGAAGGATCTTATACTTGTTTTTGAAAGAACAGTTTCCTGACATCTACCGTGCCATCGACATTTCTCCGAGTAATAGAGTAATAGGGATTTGTCACTGACTACAACACATATGATCTCCCATGAATTCATTGTCTGGTGGAGCACACCGATGTTTTCAATATTTACTGACTGCAGTTGCAGTGATAATTATGTAGTACCAAGAGGAAGGGTGATGAAAATTGGTCGCAAAGGCGGGCTCATCTGTCTGAGGGGGTGTGTGCAGAGGACATGGGAACAGAACGTTGAATAATGAAGCAAGAGTTCACTTCTGAAGAGTTAAAGGGAAGGCCATTTGCCAGGGGGAAGTTGTAATGACTACCTCTCTGGTCAATTTAAAGATGCAGCCATTTTCTTAAGAGAATAGGGATCGTCTCACTGGGCTCACCACTCAGAGTTTAAGAGTACCATGAAGGGATTTACACTGTCTTTCCAATAAAACCTAAAGAAGGAGGACGAGGAGGAGGAGGAGGAGGAGGAAGAGGAGGAAGAAGAGGAGGAAGAGGAGGAAGAAGAGGAAGAAGAGGAGGAGGAGGAAGAGGAGGAGGAGATCAGCAACAGCAACAGCTCCAAACAGCTAGGGATCTTTTTGTAATTATGGATTAAATAAAGGAATCCTGAGAACAGGGAATGGCTTATTGGGCAGAGTGGCACCCTTTAGCTATATGAAAGCACCACTTTCCTTGAATGCAAATTTTAGATGACTATCCCAGGCAGACACTGACAGATGCACAGAGGAGGCCAATGGCGTGATTTGCTTCACTAGCATCGCTTTGTAGCTTTTAGTGTAATGTTGAGCAAATTATTTTATCCCATGAGCTGGAGTTTCTTCATCTTTAAAATAAATATAATATGTGAATTTCTATGAGGACACATGGCGACCAATAGTACGAAGCACTTGAATATTATAAGGCCCAAGCTGAAGACTTGGAAGGAGTATTAACATAAATAATAGTCAATATCTTTCCATAGAAAGGCTTGCATCTGAATGCTACACATATATCACATTTTTAGGGTTTACTTAGGATAGTCATTATTATTTATTGAAATCAATATCCTCTGAGTCATGTCAGCGTGCATTACACTTCTACTACAATGTAATCGCCCTACCATTTTGTGTCATGACATCGGATGTAGATTAAGAAGATGAACTGAGAATTGTTGGTGAGCTCTGCAGTCACCTGATTATATTTTCCATGTAGACGGCCTAACTCTCACCGAAGATCTTCATTAGCGTGCACTGCCTTTTTCCCACATTACCACATGCATAACTAGAACAAGCAAAATATATGGTTACTCTGGACTGATGATGCCTTTACAGAGAAAAATAGAAAAAAAAATGGCTATAAACATACTTCTGCCTGCACTTTAATGAGTAGCTGACAGGTTGAACAAACTGAAGCTCTGGTATCTTTGTCTAATATGCGTCATGAATTACGATACTAATTAAAAGTATGTATTTCTTCTGTCCATCAAGACTTAAATTTTTTGGTTTATAATGGTGTCAGACTTGAGATTCCTCATGATTTTTCTCTGTCCTTATTACCAGGGTGCAAACTTACTAAAGCCCTTGAGTTAAAATTTCACTCTCTTAACAGAACTTTAGACATTCCTCTTTGCCTAAATTTGGGTCAAGTTTTATTATCTTCAGTGTTCTCTCCTTTTTCTACCTTTAAAGCTCTCTGTGTAGTTTTTGTTGACAAGTTTGTCCCTTGACGAGCAAACTTAATCTGTGTGTCTGAGCTGATCACAGAGTTTTTAAGGACATCTCTCATAAGTCATATAATCTTGGCTCTCTAAGATTCTTGAAACTTTATGATAAAATATTCTAGTTAGTATTTGTCCTATACTTTAGGTTTGTTTCACTTATTATTATTTATTATTACATTTTGTTCATTATATGAATGGCTACGTTTTATTTTCAGAGACACATTTTTTATGATTATGTAGCAAACAAAAGAAGTAAAATATCTTATGCTTAATAAAATATAATTTTTCAGAGAAGATGCCAGGACCTTCGTGTTTAAAGTAGAAAGATGTTGATCTAATGCAACATTCTACTGTAAATATCTTCTTGACCTGAAACAGAATGCTTTCAGTTAATTATGTTCAATTCTAGCATAAAACAAACCATCATTTTCTGAAGTGGGACAGGTGGCGGAAGGTTGAAAAATTGCAAGCATTTCTCCCTTAGGCTGTGTTTGTTGAAAAGCACTGTCCTGCTGATATTATTGGATCAAAATGGAGTGCTGTGTGCTAACAAGTGAGCCAGGAAGGGAATGAAGGCTTTATGAAGCCAAGGTCATGAAGAAACTGTTTTCTTTTCCCAAGACAGCTGTAGAAGGCTCACAAAGACCCCTCCTTGAAGCCTGAGGCAAACGATGATAGCCACTGAGGGAACGAGCTATGCTACTGAGACAGATTTTTTATTTATTTATTTATTTAGGGTTTGACCAAGTAAATCTTTTACAAAGGCAAAATGATGCTTCCATGTACCTGTTTTGAAAGTAGGCTCATAACGTCATTTTAAAAAAATAGCATCACGGGGGTGGGGGTGGGGCGGAGACTAACAGAATGTGAGAAATGGTGGCTCCTTTCCATTGTCTTTATGGTCTCATGCAGATTCTTAGCCCATAGGAAGCTGGGGTCAGATGTACTCACCTTCCTCACCCAGGGGAAAAGCACATTGCTGGAAGTGTCAAGACTTAAGCCCATGCCGCCAGTTCTAAGAGTTCTGTTACACTTCTAAAATCCAAACAGAAATATGAGAAGCACTGAAGAGGTCTAATCCCCTTACCCAACAGTCACTCAAGAGCCAAAAAATATTTTTTTCCCAAATGAAATATGTTGGTTATTTTTTCCCCATGTGATCTCAAAGTGCACTATCTGAGAGAGAGAGAGAGAGAGAGAGAGAGAGAGAGAGAGAGAGAGAGAG
>JANHMN010000011.1:11410967-11446851 GCA_030674055.1 Rhabdomys pumilio
TTTGGTTTGGTTTGGTTTGGTTTGGTTTGGTTTGGTTTGGTTTGGTTCTTGAGCCTCTGTATCATCTGTCATCGTGGTGTTCTTCCTCCAGAGTCTTCTGGTTTAACTTTCAGCAATAGTATCAGCATATAAGATGCTTGGAGCACAGGGACATGCACTTCACTTCTGCTCTAAATACCTAGAGTGACTATGGCTTTAGCTCTGAAAAGGTATATGTTTTGAATCTCTTCCAACAAAATAAAGCAATACATGACAACGTGCTCCTCTGCTCTAGTTTATACACACATACACCTCTCAACTGGAAGTTTAAGGTTTTGATTTGGACTTTATTCTTTCCACAATTAAATTGACACTAGTTAGAGAAGGCTGTTAATTAATATTCTGTGAATGGTCCAATGTTTGACCTGAGACTCATCAGCCAGAGGACATTAGAAACAATGTACTTAAAAGACATCAAGAAACAGCCGGGAGGTGGTGGTGCACACTTTTGATCCCAGCACTTGGGAGGCAGAGGCAGGCAGATTTCTGAGTTCGAGGCCAGCCTGGTCTACAAAGTGAGTTCCAGAACAGCCAGGGCTACACAGAGAAACCCTGTCTCAACCAAAAAAAAAAAAAAAAAAAAAAAAAAAGACATCAAAAAAGGCAAGCACAAATTTCATCTCCACGACCTACTGATCCAATGTGGACTTGCCCTCAGATTCACCCTATTGGAACTTTATTGTCTTTGCTTACACATATGGACATCAACACTTTGTTCTAAAGAGTATCCAATGAGTGAATGCACCTATTAGTGCTAGGCTAGCCATAGGTACACACTTGTTTATCATTTTTAATTTGGCTGAGTCTGCATTTGTCCATTTAATTTGAGTCTTTATTTATTTACTTATTTATTTATTTGTATTGATAACTTATGGTAGCTTTGCTGAAAGTGCAGTTATATAACATGTGCTAATCGTTTAAAAAGTCTCCATTAACCTTTTAAATGATTTGGGGATTTTAACATGTATACTTCACTCACTAATGACTATAATATTATCCCCCTATCCGCATACACAGGTATAGTAGGTATCACTATGTTTTGTAACTAGAAAGGGCCCATGCCTGTGTTAGCAAGGCAAGCCTGTATCAGCTTGTGCATGCTGAAGAAGCAAGAAAAACAATAGCAAGTTGTGTTCAGGAAAGCCTGTTACCATGCTATGTACAGATCAGAATGCTAGATGGCTATTAAACAGAACCACAGGTACTGGTGTGGACTGTGTCATCAGAGAAGAGTTTACCCATGGGAACTGAGAATAATGGGAAAGAAGCCCTTGAAGTCAAGGGTGTTTGTTTGTTTATTTATTTATTTGTTTCCTACTGGACTACAGCAAGGAGGTTGCCATCCACAGACCCAGGCTGGCTCTGATTACTGACCTCAGCTACACACCTTTGCTAACTGGGGCCTTATTTATTTATTCATTCACTTATTTAGCAGGCCATGACATAAATGCAGATTGAGTTCTCTGTGAACACCATCAGATTCGGTATTCTCTATTTTTGTTTGACTGAACTATATTCAGACTGACATCATGACGTTGCTCTTGGGATGAAGAATCATTTGGCTTCTTGTGGTTTTCTCTCTTGATGGATTTCGAAAACTTGTTAAACAGAAACCCTAACCTAGACAGGATCAACATGGAGCACATGGTGGGTCCTTAACAAATATAAGGAAGCCTTGTTTGTAGTTAGTTTTGAGTCATATCCTCCAGTGAGACTTACCATGAGCTGTTAATGGACATGGCCCTTCTACCTTGGCCCATGGTTTGTAGACAGCATTCTTCCTTTGCTTTTCCTAATCATACCAGGTTCCAGTTATGTTCAAAGCTTTGAAGAATCTGCCTGGAGCCAGTGGAGAGATTAGGGAGGTGTAGTTTGAAAAGGGAACAACTCGTTCCCTGGCGAGTTCCATTGATCCTAGCAATTGAGTCTCTGTCTCACAGGCAGCCAGGCAGGCTGTGATGCACGCCTGTGGCCCACTCCCTGTCATCAGGTTACCTGTAATGTAAGACTTTCAGAGAAAGGCTGCCAGCTCTGCAGAAATCAAATGCAAGCCAGTTGATTGCATGGTCCTCTGGAATTCAGAATTATGGCTAGCCCATCAAAGGACATGATAAACTTTTCTACGTTGCCTGTGATTTGTGGATTCTTCTCATAGAGAAAATATTTCTGGGCTCAAGCTTTGGCTTAGTGGTGGAGTACAGTGGTGGCATATATAAGATTCTGGGTTCAGTTTCTAACATGCTCTGTCTATGTCTCTGTCTCTCTGTTTCTTGCTGTCTGTCTCTTTCTCTCTCTGTGTCTCTGCCTTCTTGTCTCTCTGCCTTCTTGTCTCTCTGCTTTCTTGTCTCTCTTTCTGTCTCTGTCTTTCTCTCTCTTATACACGTACATCTTAAGCCTTAATTTGGCTTCAGTATAGTCTCACAGTTAAGTGACAGTTAGATTTTATTGCTGAAAGGCAGGAGAGAAATTGGTAGCCTATAACAAGGATATTTTTAGTTCTTGGCATAGCTGTTCTGTAAATTACCTGAGATACGTACAAACGCATCTTTCTGTACATCAAACACACTAATGAGTTTCCCAAGCTATTTCTTAGAACACAGAGTACTAAGTAAGAATGTCTCAAATGACATGCTTGGTGACTCTCAGTGATGGTTAAAGTGACTGCCTTTGGGGTTTGGATTGACATACATCCCTGGACAGGCATGCCACAGAAGAGATGTTCCTCAGTCCAGAGCATAATTACTCAGCCATCTAGCTGAGTCTGAGTTCACCTGATCTGATGTTTATCACTCTCCCACTTTCTTCTGAGTGATTTGTAGACTGAAGCATGGAGTTTCTTTCAGGACAATTAATGTTGATTTACTGTGTATGAGTATTGATAAGGACCATTGATCCAATGGAAATATTTTTTAAGGTATTGCTTTTACACTACAAAAATAATTTGTGTTTTTCTTTATCCATCTTATTCTTTCTTTTCTTCCCATCCCTAAATCTCCATCTGTTTGCTTCGTCTTCCTGTCTTTCTCCTCTTTCTTAGTTATCACTCATAGTGGCTAACCGAGTTTTCTAAGTGTCACTAGCCGATGAGTGTGTTGTTTCTCTATTTCCCTGGAATGGCGGGCTAATGTGGAGAAAATCTTGAGGATGACACCAGGGTAGGCATTTTTTCCAGATCAGAAGTCAGACCCCTGAAGCTTCAACTTCAACAAACTGCTTGACTAGCGATAGGATGGGCTACGCTATAGTAGAGAGCTCAGAGATATGGGTGCAAGGAAGCCTACTGAAAAGATTGTATGGAAATGGTTGACAAAGCGTGCCCGCAGGATCCCTACCCTACAGTCCTAGCCTCCCTTCTTAAGGGAAGCAAGACCTGTCATTAAACAATTAAAGAGAGACTAGAGATTCTGATTTGCATGTGACACCTCCAGATCTCTAAATGATAGGAATATCTTCTTTTAAAATGTAATAAAATACTATAGGCAAACAAAATAGTAGGCTAAATTTTCATCCTGTACAAGGTATTGACAGAGATAAGGGGAGGTTATTTGAAGTTTGAGTAAAATCACTGCAGTCTTCTAAGGTAGAATGTATCAGTGACTATCAGCTATATTTCATTAAGAAATAATTCATTGTCCCTTTCACAGAAAATAGTCATTGAAATCTTGTTACATTTAACCGAGCAGTACATTGACAGTATATACTTTATTAATTTTTTTCTTATAGAATCTATCATTTCTGTCTTCCCATATCTCTAAAATTTTATCTTATAAAATCCCTGATATTGTGCAGTGCTTTATACTTGCATAAAGTATTTTATTTGTTTCTGCTCTTTATCATTAGAAAATTTATGGAATTTTGTGCCTTAACTCTAAAATTAGCCAAAGCTATAATCAGAAGTGGGCAGTGAGGTTTAACGGGCTTCAAATCAATTGTCTCAGCTTACTAACTGATAGTTTATTTTTAATTGGCACATACAGCATCTTCTGGAATAAAGATCACCTGAAAATTGATGCATAAACAGAGAATAATACCAGAAGAATTTTTTAATGACTCAAGAAAAACATACTATATCATTAAGGTCACTAGAAATCCCTTAAAATGAATGTGTATTCAAAATCAACCCTGGAGGATGTGCCTTTTACTGTGGGATATTTGCTGTTGGTACTTTCCCATATATGAGCTTTGCACACTCCTGTTCCTGTCATCTCCTGGTGAACATTTCCACCCAGTGCACAGTCTATCCCCAAGCTCCCAACCATCTCCTGAAGGACTAAGCACAATTCTCCTGGAAGATATTCACGAGCCATCTCTCACAGGGTGAGTTAAAGCAGCCGCATTAAATAAGCCTCATGAATTTATGCCAACAACAATCAGCATATTTACGTTGATTGCTTCCTTGTTTTTCATTGCTTCTTTGCTTCTTTTTGGCTTTGTCGGTTTGTGCTTCATTTAATGATATCATTTGAAGTGGCCAACTGAGATTTATAAATGTCACAAGTTCCCGGGTATCCAACTTTCCCACCTTCCTGGAGTGGTAGATGTGTGGAGACTTGAGATAACATAAGTTTTCTGCTCAGCATCTGTTCTTTCTTTGTCACAGAAGAAATGCTTTTAGACTAGGATGGTATCTTCGATTCTTTAAGCCTTGAGATATGTCCTGTGTATGGAGTGGTTTTTAGACCACAGAGTCCTATAATTAGGTACAATGGTACCCAATGAGAATAATTTCAGTTGGTGTCTTTCCCGTGGTTTTTAATAATGTCCTTAGCCCTATCATCAAACTGAAATTCAAAATAAAATTTAAAGTAGCTCGAGAACATATACTTAATTTTTTGAAAGATCAAGCATTTATCTATTTATTTTTATGTGTGTATGTGTGTGGGCACGTATGACATGACATGTGTTAAACTAAGGAGGGACTCTCCCTTTAGAAACAAAATGAGCCATCTCATTTACTTTGTCTTTTACTGAAGGTTCATGTGAACAAGCATAACACTCGCCACTTCATTGTATCAGGGGAAACTGAGTCTCCATAGGTTTTCTGTAGACTTGATGCTGAAAATACTTAATCTCAAATCCCCTACCTAGCCAAACAAATTCTTCTTCCTTTGGTACTTTTTCAAGTTAGGTTTTTCCCTCCCTCTTGGGCCTTTTTTTTTTTTTAAAGCAAATAAGGAGAACAAGGATCACTAGAAGTCTTCTCATTGATTTGTGAAGTCTCGTGACAAGTGTCCACAGAACATAGCCCCTTAAGTAAAGCATGGCACTCAGTAGGCCACTGTAGGATACTAATAAGCAAGAGGAACTGGGGCAGGTGGTTTTGTTTCTGCCCATCTGTTAAATGGGTACTATAATATTTCCTTGGCAAGATGGCTTTGGGGTGTAATTAAGGTTTATGAAATGCTTTGAGAGCCTGGGAGATTCTGTTCTCAAAACATAGCATGTTATTACCTCATCCTGGATTTCTGTTGCTTAGATTTATTTTCTTGAACCATATCATTCACATGTTTACAAGTCAGGTAGGTTTTCTGAGGTTTTTCCAACTCAGTTACAAAGACACAAAATGACAAACTGTGCATGTTTAAGTATTTGGGTATAAATATTGAATGAAAAAATATACTTTGAAAAAATTTATTTTTATTCTATGCATATTAGTATTTTGCTTCCATGATGTGTGTGCATTGTACACATGTCTTGTGCCTGTGGAGGCCAGAAGAGGGCACAGGGTCCACTGGAACTAGATATATTGAAGGTTGCAAGTCACCATGTGGGTGCTGGAAAGTGAACCTGAATCCTCTCGAAAAAGCCAGCAGCACCCTTAACCACTGAGCCATCTCTCCAGCCCTGTATACACTAATTTATAATTTAAAAGAGTTTCATTTTAAAACATATTTAAGTTGCATTTAACTTAGTACAACTCTGAGAAGCAGTAGGGTGATTTCATGTTGATTACACTTTGATAACTTGAGATACAGTTATAGCTTGTTCTCTGAGTTCCCTTCACTTATTTCCCTCATATCTTAGATATTAATTTGGGGAATATTTGTAAATATGAAGCCCTAAAATTAATGTAAATTGCCTCTAATCTGTTTTTATATTTTGTATTCTTGAGAAAAATCACATTTTCTCATTCAAACAAGGTCATAGTTATGGATTACAGTTCTGACCAAGCAATCCCCATCAAATAAATGGCATATATGATTAACCATATATCATAAAAGCAAAGTAATTGCTGCTGTAAACACCTATACTCACACAAAATAGCAAAATCATTTTCACAGTCCTAGAGTTTGCTTAACTATCTTATAGTCCTTGACAGATGTGTTAAGTTTAACTTGTAACAAAATTAGAAGTTTTTTTTTTCTTTGAGTTTTCTATAGCTGGCTTTATCATAGTAAACATTTTAATTACTATTTTTATGTTGTAGAATTTTTATATACTCATTAGAATAATTTTAAAAGTTTATTTTCTCAATATCATCTTCAAAAAGTTTAGTTTTTTAATACAGTATGTAGAGTGGATTTGATATATATATATATTATATTATATTAATATATATATATATATATATATATATATATATTACATTACTAAGGGTTTTACATATAAGGAAAAACTCTTTTTCTTACTGAATTTGAAAATATGTTGGTATGGGTCTTTACTATCCCTCCTGACACCCTACTTTCCAAGTGAGAGCAGTCTTTTACAAACGAGAAAGGCTTGGAATACAGGGAGACTGCTAGTTCTTTGCCTTCTAATCCCTTGACCAGAGGGTAAAGTCAAAGGCTAGGGAATGTATTAGACTTAAGACTTATTTTTACACACTGTGTTTGTTGACTATATTTGCCTTTTCAATCTTTCTTTACAAACTCTGGAACTAGCAGACGAAACTTTTGGGGAATGTTGGAATGGTTTCTATGTAGATAAAACAGATTAACCCACAGAGTAGAAGGAATCTAGGAAAACTACTTCTATACTTTGACAGTTGAAACAAGTGCTTAGAAAAGTTATCCATGGTGTGTCATGGTGTGTGATGATCCCTTTCAAGCTAATCTACACCACAAAGCAGAGTCTTTCTCTTCGTTGCCTGTGCTCATACCGGGACAGTGTAGACATTACACACGTGTAAATAAATGTCGGCTGTTTTAAAAGTGCTTTAGAATAACTCCATTCCATCGGAATGAAGGAAGATAGTTAAGTAACTACTTTTAATATTACCCAAGTCAATCTTTTCAAAATATGGTTGCCAGCTTCTAAGAATTATCACAAGACCATGTTGGTCTTTCTTAATCTCCTATTCTTTTCTCTCATGGTAACGGATTGCATCTAATTTTTTCCAATCTTCAAAGCCTAAAGTCTACACATTTATATGTTGATGTAGCAAAAGCATATTTCAGAGAGGTTCATATTCTGTGTCTGAGAATTGTCATTTAATTTAATGAACATTCACCCATCACTTGTTTTTGTTAAAGTTCTACAGGCAATGACAAGATACAGGGAACCAGCTTACTCAGTACTGCAACGAAAAGGAATTACATTTAATTTTCTACTCAAAAAGCAAATGGGTAGCCATTTGTGTAAGCATCTACAATATACTGATAATCCAGGATGGATATCTTATTCAACAACTATCATTTTAAGCTACAGTGCTTTTTTTCTATACAAGTATGAAAACATGGAAAATCTTTAATATAGGAATACTGGGGTAGCAATACATGTGGAACCGTGTTCTTCCTACTAGGCTCCCTTGACCCAACTCACTGTAACTATCATTTGGCAAATGGCAGGAAGATGGCACCTGCTGGATAGTACAGGCTGTGAACAAGGCCTAAAGAAGTGTAAGGAGAACTGCCTTTGTGAAGAATGATGTAGTAGCCAAAGCAGACTGTCTCTGCTTGTGATGGCAAATATCACACAAAACAAGACAAACAACGGCAACAGCAGTAGCAAAAGTCAGCTAGTCCTTTATAGGCCTCAAAGTGATGACATCAAAGAAGCAACTGCAGACAGCAGCATAAAAAAAAAAATAAGACTGTCTGAAAATATGCAGGGGCTTCGGTGTTCAACAGTGAGAATAGGAGAGGACAGAAAGCTCAGAAAGTAAATACTGAAAGGCTTGAAGTCAGCTGAGGACACCACCTGGAACCACACTGCCCCAGCACAGCTCTATGGGGAAAGCAGAGCAAAATGTCTACCGTCATTTGGACAGTAGTAAGTTGTGAGAACGAACACACTTAGTTCTTTGAACAAATCTTTAATAATCTTTTTCATTACTGTGTCCAATGATCTTTACCAAAACCCTTTTACATTTAACTGTTTCAAAGCTTGCTTAACTGGTATCATCCCTTTGGATAGTACATAAATGTGGTTTTGCTAACACAAACAAGTTTTACTGGCAAGAGTCTGCCAGGTTTTAATACTCCTCTCTTCCCCAAACTCCCACCCAAGAGTAGTGATTATCTCAGGGAGCCTGGGATTAGCAATATGGCTGGGACAGGGGAAGTGGACTGTCTCACTAGAAACTTGTAAGTAGAGCCTTCTACAAAAGTATAAAAATCTCACATTGTGTTTGTTAGCTGATGTTTGCTAAGGCACAGTGCTAACTTTAATGGTATATGTTTATAATGTACACTTCTAATTTGGGGAAGAGATTGAGATGAATTCAAATGGTATGTGCAAAATCAACCTAATTGCTTTCCATCTTTAATTACTGCATTTGACAGTCTATTATGTGGCTTTGCATTCAGTTATGAGGACACGCTTCTTATTTCTTTCACTTTTCTTCCTGGGAGAGTTGATTGAGCTATTTGGGGAAAGAAAAAGATGGGGAATAGAGAGGGCATATTCTATTTATTTTCCCCCTAGCAAGTCTGTTCTTTTTTGAGAACTGAATTCTTTCAAAATATCGTTCAGCTAGTCTTAATGAAGAAATATGAGATCCTACCTACTTCTCTAATTTAACCATATATTGTCCTAATTTGCCTTGGAATTTCCAAGAAGAAGGTCTCAGTCAACACTAACTTGAATTTAGAGAAAGCAGATGTGCAATCAAAGGTTAAAGACTCTTTGTTTGTGAGAAGTCCCAAGGTTTAATTCTGGCCATTAATTTGATGCTACTATAATTCACTTGGAGGGACGGTGCTGGTACAGTAGACAGTTATGCTATGTAGGCTGGCCACAAGCTCCTATGCTCTAGTGGCTCTCCCGTTACAGCCTTTGCTTTAGCTAAAATTATGAGGGCAGGGTTTGCCACCTCAAGCAGAACTTCTTTTCCTACAACATCTGGATAGTGTGCCACTAATTCAGCATAGCCTGATTTGATAGGATTTTGATTTGACATTAGGAGTCATACTGCTTGCCTTTGAGCATCAAGTGACTCCAGTGGCTTCTCTCTTCTAGAGTCAGTGAGAATACACATAAAGAAGAAGTGGCCAGAGCTACATTGTTGTCTGTTTGTCACTGGTATTAGATGGAGTGGGGATTCTCATCATACGAAAGAAGCTTTGGAACAAAGTACACTACGAAACGGGGAATTCGAATGAGTGTGTTTTCCCTGGGTACTGCCGGCACTGTAATATGAGCAGACAGAGAGTTTATATCCTGCTAAAGCTTGCTTAGAAGCATTCCCAAGCTAACAGATTTTCTTTTAAGAAATGGCTTAAGAATTTGTTTTGAAGTTGTCAGTTGAGCATATGGCTGTAGGGCATGGACTCAGTCCTAATTTGTTGCTTTCATAATGTGTTTGACACTGGAATTTAGACTTCAGAAACCGAAAATGGAATGCTTTGAATGAAGTGCTTTTCATAAACTCTTGATTTAAAATTAAAAAAAAAAATATGTTCCCTTACGAACTAAAGTGAAACATGGGACAGCAAAGAGCACACTGCCTGAACTCTGAGAGCTTCTTGGGATCTATCCGTGTCTTGCAAGACTGCAAGTTTAAAATATTGTACTTGGTACACCCTTTTCTCTTCTTGAAAACAAGAATGCTGGTGTTTTACTAAAGGGTTAGAAGGTTCCTGAGAAGACAAGGCAGTAAAGGAGCAGAATTCAGCTTGGTGGTTGGGCAGAGCCCAGTCAAATTCCACCTTTATCTACTTGGTCTATGCAAGACCCTGTCTTCCCCAGCTTCATCTTCCCCAATAGGGGGATGATATTATCAGTAGATTTTAATAGACTAAATATAAAGTGCATGCTGCAGCTTCTTCTGAGTGCTGGGCATTGTCGGGAAGGATTATAAATGTAGAGTTAGAATTGAAGTTTGACTTGCCCTACTCCAGCTGTCTCTGGGATCTGCATCTGGAAGGTACCTCCATGGAGTGGTTCTCACTTCTGTCATGAAGCTTTCCACCATGCAGTAAGGGAGGGAGCAAGCATTTGGGTTACTCTGTAAGCAGCGTGTGAACCTTCCAACACCTAGATTAGACCACAGGGCCTGTGTGCATTCCCCTAGACAGTGCCATTCCACTGGAAGCCGTGCTCAAGCACAGAAAACTGCATACGTGAAGATAAGATGACGCTGCCTGGCTACCTCAAAGCCTCTGAAATATATCCACAGGAAGTGTGCTGAGCATCACAGGTCCAAAATTCCTTGGGAGCACAGGGATAATTAGGCTCAGATCATATGTAAAGCAGATTAATTCAGTCCTGTGTTGGTGATGTTGGAAGGGACAGAATATGAAAGGTAACAGTTGTGCAAACACATGGTGGGGCCCAGTGGTCCCTTGTGACATAGCTCACTCTCTGTGGTAGGAGAGGAACAAAATTCCAAAGTCACTGTTTCTAAGACTGAGCAGAAAGGGAGAAAAGAATAGCAGAGAGTCAAAGACGGTGTCAGTATGCTAGCTGTCCCCCATCTCCTCCCCCTACCCCCATAGAGCAGCTGTATAGCAATGGTGAGTGGCCGAGCTCCAGCTAGGATCCAGGCAAATTGCTTTGCCCTCTTAGTGCCTCAGTTTCCTCATCTTTAAAATGAGGATAATGATAATTACCCCTGGGGTTTTCATGAGGATCACAGAAGATAATGAGGTCTAAGTGGTTTAGAAACTAGGAAGTTGGTGTCCATGTGAACTGTGGCCTCTGCCTTGAGAGGGAGAGGCCCCAAGTCAACTTTGCCACTTCCTAACTTGTAACCTGAACCTCACATGCTTCCACCTGGGGCATGAGGTGCTGCTTGAATGACGTGAACCTTGTGCAACTTATTTTAAAACTTCCTAAAACATTTTCTTCTATTCCCACTTTTAAGAAAAAGAAAATCCTGTTAGATATCCCAAACTTAATTCCCTTCTGCCTTTCCCTTTCCTCCTAATGGAGAACCCAAAATGTCTAAATGGTAGAGTTTCTGCTTTTCTCCTAGAATCATCGGAATGGCAGATTGTGGAAGATAGGAGGCCTGCTCTAGGACTTGTCTAACTAGGATATCCTGTGTAAAGCCTTTGTCAGTCTCTTCACATAGACAGCTTTCTTATTGCTAGTGAGTTCACAATATTTGATCACCGCCACTAACAATGGTGCCTAGGTCACAAGCCATATCTCCTGGAGACTGACTATTCTTTAGAGCCCCAGTGAAGGGAGAGGCTTAGTAAAATTCTCACAACTGAATCATGGCTATGAGCTAATGTCTCCAGGTTTATGAGTCAGCACTGGCCCAGGCATCAGTTTTGTAGGTATTTTAAAAAGAAAAACATAAAAGACACTGGTTAGACTCTTCTATTGCCATTCGCTTGTAGAAGGCTAAAGAAAATCTCTCTGTCACTAGAGAGTGACATCCTAAAGACTAGATGTTTAGTTTCTGTTCTCTGTTGAAATATAGAAAAATCAGAGTTTCTTTAGGAGTCAATGAAAGTAGGAATAATAGATCCTGTGATTTGGGTGGTGTATGTTTGTGTGTGTGTGTGTGTGTGTGTGTGTGTGTGTGTGTGTGTGTGTTTGTCTTCAGGCAAAGTGGGTGAAATGATGTGTTTGGGAGATGAATGTTCTTGTACTAGGCAAGACATAGCTTGCAGGAGAACATCTGGAGCCGACCCATTCTGTATGGGATGGGGCCAAGACGTGTTTATGCCTAAGCGCCTGTTAGAACATGTCTAATCTTAAAATGATTTATAAGGTTTTAGAGGATTCCCCTTCGCATATTATTTCCTTATATAACCAGCATATGTACTGGCAGCTCCATTAAAAAAATACAAAACAATGGTGGTTATCCATATGAAACAAAATTGAAGTATTTAGAATCAGACTGATATTAAATAGTAGGAAGGCATCCCACTGAATTGATAGCATCAGTATGAAATTACGAATTATCACATTATGAAATATGAAATGGATGCCTAGTTCATAAATATATTAATCAGCAGAATGCAACACATATGTTGTACTTTTCTAGTTTTAAAATAGTCATGAGTTCTGTTTTGTAGAATGAAAAACTACCTGGATCTTTTGCTCTTGAATGTACTACAGTTTGCTGAAAACTTGATTTAAAAAATATATGTGTTAGGATAGGAGAGAGAAATCAGTGCAAGGGAGTATGTTTAAATTATGGTTAAGTCATTTAAGCAGTGGTAATTTTAATTGTTCCTACCTCCCAGGACCTTTGTTCCTTTCAGATAAGAAAATATCTGTAGGAATGTTATGGGCAGTCTTCTTAGCTTCTTAAATAGACAATTCATGGATCTTTTTAGGTGCATAACAGTTTTGCATTTTTCAGCACACAATTGTGAGGGACAGGAGACTTTGGTGGCCTGCCCAGTAGAAAATACTTAGATTTCCCAAGAAAGCTTGACTTTCTCTGTTGCTTCTGCTGTCTTGCTCTACTCTGCCCTGAAATCTTCTGCTTACTCCTGGCTACTTTCTGTCAAGATGGAAATAAATTAACAAAGAAAGAAAAAGGAAGGAAAAAAGGAAGGAAAAAAAGGAAAAAGGAAAGGAAAAAGAAAGGGTGAAGAAAATATTAAGAAAGTTTAAAATTAAGTAGTTCTGAGACGAGTCAATCAAACTTTCTTCTGTCAAGTTAGCATAATTACACTTTCCTCTCTTTCTGAACTCCAGTCTCTCTGTACTGTCTGAGTTACAAGCAGGTGTTACAGACACCAACGGCAAATTTTGTCCACTTCCTTGGAGATTGCTAGAAGCATTGCATCGCTTAAATGAATATGAGAATATTATATTTGGTGAACTTGGTAGAAAAGAGTGCACCCAGACATTGAATTTGTCTTTTATTAGTATCTACTTTAAAGATAATTCTACAAATACCAAAATATTTAACTATGGGTCACTCTTGGAAATACCCGCACATGTCCTTCATTTAGTTTTTTTCCTGTCATTCCAAAATATATACAGTTTTATTTGAAAAAAAAATGAATGAACCACAATATAGACAGAAGTCTAGTGAAGTCCAGGTAAAAGTTAAGTACCCTATAGAAAAGGCAAAAAGCATTTTATCACCAACATTCAAAAATATTGCTGTATACGGAACTCTATTATGTCACGGGAAGACCTTTAAAAGTTTTGTTTACTGTTTTTAAAGTTGTATTTTCTTAGAAACTTCAAAATTACTAGCCCCAATATTGGTCTGCCCAAGTGGACATCTGAATGATCCTCAAAAGATTCACCAAGTCACCACCTTTTATTCTTTGTCATGAGCACATGAGCAAAGTTAGATGTCCCGTTTTTCTAGTTCAGAGCTGATACTACTCACTAAATAGAACTCTTAATTTTAAAGAACATTTCCTGAGGGCTAGAAGGTATACTTGAAAGCAAAAACCTACACAAATAGAATGTCCCACAAGTGACCAGACCACGCTACAATTCAACTTCCATTTCTGACAGGCAGAAGTAATCTCAAAATCTTGTGAAGGTTTTGGAGAGTTCACTGTAGGAAACCCACAGTCCAGGGCCTGCCCACTGAGAATGATCCTGGCAAATCGGCTAGTTATTATGAGGGCTAGATGCTGTAGGGTAATCATATCAATACATAAGTTAGCCCTTCCTTCTTCAAAGGGCTCACAGTCAATCACAGAGAACTGATAAAGCTAGCTATAATTCAGTGTGACAGGAGCTCTAATCTGTCTGGAATGTCCTTCTTCCCATACCACCTTTGTCTTCCAGGCAGACTACTGCTTATCCACTTAAACTCACTAGAAATATTAACTGTAGACAAACGCTCCCCATTCCACTCCTCAACGTGAATGCTAAGGAGGACAGAGAGAATACCTCTATCTGGTCCTCGTATTTTGGTACTGGTGCATTCAACTGGTCACTATATTTGTTTGCTACTTCTTGTTTGTGCAAGCGATGATGAAAATACTAATTTATCTAGTTTTTGGGAGAGTTCAATATATACTGTTGGATCTTGAAGAGATATACAGGACATTATGATGGTTAATAAAAGACTTTCCATTTGGGGGAGGAATAAAGGCATGGAGACATGGGTGCATCCTATACACCAAGGAATAAAGGAAAGTTGCATATATATGGACCACAAAGTGTATGAAGCAAGAATATAAAGCTGGGAAGAAGTCCTTTGAGCTAGAATAATAAGGAATTTCAATCATGGAATACCATCCCAAAGAACTAAGCTCTGTCTTGTAAGCCTGGGGAAAACAGTAATTGGTGAAGAAGACACATCCTACTGGAGGAATATGACTAAGGGTAGCAGTTTCGAGGCTGGACGATTGAGACAAACCAGGTCGGATGTTACCCAAATTCAGACCATGACAAGAACAAGAAGTGCTGAGCATAGGTGAGGGTGGAATAATAGTTTGTATTTCAGAGACCTTCTTCCACAATGGGGGTTTTGACCCCTATTAATGTAATGTTTCTTAGATGTATTTTAGAATTTTTTCTTGCCAGAACCATGTTAGCAAACAGGAAGAATGATAGACTCCTCAGATGTTTGGTATGTCTTCATTTTGATTAACTGTGGCTATTTAGGCTGATTGTTGGTGTATACAGGGCCCAAAAGTATATGTAGTTGACTGAATAAAGTCAGACTGTATACCTGTGGCTTGACCGCCATTGGAATTATTTGAGAGGAAGTGGGGTTCGTGATAGAAGGAAGAGTGTCATAATGAGAGCCAGGTCTGTTATGCCATCCAGAGCTTCAGTTTTATTAGCTTTGAAATGAATACATTGGACTAAAGATTTTGGCCTTTATTTCTGGGTTTTCCCTTAGTTGGAAAGAGCACTTTTTATGAAAAGAATGTCTCTAATAGAAGCAGCTTTTTCTTAGTTTTAGGCTTCATGAGAACAGAGCACATGCTATCACGTAGCCGTACCATTTTCAAACTCAGCAGCGGCAAATGCATCCATCCTCTGACCTGCCATCTCTGATGGTCGTTCAGCTAACTGAATTATAAAACCTCCTTTCCTTTGTGAAGAACCAAGGGAACCTATGGCTGTCTTACAAAGCATATTTACTCCTTTCCTTGTTACTTCTACTTCAACAACGAAAAAAAAGGGGGTGTGTGGATTCTGATTTACTGAAATGAGCTATGGAGCTGGACCCATAGAGACCGCCAAGATAAGGAACGAAAGACCAAAATCAAAGATTGAGGAAGTTAAGCAAATACCATCGCTCTTTAGCACCCAGAATGTGTTGTTTTTGAGTGTTTGTGGCGGAGCCTACTGTAATTCATAATAAATACAATGCAGTTGGAACTGTAAGTATGCACCCTGTGATTTAGACTATGCATACAAGCTAGACTCCAGCTGCCAGTTTCCTAGGTAAGGGAAAGATCAGGAGAACCCAAGAGGAGCCTCCCCCCTCCCCCCCGCACCTGTTACTGTAAAGTTAAATCTAAAGATATTTGAGAGCCGGGCAGTGGTGTCACACGCCTTTAATCCCAGCACTTGGGATGCAGAGGCAGGTGGATTTCTGAATTCGAGGCCAGCCTGGTCTACCGAGTGAGTTCCAGGACAGCCAGGACTACACAGAGGAACCCTGTCTCGAAAAACCAAAAATTAAAAAAAAAAAGAGTATTTGAGAAAGATTTTCTGAAAATTACTTTCTTTCACTTCTAACTAAATTCAGCAACAAAGATTTTAAATCATTCTTAAAATCTCTTGAGACATTTGCTGTTTTAACTCTTTAAAATTTCAAGTCAAATTGTAACCTTAGTTTCTTACAATGAAGATATATTATTTTCTGGAGTATATATGAACTGACCTCACAGATATCTTCCATCCACTATGTGATAACAAGTTTTATTCATTTAAAATATTATTGAAGGTTAACTCCACTGTCAGCCTTCCTTTCCGTAGGTTCTTGGAAAGGCCAGTTGCCATTTCCTAGGAGAAAAAATGGATAGGGGACAGAGGGAGAGTCCTTAAACTATAGTTACAGAAGGATAGTGAAGGTGAGGCTAGAGTTTGGCTTTTTAGATTTGACTGGAAGGACCCGGTTTTCAACAAAGCTAGACCTTTCAAAACTATAGTTAAGGGCTAGCCTCGTGGTAGTCTGTTACAGTTTGTGATTCACAGCACTGGTAGTAAGTGGCTTTGGAAAACAACACAGAAATTGTCCTCAATGTTTTATCATGCAATGTGGATTCTTGATGAACCTTAAGAGCAGACATTGCTGAACAAAATTAACTCTTGTCAGTTAGCTGGCTATCAGTATATATATTATTAGTGTGAAAAACTTTCAGTTGTATGAAAGGCATGATATAGAGGAAGAGAGAGGAGGGCATAAGGACATATGACACATACAGTGAGAGAAAGAGGAAGAGAGGGTATAACATACATGGTTTTTAGTGGTTTGGCTTTTTGAGATAAGATCTTCCCATGTAGCTGAGTCTTGCCTTGAACTTGAGATCCTCTCGCCATTGCCTCTGCAGTACTGAGTGATCAGCATGTGCCAGCATGCCCAGGAACATGTGTGTAATCTCGTTGCAGTTGCTATTTTTTGTTGTTCCTATCACTTGAGTAAGATGAACGAAGTAAGATCTCTACTTAGAAATTTGGTGTTTGGTCACCAAGAACAATTGAAAGCCTAGAGGTGTAATAAAGAAAAATATATTTTATAGAAAAACATGACAAATTCTTTTAAGGCTTTATTTCTATACAGTCATTCAATAAATATTTCCTGAGAAAAAGAATAGATTTGAAAGAGTAAAACAAATAACATATAAAATCCAGAATAGCTAAATTGTAGAATTGTGCAGGGTTTAAAATGTGTGAAATTGAACCTATATAATATAGCAGAAAAGAAAAAAATAAAGAAACAAAAAAATCTAAAAGTTGTTGCCTCAGCCTTTTCTAAAGGAATGAAGTAGCAGAATTTATAAGGCACATGCTTTCAGTGTCCTCTGGTTTCCTCCCTGTCCCAGGGACCAGCTCCTCTGACATGGAGCACCACTGGGAGCACCACTACAAAAGCACAGACGCTGTGATTTGGATTGGAAGAGAGGATAGTTGTTTAGATCTGCTGCTCAAGATTTCATAGGTCCCAAGAGCTTTCTGTGTCTTAAAGTTTTTCAGTTGAACTGATCATTTTCTATGCATCTGACTGGTCCAAATATAAGTATTGATATTAAATAAGCAGAAAGTCCCCCTGGACTCTCTTTATTGTGTTGGTTTAAAGTATTTGTTTTATTTGTATATTTTATAATAATGTTTTTGTTAATTATTTAAAACTTTCATATAATTACTTTGGTTATATACAGCACCCCCAGCTCTTTCCCAATCCATCCTGTTTCTTTGCCCATTCAACTTCAAACTCTGTTTTAAAAAATTAAATCCAAGTTAACTACGTACTCTTGGGTGTCAAGCCTTCCCTGTAGAATGTTCAACATGCCAGGGGTCTCATTCTTAAAGAAAACAAATTATTTCTTTCTAAGCATCGACCAAAGACTCCTCAGCTTGTGTTACTTTGGGTCCACTGTCCCCTCCTCCATGCCGGGATTTTGGGGATTTTGTCTGACTTGAGCTCGGTAGGGTCTTCCTCATGCAGGCTGCCACTGTCATTGTTAGTTCACTTTCAATCCCAAGGTGTCATCTGACCTTTAAACACTCTCACCTTGGCATTGACATTGCCATTCTCATGTTGAGAATATGTAATCTACAGTATACGAGTAGGGTGTCAATACAATTCTATAGGCTACAGGATGCTGGTTTCCTAAGCAGGCTTGTATTTTGCATTGAGGTATGAGTCTGTTTCCAACTGATACTGTTTGAGCCCCCACCACATGCTGCCAATCTTACTTCTTTACTGTAGAAAAAAGAAAGAACCTTTGGCTGGAAAGTGATGGATTTTCATTCACAAAATATTGGGTCAGCATTATAACTTTTGGCCTGGAATTTTTTGTACTATCAGGAGAAATGTTCTAGTTTTTTTTTTTCCCCCATTGGATTTTCCTGGTAACTGGCAAACAGAAAACATGTAGGTTTTCAAAGACCTTTCTGCTCAGGGCTCAGCAGTAGTCAGCCAACATCAGGTATTAGAAGATGGGTAGTCCTTGGTGTCAAAATTCTAAATCCAAGAAGGTAGCTTAGGACCAGCTCAGTAGGCAGTGGGTATAATGCAAAGTAGCCTCGGTATAGCTTGGGTGTAAAGCTGTAGCTCATTGACTTGAACCAAATATTTCAGTATCAACATAGCTAGAAAAGCTAAGAGAGTAAGGCCTTTCCCGTTCCATTTCCTAATAAGATACACACGGCATGGTTTTGACTTCTAGCAGACAACTATGGCTATCTCTGTGTCTCTGTTAGTGCAGACAGGGGTGTACAGCTTATGGGCAACTCTAAAATTTGAGTGATGACATCACAACTGTAATCATCACTTACTGAACACGGAGCCAGAGAATGTATAATGCACCTCACATTGCTGTGACTGGCTCCTGCAAAGCTTCTCTGAGATAGGGAGGCAGTGTTCCCAGTTTTCAGGGATACTTACCTTTTTTTCCCTGGTGAAAAGTCACTGGTGAAATACAGAGCTATGCTGAAAGTCCAAGGGTGAATGGCCTTGAAGGTCCTGTGCTTCTGCTAGCTTTCTGACTTCCACCATTTTGCATCTATTAACTTCTCTGGATCTCCATTCATTCCTCTCCAGTGTCTTACCATGGTCTAAAGAGGCCACGAGTGGAGTCTACACCAGATCTTCTCAGGGTCAGCCTTTTACCGGGTTCCTTTACTTTGTCTCACAACCCTGGGGTTAAGAAATAACACGAACTTCCCTATAATCTAAGGCTGTACTAGTACCTTCTTAATTTTCTTACAGTTTAAACATTCCACCTAAAAAAAAGTTATGTATAGCAAGGGAGAATATGAGTTAGAGTGATCATATCAGGAAGGAAATGGAGCAGAGACAATTACATGCCTCGGATCTATACCAGGCTCATCTCTGGTATGTAAAACCACCATGCTCTCAGCTCAAAAGCTTCCGTGCCTGTTTGTGAGCGAGTTCAGCATTATGTAAGTACAGCACCTCAATAGCCAGTTGACACCTCCTACCTGAGGAACACGAAGCAGTGTGCACAGCAGAAGTCACAGTTCTGTCTGACAGAGGCACTTGTCCTGTAATGCCCTGCCTATGGGTGGAGAACAAACTCCAGAAAACCCAGAAATCTGTCCGAGTTGACAAGGTAGATCTAAGAGTAAACTCTCAACCCCCACTTCCTCCCTCCTGGAGGCAGACCACACTGTGATTAATCTTCCATCCTGGGTAGCAATTCTCTCTCTCTCTCCCTCTCTTTTTCTCTCCTGACTCAGAAGGAAAACACATATTATATAGAAGATGTATTTGCATAAAGACAGATCTTTAAAACATGTGTTGTTGTTGATAATTATTTATGTAAGAAAATAAAGAACAGTCATACCTCTCCACTACTGAATTTGAGAGTTATATAGCCTTTACCAGTGAGAAACAGGCTTTTGTACTCTGCCATGTCTTTACCTGAAGAATGAGTGAGTTCAGAGGGGAAATTTTTATTTTGAAAGATATTCAAGAAAGATAATTGCTCTTAAGGCAGATTGGTTCCAATATACCTAGCTATTCATGTACAAGTAAAATCAAGAAAAATAGTGATTTGTGTGTATGCACGCACGTCTGCCTGTATATATGTATTTGTGTGTACGTGTGTGTGTACGTGTGTGTGTGTGTGTGTGTGTGTGTGTGTGTGTGTGTGTGTGTGTGAGCGCGTGTGTGCCTGAGTGTTCGTTGCACATAAAGCTGACTCTGAAGGCAGGGAGACATGACGCTGCTTGTTAGGTATGAGAGAGACAAGACCAGAGGCGCCGGCAAGCTTGACTACCGTGGAGTGTTCAGTTGAGACTTGTCTCTGCCCCATGGCCTGCAGCGTTTACGTAGAAATTGGGGATGCTTTTACCTGTTCCAAAGCCTTACCTGATCAGACTTGCCCAGGTTGGAGTTTGGGAAAAAAAGTGTTTGAAGTAAACAGGAAAATTACTCACTGAGGTGATGTGCTTTACTGGCTCTGGCAAAGCTTTGATTTTTTTTTTTTCCCTTTTCAGTTTTGGGACAAGAGACTTGGGGGGAAGTCATTAAGGTACAGCTTGGAAAACAGAGCTTTGTGTTTGCCCTTTGCTACTCAGGGGGCAGATCGCCTTTAAAACATTTACGCTGATGGGTTTGTCCTTTGTTCTAATAAAGCATAACTCTGGAATTTCCCATGAGGAATTTTGATTGAAAATTACGAGGAAAAAAAAAAATGAGCGCTTCTACTGTGTGCTCTTTGTGTTGTGCTGTTTCTGTGGCCCCGGTGCTGTCTCAACAGAAGAGACCCTTCCTAGCCAGTGGGCATTAGGCTAGTCAGCCTGTAGGTCACGTCCTTGTAAGTGCTGGTTAAGACCATAATCTTGCACGTTTGTACACTGGAAAAGAGACGCACAGCTCACTGGATTTGGGAAAAACAAAACAAGAATGATCCAAAACTAAAGCGGGAGGGAATAAAAGTGTAAGTTTTGAAGGTGTAAACAGTCGCCCCTTAGTCCTCTGACTCAGGAATAAATGCCTTGTATTTTATTTTGTTTTGTTTTTCCTGGCATCCATATTGGAAAGGAGTCTAGTGGCCAGTAAGATAACTCAAATGGAAGAATTTCCTGTGGTATTTGTATTTCCAGCTCTGGTGCCTTGGGCATCATGAATATAACAATAGAGCTCCAGTCTGGTCTTCCTGTGTGTGCCATCCCTGACTTACCAGGGCTTCTTGCCTACACCAGGGCAAAACTGGATCCAGACCATGATGAGACACTCTGTATACCCAAGTTAAGAAAAGTTCAGATCCTTGATTTGATGTTCCTGCTACTGGAGAGAGAGAGAGAGAGAGAGAGAGAGAGAGAGAGAGAGAGAGAGAGTTAGTTGTGTATTCCCAAGGGTATTCACAACTCTCGAAATACTGCCCTTCGTCTGCCCATATTCCACATTAAGGAAATGCCAATGTTGAAAGATACATTGAAAGATACATTGTCGAAAGATTCTGCTTAAGATACAAGACAATGGACCAACTGCTTATGTACAACTTAGGAAGTAAAGGAGCAGCAATTGTAAGAGTTTCTTCCGTCCACCAATGAGCACACAGAGATGGAGGAGTGTGAAGACCATCAGGGTCCTTAATGGTAGTCTGTATGGAAGAGAAGGGGAATTGCTTGACAGACACCTGAGAGTGCTACACAAAGTTCTCATTCAGAAGAGTTCTACCTTCTAGCAATGGGAGAAATTTCTTTCCTTGTGATATATAGACATTCTGACAGGGTTAGCTCCCTCTCTTGTCCCATGATCTAGACACTCAGTCCTTGGGCCCTTACTGATTCTATTTTCTGACTTGTTCTCAGTGTACCTGTCTCACAACAAGCTCTCCTTTCCGGCTGCCACTGACTCAGCTCTTGCGAATAGTCCTCATTGCTTCTAGACATTTTTTTCTCAACTGTCTAACATAAAAAAAGAACTATCTAACATGTCTCTGATTCTAGCTGGTGGAAAGCCCATTGCTGGTTACTGGACATTGACTTCTAAACCTGTCATCCTTTGGTCAATGTTCCTTTTCAGGCTCTATCCTGGGTTATTAGTGACAATCACATTCTGTTTGTAAAATGCCTTAGAATTTCCAAACACACACAAATATGGCCACGTTGAATTCCTGTAACAGCCTTGCTGGCAGGCATTTCCCTCATTTCTTTAAGAAAGAGTTATGTAATCTATGCATCAGAGCAGGGCCAGCCCCACCCATGTGAACACTGTGTCCCTCTCAGTGTGCTGGCCTTCTACTTAAACACTGTGCCCTGCAGCCAGAGGCAGTATTTCACTATGGTCACAAAATGAGCTTTGTATTGCTTTCTGGCTTTACACTTGAGTCTTTGGTACCTTATAGTCTCTCCACACTATACGACCTCCCAGCTCACTTCCTCCCTAGGAAATGATATCAGTAAGCTATTGTTTAATATAAATGATGGGTTTGAGGAGTTCCTTAAGTCTCTATTTTCAATACAAGTAATCAAAATATGAGGCCATTTCTCTCTGTACTGCCTAGTATTGGAAGATGAGACAAATTCAATTTCAAGCTAAGTACAGATTTTACATAAATAATGAAATTGTATCTGGTATTGGTATATAGCATATAGTACATGCTAATCATGCTAAGCTAATTATTTGCTGTACTTTTTAGTTAAGCTTTAACTGGGCTATGGACTTCTCTGGCAGCCATGCTTCCATCTCAGACAACTATTCTTAAGTGGAACTTAGTTTCTCTTCTTTCTTCTGTTCCTCAGTTCAGCGCTAGGGAGTGTGTGACTTTGACTCACACTGAGAGCTCCATTCATTCTCCTGAGCCTCCTTCCCTCCTTCCATTTCTCTTCCTTCTTCTTCTATTTAGAAGCTTCTTAATGTTTCCTTTTCCCCCTTTCCTTTCTCTTTTTCTTTATTGCCTTGATCCTTTTTCCTTCCCTTCCCCTGTGCCCTTTCAAAATAGGGTCCTACTATGCTTTCAAACCTAGTCCTGGGCAATCCTCCAGCCGTAGATTCTCAAACGGCTGAGATGTCAGCCACATATTATCATGCCCAACTTGGCATGGGGTAACTGCTGTTTCTAGCTTACTTTGTTGTTT
The DNA here is from genome assembly GCA_030674055.1 of Rhabdomys pumilio. Taxonomy (NCBI): domain Eukaryota; kingdom Metazoa; phylum Chordata; class Mammalia; order Rodentia; family Muridae; genus Rhabdomys; species Rhabdomys pumilio. The sequence goes on from JANHMN010000011.1 coordinate 11,434,062, forward strand.
TCCATACTATTTCTGTAGTAGCCGAGCACACTTTTCACTCCATGGTATCCCAAGACAGCCGTGTTGTGCTTTTAGCCGCCAGAGCTAACTGGAATATGAAGTTTAGAAAGAATGCAGACAAAGTGGGCAAGACGAAGCTTGTTGGCATCTCAGATGAACTGGAAAGAAGTAGGAAGTAAATGATGATTAGCTGCTGAGAGATGTTGCAGGTAAAGGATGGGGTGTAAAGTCTTTTCATTGCCCCTCCTCTCTGACCTCTCAGACACTTACAGAACACAGGTCCACATAGTACCTCATCAACAGTTAGGCTCTTCCCATGTGTGGTATTTGAATCGGCCTACTGGTTTTTCCCTTTCTTTCTCTACTTTTATTTTTTTCTGTTCATATTCATCCCATGAACTTATCACCCTAGTCAGAATAGTGGCTAGACCTAAGTCAAAATGAACCTCCAGGAATTTGGTTCTGCTATTTGATCGAGCAGTACCAATGTGATGAGACTGCAGCCTGCTCCCGGATCAACAGTGCTTCCTCTTATGGCTGCCACCAGGCCAGGCACTGTGTGGTCAGTATGATGAAGAGCACTCGCTCTCCTTCACTTTCAGGGCACTACAGCGTTACCTCTGCCTTAGATAGAAGACCCAGGTTCAGCTCTGCATGAATCTGGCAAAAGTCACCCAAGGTGAAATCCTATGCTATGTCTTGGGCAGGTCGGGGTCAGAGATTTGTGGCTAGGGAAAGGGGGGTAGAACTTAGTTTTCTGAAAGTCTGGGAGAAGTTCTCTAAGGTTCACTTCAATGCCACATGAGAAGAATTATATGTATCTCAGAGGTAACTGTGAAGCTCCTGTATAATCTGAAGGCTTGTCAAAGCCACTGTATTTCATAAGTGTTAGCTGAGTGTATTCTGCACACCAAACATGCCTCCAGTTGTCTTGTCTGCCTTTGGATCCTGTTCCCAGTTTTCAGCACACTACGGGGAGGGGGAGTTGAAGGTGTGGTTGGGGAGGGGAGATAACCACTGAAGGTCAGTAAAAGGTACGAATCTCAATTTTTTTATGCTCTTGCAGCAATCTTCAAGCATAGGGAAGTCTATCCCAAATTCAGGATGAAAACCTGAAATTAGCAACTAAAACCCTTGCAGGAGTTCATCCAGTTTTCCCCCTCAAATTAGACAGAGAATGTTATTGATTTACTGAAAAGAGCCAAGAGGTAGGAAGAGACAGGAGGGAGGGAGAAGGAGGAGCAAGATAGAAGGCCAAACACACACATTTAGGGGTCAGAGGCCTATGCTGAAGTGCTCACAAAGCTATAACAATGAGACATGCTAACAGTTCTCAGGGCTTCTTGATGCCGTCTTAGATTTGGACTATGGGATTCAATTTCTAATCACATTATGTCTCATCCTAAATTATATTTATAATTTATTTCTGGTGTATGTCATAAATAGGTAAGCATGTTGTTTTTTTGTTTTCCAAAAGGTAGGGGAGAGACTCACTCTGCAAGTCTTCTCACATTAGCAGGTGGCACAGTAACTCGATCACAGCAGGGGTCTATAAATAAACACGGACAATGGCATTGCCAGTGTGTGATGTGCTTATGTGGCATAAAGGTTTAGGTAGTTAATGCCCTGGATTCAAGTCTGAATTTCTACCCTTACGTTACTGTAAACAAAGTATCTATTTAAACCTCTACTTCCAAGAGTTAAATAAACAGGAGATTGAAATGATCTATAAACTGGTGAGTGATGGCAGTTTCTGTGGACACCAGTTATATGCCATTAGCTTGGAATATTCTTGGTAATAATCATGCGTTTCCTCTTACCTAACAGTCTTATCCAGATTTTTAATAATAATAATAAAAAAAGAATTATCTCATAGACACCAGCAAATGACCATGACTGGCTCCTTTTAGAGTAGGTGTATGGATAGAACTTCAAAAAAGCATCATTTCTGCAAGGAAAGATAAAAGTGCCGATGAGTGGAATATCACTTTGTCAGAAATGCCTGGGCTATCACACAGGAAGAGAGCTATAGATGCCCCCAGCGCCAAATAGTTTTTCAATCCATTCTTATTCTGAAGGATCTTGTTCTCCTTAGGAGGTAGAGATTGAGGAATAGTTTACCAGGAAGCATCTTAGAAAAGAGTGATCATGCCTGTTTAAGCAGCATTCAGTTATAGCAGCACAGAAGGACAGGAAGGGAAGGCCCCTGCTTCAGACCTGAGGCTTTGTCTTGGAGTAGGCAAAAGACACAGCCCTGTGGCAGTGCATGACCTGAGTCCCAGGAAGAACTTACTGAGGAAAAGTGGCTTTCTTGATAAACTGAGGTCAGGCTGAGGAAAGAGAAGCGGCAAACGGTTTGGGAGTTATTTGAGGTCACTTGGGTGCATTAGAGACTCTTGGGAATCTTAGAGTCAGGCTGCAGGAGAAGAAGGACACTTTCTCCATCTAAGGGCCAGTGATGGCTAAGTGTGGAGCAATCTCCTAGATGAGTAGTTCCCAACTGCCGTGACCCTTTAATATAGTTTCTCGTGTTGTAGTGACCCCCCCACCACCACAATATTATTCCATTGCTACTTCACGACTGTAATTTTGCTACTGTTAGGAACTGTAATGTAAATATCAGAGGTTCAGGATGTCTGATATGTGGCCTCCGAAGGGATCTTAATCTACAGGTTGAGAACCACTGTCCTAGACACATGTACAGCTTGTGCATGGAAGAGAAATGGTGTGACAGAGATGATGAGATAGAGGGGGAGGTTGGGAGATGGAGGGACACAGGGTGGGAAAGAAGGAAGGAGAGAGGGAGGGAAGGAGAGAGAGAGAAAGAGAGAGAGAGAGAGAGAGGGAGGGAGAGAGAGAGAGAGAGAGAGAGAGAGAGAGAGAGAGAGAGAGAGAGCAATACCTATGTGTTTCAAGTTCCATATAGCTTCCTTCTCTGCCCCTCCACCCTGGCTCTCCAGATACCGTGGGTCCTGAGGAGTTACAGGTGTGTTTCGCAGGATGATTATAAGGTTGCAAATGAGAAGCCTTGGGTTTTAAATTCTCACTCACCCCTTGTGTGATTGTTTCTCCAAGACTCCCACTCTTTAGGGAGTTAAACGGAATGGGCCTGGTAGGGGTAAGAAATGAAGTTTTTCTTCCCCTCACTATCCCGGAGTTGAAGAATTTCACTGTATCTATATATACCTGTTTCTCCTCTTCACTCTGGGGAAATACCTGGAATTGTCTTATTAAGGGAAACTGTTTGCAAATGTTTGGTCAGCACTGAGAAGACAGTCTCCCCGAAGTTTTCCTCTCAGCCCTATGAATTACTAAAGTGTGTGAACGTTTAACTGCGCACCCTGCATGCAGCACGACATTCGCCTCTCTAGCCTTCTGGCCCAGAAGAATGTGACTTTGGGTAATACGTGAAAACAATCTGTGTATTGAGCCCCTCAAGACAAATCATTACCTCCCACGGTCAGCTTTAAGAAGGTGACTGTGACTGTATCCCTGGCCAGGTCTGGCTAACATGGGAACAGTGGCAGTCGAGACTAGATGGAGACCATTTCACTCTGCTGAGAAGAGAGTGTTGCAAAATCACCAAGCAAGTATGTCAAATCTTTCTTAACTGACTTTCCAAACTCATATCCTTAGGCAAGAAGGAGGCTAGCAGGCGCCATCCCAGCCCCTGCCCAAGAATGGTGCCAATATGCTTCCCTCCAGCTGGGAAGGCAGAGCTGTCTCCCCATTGGTGGGTGCCCTTAGACAGCCACAGAGTTTGCTGTGACCTCTGGTCAAGTCCCAGGGCATGTTTCTCTCACCGGAAGTTCTACTGCAGAACGTATCCGGTATCCCCTGATCCCCACCTGCCAAGCAGGGTGAACCCACTGGTTGGTCTTCAGAGTAGGTAGAAAGCAGACAGCCCACCTGCTTAATATCTGCATCTGCGGGTGAGGCCCTAGGAAGAATGCGGCGCTCCCAGCCTCAGCTCAGGTAATTAATCCCCACAACTGACAGGTGGCAACAGGCTGCCCTTTGGCTGGGGCTGTCAGGAAAAGTGCTGGAAGGAAAGATTTTCTTTTTTCCAAACTATCAAGAGCACAATTCGTACATGTCTGGCAGCTAGACTACTGTGGCAGGAAGAGGGGTGGGGAGATGGGAATCCCTGCCAGGAGGCCGTGGGACCAGTGTGGGGATTTGTTCCAGCCTGACCCTTACTCTAGAGCCAGTAGATTATGGTGGCCTGTGATCTGCCTATGAGCTCGCTCCCAAAGCCTTTCTTCTCTGCTGTAGATAGAGTTTGAAGGTGGAACAACTCATGCATTACTCTAGAAGTTGGGGTCCAAAGTGATCTTGCCCATATGATTCAGGAAGTCAGTGGCAAGGTAGAGACTTTGTGCCCTTGACTTCCTGTTATTAATTCCAGTAAGGAGGAAAGCATGGCCTGAATCACCTGGAAGCATAAATAGTTGCTTCTTGGTGGATTTGTTTTGTTTTTGTTTTCTTTGTGGAGATAAGGGGAGTTTAAGGCATGTTTCTCTGAGTAGCCCTGCATATTCTGGAACTCACTCTGGTAGACCAGGCTTACCCTGAACTCAAAGAGATTCACTGTCTCTGCCTCCACTTCAGGGGTAAAAGGTATATGACTAATCCCAGCACTCCATGGACGGAGACTCCATGAGTCTGAGGCCAGACTGGTCTACAGATTAATTCCCAGAACAACCAGGGCTACATAGATATTTGGGGTTTTAACCAAACTTCTGAAACTCACTCCCCCTCTGCCCCCTTTTTCTTTCTGGTGTTTTGGTAAACTGTGCACCTTACAACACTCAGCATCTTGAATTTTGTTTAGACTGTTAAAAACAAAATCTATTCCTGGATGCGTATGTTGTACTGTTTCTCCAGTGAGGTCTTAGGAAATGCAATGCACAGTTTAATATACATTAGCTCATACACTCTTGTTATTCACTATGTTTTGCTCAGATCAAGCCTGTCTGACTCTCTGAGTATAGTTCCTTCGTATGGTAGTAAATCAGATGTTAGGATTAATTTCCCAAAGCACCCCCATGGAAACTTCTAGCTCGTAATGCATGTCCACTTTTCTTACATGTCCTTCCACTGTGTGTGAATCTCTCTGCTGTCCTGCCGCTGGCCAGCTCTTTATTTTTGTCCTCTCTCAACGCTGCATGTGTTGTGTGTGCTTTTTTTCTTTTGTATTAATTGCAATTATGACTTCACCACATTCATACCATTATAAATATAAATATGTCTGTTAAAAAGGGAAAACGGATTGTCGCTGAGTGCTTCCAGATAGGACTGAAACAACTGAAGACCGACTTCAAAGTTGTACTATTAAAGGCACATTTGGGACACAGGGCTGTGGCCGCTTCTGGCACCCCCTGTTTTCCTTGTCGTGTGCTTCGGGGTATTTGAGGCACTATAGAATACTTTTGTCTTCTTGTGTTCTCTTTGGGGTTTCTTCAAAGAGAAACCATGAACTAGAAGTTCGTCTTCCATTTCCTCTTAGTGAAGGGGAGTTATCTTTGGATTATTTGTAAATTCTGATTTTCTTTTTAAATTTTAAATCAACTAGAATCTACCCACAATACATGGAATAAAATAAGACTTCTTTATTTATTGATTTTTTATGTAAGTGTTAGATTTCCTCTCCTTTTCTTCAGACCCAGACATGTTCTCTGGGTAGGTGATTTGCTCCAAATGTTAATAAGGAAAGGATACATTTTTGTGTAGATTGCCTCCCAATGGGTCATGATGTATGTATGTGGTATTATATTCAAAGAGAATCTTAGAATATTTCCATGTAGTAAAATACCATGGTAGATGTAGGTTGATCCAGATTGAAGGCTCTAGGAGAGTTTTGACATTGTGCATTTGCTCCATTAAGAAGAAACATGACAAGGTGGGTTACACACTTATTGATTGGTTAATCCTTGCACGGAAGTTCTTTCCGCCCATATTAGATTTAATATACTGTATTCTTTCCTGAACATAACCAAAGAGTTAATTTATCATTTGGTTTGTGTTGTTTTGATGTAGTGAAGAGGGAAGGTCTTAGCTGTATCTACAGGAGAGGGAGCTGCTGAGAGCACATGCAGGTGTGTGCTGAGATTAGTTGGCATCTCTACGTGATACTGAATTACCAGTCTAGCAGCCAAGAGCGTGTAATATAGAATGTCACTGAGGCAGGTGCTGGCGTGGGGTCCTCACCACCGGAATGCTTTTCTGGCCCTCCCTTCTATTTGCAACATATTATTAAGCAAAGGAGCTGAATCTGCCCTTGTTTCACCAAATCCCTTGGAATAATTTTATTTGAACACGATATTTGGCTTTAAGCAGATCGTCTCTCTATATGCCAAACCTGTCCCCCTCTTTCCCAAAACAAAACAAAACTTCGGCAAAGCTTCCCTTTTTATGTGGTCAGGGATATTGTATAGCATGAGAGAATTTAACTCAGCCATCAGCAATACAGCGTCTCGCTTCCAGGCCACTGAAGAAATAATTTCTTCATGTTGATGTATAAACTCTAATGATTGCCCAGGAGGAAGTTGGTTGAGACCTAATGCAAGATGAGCCTCTTCATTCTTGACCAAGAGCTGATGCTTCTTTAGCATGAACAGAAGTTAGAATTATATATGCCTACATATGTGCATCTACATACATGCTGATTCTTAGTATTTTATGTGTATCTAAAAGGATTTTTTGCCAACATTTTGTCTCATGTTTAAACATCATCTGAGCTGTGCAACCCTGAAAAGAGAGATTTTTTTAAGATTCATCATCGATGATAACATATTCAAAGTATGTCAAACCACTGGCAGCCCGGTCCAAACCACAGCCCACATGCTGCCCCTAAAATATTATAAATGTCTTTAAAATGTTACACTATGATTTTAAAAACATTTTGTAATCACTGCAAAGATCTCAGTCATGAGCTTTGTGCATGAGGTTGTATTGCCTCAGTGTCAGAAAGTAGTTGTGTGTGGAGTGGTAAGATAGCTCAGCAGGTAAAGACATCACCTGTTTAAACTCTAACCTAATTTAGTCCCCTAAATCCGTGCAAAGGAGGAAGGGGAAACTATCCCATAAGATTGTCCTCTGACTTGCACATACATACTATGGCACAGACGAGTTGAGTCCCATACATAAATAATAATAATAAATAATATTAATAATAATAATAATAATAATAATAATAATAATAAATAATAGGGCTGTAGAGATGGTTCACTGGTTAAGAGCACTGACTGCTCTTCCAGAGGTCCTGAGTTCAATTCCCAGCAACCACATGGTGGCTCACAACCATCTGTAATGGGACCCAATGCCTTCTTCTGGTGTGTCTGAAGACAGCTACAGTGTACTCATATAAATAAAAAATAAATAAATCTCAAATAATAATAATAATAATAATAATAATAATAATAATAATAATAAATAACTGGACATTTCTGCAAGATTGTCTCACTAAGTGTCCTCATGTTTCCATCTGGATGACTAATTCAAAGTCTTGGGGAATTATGAAGTTGTCTGCACCTACTTAGGGTATCACATGTTCTCAACGTCTTTGGAGAAGTCAATTACTTTTACCTTTGGGACCAAATTATTTCAAATGTCCTTTCCTCATCTCTCGCCTGTTTTCTCTATCATAGTGTTTAGTTGTATGATTTCACGTTAAGGCTCTCATAGAGAGCCACACCTGCACCTCGGCCTCACCTAAGTATGCAGTAGGATCAGCAGGAAGCAGCTGACTCAGCCCAAGAGCCAGGGAGGAGGCTGTTCAGTGAGTGGTAAACATTTTATGTTACAGTTACTTTTGACTCCAGTTTGAAAATGTGCTGACATTTAGGAAATGAAATAATAAAATCACAGAAAAAATAAAATCAGATATGTGACAGTAAACCAAACGTCAGTGGTCAGTGTCCTTGCAACCTTCTGAAAGCTGATGTTGTTTCTAAAATACAATCTCTCGACAACCATCTAGTTTCTGTAGTCTCATGCTTTTGTAACTGTGTGTTTCGTTTATTTAAATCTGTTGTTATCAAACGGCAGTTCAGCCCTCGGCCTCTGCTCTAAAATCTGTGTGGTACTCAGGGAAGACCATTGGCCTGCAAGCCAAAGTTTGCCTGCCAAGGTCTTCTTTTTGGGTTTTCCTCTTCTCATCTTTAAATCTAGTAGCTGGACCCAAAGATTTGATCCTGTTGCTTGAGACTTCTGAAGCTGACTCTCTAAGAAAACCTTAGAAAAGTTATCTGAACTTTAAAATGCCTGAAGTAGGGTACCTGAGTGGTGGAGACAGAATTAGGAGCTGATCTTAAAGATGCCATGCTGATTTTCCTATGGAAATTCTGTAACTAGATTATGATCTGTAAATCTTTTGCAAAAGTGGGGACATCTAAATCTACTCCATGGCCTAAGTTGGCCTCATAATGCCTTCATACTTTCCAGATGGAATGTGCCTTCATTTATTCCTTTGCTACCTCTGCTTTTTCTTTAGAAGTTGTATTAAAGTTAAGGAACTAATTTAATACCTGTGTTTGCTTTAAGCCAACTCCTTGATGGGAAAGGGTATTGCTACAAGACTGAGCCTGGTGCAGAGAATGTGCTTAATACATATTTGTTGAATTAATGGGTGAGCATTACCTCTCTATGGCTATTTTATATCTGAAAATTAAAGAGAGAAGAAGGTTTGGACAAAACACTATAATATTTCCTTCAGGCTCTGGCATATTCTGTGTTCTGTGGCTTCTAAAATCATAGGTCTGTCACAATTTTACAGGGTAATGATTCTCATACTACCTTTACAGAAGGAAAATATAAATTAAGGGGCTAGAGACTTAGCTCATTGAAAAACACAAGTCGCTGGATTTTATCCTCAGCACACATACACACACACACACACACACACACACACACACACACACACACACTATCATCTATCTATCTATCTATCTATCTATCTATCTATCTATCTATCTATTATAATAGATTAATTGGTATAATTAATATAAACTAACATATTTCACATGATATTTATAATTAATATATTTAATAATATTTTTAATAACATATATAGTGTGTTAATTATTTTAATTATTACTATGACTGAATGTCTGACAGAAACATTTTTAAAAAGGAAAGATTAATTCATGGTTTCAGAGGTTTCCCTCCATAACGGCAGGTAGTTCATTGTAGAACCTCTTATACCATCGTGAGAATGAAACAGCAGGTAGACAATAGGAAAGGGCCATTGTGAGACAGAGCTCCAGTGACCTACTTCTTCCAAATGTAGCCTGCCTTGCACAGTGCCACATCTCCCAGTGATCCACTCAGACTTGAAGTGCCCCAGCACATTAAGCCTTCTTTAGACAGAGCCTTCTTGTACTAACGGTGATTAGCAGTGTCCTCACAAGTGGCTGAGGTGTAAGTTACTAATCCAGGAATTTCTTAATCAAATCAAATCAACAATTAAAATTAAGCATCACAATTAAGATTTTTTCCTGTTTGCTTGTTTTTGGACAGAGTCCTTGTGTATCCCAGGCGGGTCTTAAACTTACCAACCATCTGTTTCTTCCTTCTAAGAATCAGGAATATAGTTGTGGGTCACTTAGCTCAACAGGAAACACTGTAAAGATTAAGAACAGAAAAAGCAAGTGACTTAAGATACCCAGGTAGTTTCCAACATTTTAATATTTTATGTTGCTTCACATTTTTCATTAAGTACAATATTATAAAGTAAGAATTTCCCCTTCTATATTGTATCATCTGGTGCTCCTATCCATTGCTAACTGAAGGAACCATGTTTGTAATGTAGAAACATGGATGCAGATGCTTGAGTAAGTGGTGGAGAGTGGGAATAGGACTGTGTTTCTAGATGCATTTTAATCAGCTCCGGGGATGCATTTGCTGGTGGCTTGAGTGCAGGTGGGGGAGGAGGTAAATGTAGTCAGAGAAAGTAGAAAAGACAAGGCTCTCAGTGGGAGCAAATCTTAAAGATAGTAAGAAAAAGTTGACACTCAATAGCAACTATTCAGACCATAAAAATCAAGAACCAAAATTGGGGCAGCAAAAGAAATGAAAGGTGGATGGATGGGAGAAGATGTTTGGACTTAGTACAGTACAGTCCTCTTGTTTCCTTCGCAGAGGTATGCACAGAGCATCAGGAAATGCTACTTATAACAAAAGACACTAACAAAAACAATTCCAGTTGCTTATTCTTCTTTCTAAAATCAAGCTGAATGCGTGAGCTGGCTTTAACATAGGGCCCCTAATACTCGGTAGTCAACCAAGACCTGGCTCAGTCAAATAGAGCCAGTGACAAATAGAGGAGAGGTAGGTTTAATTCTAGTTGAATAAAATAACATAAGGCAGTACTGGAGTTAAGAAAGCAGTCTTGTGAAAGAGAAAAGGATCCAATTCCAAAGCCAGGAAACAGACTCTTGTCTGACAAACAATTCTGGGCAACAATTACTGGATTAGAAGTCAAAAGACCAGCTTTAAGTCCTGCCTCTTCTGTTTATCCCATGTCTGTATGCAGTCGTGCAAGCTTTCACAAATAGAAAAACATAAAAGGAGACACCAACATTAGCTCTGACTATATCTTAGTGTATTCTTGGATGACGGTAAATACAAATTCTGAGTCTGTAGGGTAAACCCAACATTAACTGAAGAAAATCAATGTAAAGAGTCAAAGAAAATATCTTAGGAATCCCCCCCCCCCCCAAAAAAAAGTATTTAGAAGGTGACTTCGGTAGAAATGAATAGAATATAGGCACTAAACCGTTGAAGAAAAACTAATAAAGACAACAGGCTAAAAGAAGAGGAAGCTGTTAAACAAGAAATAAATGTTGAATGGAATGGCATTATTTGTCATGCAGAAGACTTAAGTTAGATCACTATCTGAGGTAGAATACCACACAACTCACCGTGGGAAACCTGACACACAGAGAACACAGCAGAGAGGCTCTCTCAAAATACTAACAAAAGGAAGAGATGTTCTCAGGTCTTGGGACAGACAATGAAATGTGGATAAAAAAAAAAAGCAAAACAAATGGCTGATGTTAATAAATGGGATAGAATAAAAAGGGAAGACTTATCGTCATGATTTTAAGTTAAAACCTAGGCATAGTACATTAAATCAGTGATTTTTTTGTATGTTTCAGTTTATTACATGTTCATGTACAAGAAAAAAAAAGATCTCTCAAGGCCTAGTGGGAGGTCTCTCTGGAAGAGCATTAGCCTTTTGTAGAAGTAAGACTGTATTTGCAGTTGACATGATTGTAAGCTGCTGGAGCTAGTAAGGAAAGTTAGCAGGGTCCCACAGTACATGGCCAACCCAGAAAAATAAGTTGTTTAAGAAAAGCATAGATTCCTGCCTCTACAATAAGTTGTGTACAAATTTATCCCTAGTAGAGAAAACTGAAAATAGGGTAATGATACCAGAATCCCACTGCTAGATGAAACAGAATATGACATATGCAAAGTCATGCATACTTTTCAAAAGTACCATTATAGGACATTGTGCAATATTCTGCCCATTTGTGTGGAATTCCACAAAGGTGGAACTATAGTGAGCCAAAAGCAAGCAGACGATGGCTTGGGGCCAGGGATTCGGGGACAGGGTAATAGCATAGGCAAAGATTCTCTGGGAAGTGGGAGCTATTCTCTACTTGGAATGTAACTCTGATTATTCAACTCTGTACTCTTTTCAAAAGTCACCAAGTCAAACACTTTAAAACTGCTATAGTTTATAGAAAATGATACATCAGTAAAGCTGATCGAAGCAGAAAAACATTTACATGGAAAAAATTTTTAAATGAATAAATTAAGCTTTGGAGTTCAGAAACCTCAAGCCATAGTTGAAAATCAAATTAGAGATTAATTTTGGAAATCCCAGAAACAAAGAATCATATTGAAAACACAGTGAGTGCTCAAATTGCAATCTTTGCTGACGTGAATCACCAAGGTGTTTAAAAATATTGACGTAAATCCACTTCTTATTTTTGCTATCTTGTATAAATATGAAAAGTTGGGAAAGAGGACAAGTCTATTTGTTAAGAGATAAAGGAGGAGGCTGAGTTTGAGGGCTTATTAATCACGATAGGTTAAAGAGACTAAGTTTAGAACCGGAAGTCATATAGGAATCATGAATATCAGAACTCATTTGCTAGCAGTCAAGAAAACAGAGGGATGGAGACGTGACTCTGCAAAGATGGGTCATGGCAGGCCTCTACATTCCTACAGTTTCTGTGTTGTGGGCCTGGGGTTTAAAGAGATATACATTCAACATAATACAGCTGGACCCTGGTCAGATAGTTTGATTTGGTCAAATAGGAAACACTCTGCAGCAGTACTGGAGAACACGGAAAGGTAGGATCCCAGATGTGAGTTATCTGGAGATCTCTAAATTGCCCTGGCAGGATGGAGAGAACAAATAGGAAAGCAGATTGTACCAGATGGGGAACAGCACACGTGAACTGTGAGGATGATGGACAGATGATGGTGTGCTTAAAGAGCTGGGTTGAAGAGTTTGCATCAGAAGCTGCAGAGATGGCTTAGAGACTTCACGGTTAAGAGGACGTGTTGCTCTTGCAGAGGACCTGGATATTGGTTCCCAGAACCCACATTGCATACCACAACCATCTGTAGCTCATTTCAGGGGAATCGAACTGAGGGCTTCTTCTGATTTGTGCAGGTGATACACATACATATATACAGGCAAAGCACACTCATATACATAGAAAGATGGAAGGAAGGAAGGAAGGAAGGAAGGAAGGAAGGAAGGAAGGAAGGA
>JANHMN010000011.1:11448356-11535706 GCA_030674055.1 Rhabdomys pumilio
CCTTCCTTCCTTCCTTCCTTCCTTCCTTCCTTCCTTCCTTCCTTTCTCTTTTCTTTTTAAGGGGGTGGATTTTGGTCTTTGGTTTAAGCAATTGTATCATATATCCCAGGCCCTTCTTAAACTCAGTATGTACTCAAGGATGACTTTAAAGTCTTGCTCTTACTACTGTAAGTCCACATTCAATTTCTATGGTCTTAAGAAGTTAAACCAGGCAAGCAACTAGCATGGACCCCAGCCCCTGAACTTTTTTTTAGTATTTTTTGGCCACTTTAGTCTTTTTTGCTGCTCGGTTTATAGTGTATTAATTATTACAGTAGGCTGTTCCTCTTAGGATCCTGTCCTGTTTTAAACATTTTTTGTTGTTACTTATAGTCCTCACTCACTTGCAAGGAGACTTTGGTCACCTTCGGTTGTTAGCTGACAGACTTATTTTTTTGTCATGTTTCCTAAGGCTCATTTTGTTTTCTGCAACACACGCAAGGATTACATAAAGTATTTCTTGCAACTACAACACAAATAGATACGCTGACTTCTTTGGCACTCTCCATGGAAGTGAGTTCTTAATGTGCCCTAACACCACATTTCTGTAAAGTCATCATTTAAGAACACAAGAGCAAAAATATTCATCTACATTTCATTCAGCCTTTCCCAAAAAGAAACTTATTTCTGTGGTTGATTTTTTTTTCTTGGCACACTTCCTTTACTTCAAGCTATGAAAAACCTTTTTACTGTGTTTAATCCCTGGCCTGTGGGCATGAAGGGCAGATTTCGCAATACCGTCCTAGCACTAAGAAATTTTAACTCAAAGTTTCATATGCTGAAATGCTCGGAGGGAAATGAAGTGTTGTTTAAATAAATATTCTGTTTCAAAAGGAAGCAATACAGCACGTTTAAATGGGATTTTTTTTTTAAAGTAGGTGTTGTCCTTTAGTCAGATTTGGGGTGGGTCATATAAAAAAATGAATCTCTTTGTGGTTTGAGCTCTGTCCTTCTGTCTCTTTTTCTCCCTGGGAGGAAGATGCTGCCAGCTTAGGCCCACAACCTGAGGCCCTGTTTACCCTTGTTTGAATATGTGTTACTAGGTGCCCACTCTTGGCTATGGTTTCTAGTGCCTGGGTGGTTTCACCTCAGCATTGGAGTGAGCAGGAAGGCAACCATGAGGCACTGGCCCAGAGAGCTAGGGTGATAAGATTTAACATGCAAAGGGGATCAGGAAAGCCCAGTTTCCACTCTGATTCCGAAGTAGTAAGTAGAGACGACACAGGATAGGGCTTTTCCTCTTAGATCTTTGGCATTTTAACCAAATTTTGTCAGTTCTAAACCAGCTGATCTCCAGAGAATGTACCCTCCCTGAAGAAAAATGAGTGTTAAGGAAAGATTTATTCATGTGTGACCGGACAGATGTGTACAGTTGCACCAGCTCCCTTCAGAATCACGAGTGTCTCCTTCCTAATCCACTGGCCGTTTGGGGATGAGCGCCAAATGCTTCCTTCTGGTTTCTGTGTGTGGTCTCTCTCACAGCAGAGCCGCACAAGAAGTCGAGAACTTAGGAGGAGCTCTTATGGTGCAGTGCTTAGCTATGGATCTCAGACAGAAATCTCCTCAGTCTTTGCCAGATACCCCATCTTAAAAATAAGTCCCATAAACTCTAATTCCTATGAATCTCTTATAAGGACAAGGGAAATTATAGTGATCTAGCCATAAAGCTTGAAACATTGTTTCCCGTTTATTTCTGGTACCCTTGTGAAGCTGTTCATGCTGTTACTATGTTCAGTAATAATTTTTTCCTAGAATTTCATACAGTGTTTTAGTCATATTACCCAGATCTATCCAACTACCCAATTTTCTATTCCCCCCCATCTTCTCTCTCCTCCATGAAATCCATTTTGTACAGTCCGAATATACTTGAACGTGAAGCCTATTACGGAGCCTGACCCACCTACCAGAGGCCACAACTTTAAAGAAAACAGGCCCTTCCACTTCTAGAAACTGTCAACAGCCAACACTTTGGACCTTCTGACAAATCACATTATTTTGAAACCCTGTGAACTTAAATTTCCTTAACCTAAAGATAGGAAAAAACGCCAGGCATTGTGGTACAGGGTTTTTAGATACTTGGAAAATAGGGTCAGACAGCTCTCTAAATTTCAAACTAGCCAGCCAATGCTATATAGTGAGATTTTGTTTAAACAAACAAATATCAAAACACCAGAGAGAGGGGGAGTCAGGAAATAACAGTATAAATGCACTATATTTTGGAAACAAAATTTTATTTAAAGTAGCAAGAAGGAACAGTTTGATTAGTACATATAGCTTCCTGTTACAAAGTTGCCACATGCCACATTTGTACTAGTCAGAACTTAGCATGTGGCTGGAAGGGCTTTCTGAAGCGGTTGTGTGCTTCTGATTTGAAGTAGTATCTCACATCGGTTCTCTCTCCCTTCCTGTGGGCCCTTCTTCTCTCTAAGCAGTATTCCACGGAACTGAAGAAGCTGTACTGCCAGATCGCGAAGACGTGCCCCATCCAGATCAAGGTGATGACCCCACCCCCACAGGGCGCTGTCATCCGTGCCATGCCTGTCTACAAGAAAGCCGAGCATGTCACCGAGGTTGTGAAACGATGTCCTAACCACGAGCTGAGCAGGGAGTTCAATGAGGGTAAGAGTGGCGGGTTCTGGGGTTCTGTTACTCTCCAATCAAGCTCTTAGGTGGTAAAGAGGTGGTTCTGATTTCAGGCTCAAAGTAATGGTAAATAAGTTTGGGACTTTCACAATAACTGATCTACTTAATAATTTCCTTTTCCAAATGTGAGGGTATAAACAGACTAGCATGGGGTTGTTATGTCTATCATAGCCTTTGACTTGGGTGCCTTTCCCAGAGTTATCTTTTAAGTTTAGAGGAATTGGAGGCTGGGAAGACCAAAAGAAGGAACATGAAAGAATCAATATAATAAATAAATAAGAAAGCAAAAGGAGAAACAAAAGAATAAAAATTGAGATGGCAAACAATGGGTAAATAAAAACGATAGAAAGCAAATGAATAGCGGAGAAAAGACGTTTTGGGGACCCTCTTTAAGTTTTGTGTCTGTGTGTCCGTCTATACCAGTCTTCTGAGCCCCAAATCCAACAGCAATGATACCAAAGAGGTAAGAGCTTCCAAGGGTTTGAGTACATCTTGCACAAAGGTCATGAAGGGAACAGAAGCAAAGAGTACTGGAAGCAGAAAGGCATCCTCAGAGTGTTGGGCGTGCAGGACAGGTTGGGAGTTAGAATAAGTCTCAGAAAGTACTGAGAGCATAAATGTGGGGAAATAGCAGGAAAGTATGGATCTAGGACACTGACAAGACTGCATGAAAGTTTCATGGAGGAAGAAAGAAGTAAAGATTTAGAAGGCAAAAATGTAGCCAAACATCTCTGACCGATTTACACATTCGTTTCTGGTTTTCTCTGCATGGCTGCATTATCCACATGTCTGTGTCTTGCTTTGTGCTTTACAGTATACCATAGGAATATCCCATACATGCAGGCTTCAGCCTCGGTTTGCCTAAATGTCTGTGTTACATCAAAATGACCTTTTTAGAGGCTTCCTTGATTTTTTTTCACACGATATTGGTTCAATCAAAATAAACAGTGCTGCATCGAATATGTTGGTATTCTTAGCCTTTCAGTTTTATCGAATAGTTTTCATAGACTGGAACTTCATAGCCAAAAGGTAAAGATACCTTTATGGTCCCTGAGTCTCAAAACACTTTCTTTTGGAGTATTGCCAAACATCACAGTATTAGGACTGTGCCTGGGCCCTTTGTAAAACCTGCTGTCTTTTCTTGTCTCCAATCTGGGCCTCTTTGAACACAGTAAAGCCAGAGAGTTTCTTATCTTTATAACTAAAGCTAGGTCTAAAGATGGATAGGAGAGAAAGCATAAAGGTAAGCAGTGCTCACCTTCTGGTATTCAGCTTGGCTTGTCTCAGTCATGGGGCTTGAACCCAGGGCCCTGTGTTTGGTAGGCGTGTGTTCTATCAGAGAGCTATATGCTCAGCCAGTTTCTTCTACTTCTCAATTGGTATTTTTGCAAGGGAACTAGGGAAATTCTACTCAATGGGTGACATCACAGATGTGGCATGGTGTACTGTGACCTCTTGGTTGGTTAATCTTGAGCACATAGACCCATTACTTTGACACTGATCATCATAGAGCTCTGTGTTGCTGTGAAGTGTCAACTGTCATCCATGGTAGACCCTGGCTACGAGGGGTGTCCTTTGCTCAAGGATGTGGGTTTCCTTTATGACACTAGACAGCTTCTTAGGCCACTGTCATTCCTTCCCAGCCATTTCATTTTATACTCTTGATTACTAGGGTGTGTAAACTAACTAGTTTGTCCTTGCTGACCCACAGGACAGATTGCCCCTCCCAGTCACCTGATCCGAGTAGAAGGGAACAGCCATGCCCAGTATGTAGAAGATCCTATCACGGGAAGGCAGAGTGTGCTGGTCCCTTATGAGCCACCACAGGTAAGCCGGCAAACGGGGCAGAGGCAGACCTGCAGCTGGGCAAGCAGGGCAGAGGACATCGCGCTCATTTGGTAACATGTGGGATCTAGCATTTATCACCATGTCCACCCTTGTCACCAAGCACTTACAAAGCATTCTTGTAATATCTCTTGTTCCCGTGTCACCCCTTTAAAGATCCTAAATACGGGACTGGAGAGATGGCTCAGCAGTTAAGAGTACTTGCTTTTCCAAAGGATGTTGGTTCTGTTGGTTGTTTCCAACCCCGCCACAACACACATGGTTCCTTACAACTGCCTGCAGCTCCACTTCCAGAGGACATAATGTCCTCTGCCCTGTGGGGACGCCATACACACCTATTGCACCTATATCATACATAATGCCCATACACATTAAAAAAGTGAACAAATCTCTGTTTTCAAATCTTGAATTTAAAAAGCACTGAATTAGCCTGGTAGTGGGGCTCTAACCATACTGCCCTCCTCAAAGCAGAAAGCGATGCTTGCAAGTCGGTTTTATATGAAGCACGACTTTATCTAGATGACAGAGAATTGATAGTACGTGTAAACAAGTGCTAGATGTGGGTGTTTTGCTTTGTTTTTTTTATAGTAGATTGTAAATGGGAGAAGCTACAGCACGTTGTTTAGCTGAAGTTTGCCTGAACAGATGGTACATTTACAAACGCGAGTGTGAAACAGAACACAACCGTGGAGCGTATACAGAAGTCATGAGACCACAGGAGTAACAGAGCTAGTCTTCTGGAGTTGGGGAGCTAGCTTTGGGCTCTTTGGCAACTCACCCTCTCTGGCCATCACATGCCTTGTGTATAAATGAACAATTTAGGTGCTTTAATTCTGAGGGTGTTCTAGCTCTAGGATATTCTTCATGAAGATTTATATTCAAACCTATGCAATTCTGTTTTATCTTCAAAAGGAAAATATCCCCGGAGAATCGCTGCTAATTTGAGCATTAAAAAAAAAAAAATCTCTCCTTTTCCAGAGATATCTGTGTGATATAGACTGAAGTGAATAATTTGGGTGAGGCCGCAATAGAGCTGAGTCAAAGAGCAGCGAGCCAGTGTAATTCATCTTGCCCGTGTTGCTCCTGTGTTAGAAACATTAGTTTGAAGCTTTCTTGAAATTGAGACAAAGAGAGGTCTTTAACGGATTTTACAATATCCCTTCCTAGAAGGAAACATGCCATTTGAAGAAGAGTTCTGGAGGGTAGAGCTGAGGGCAAAACCACCAGTTCATGACGTGTTACATGTTACTTCGTGTATGGACACATGTGTTTCTTTCTCTCCTGCCTCAGGTTGGCACTGAATTCACAACAGTCCTCTACAATTTCATGTGTAACAGCAGCTGTGTTGGAGGAATGAACCGCCGTCCAATTTTAATCATTGTTACTCTGGAAACCAGAGAGTAAGTGGTTGTGAGCAGCACCGAACTCATGAACAACCAGAGGCGGAGGACAAAGGGAAATCCTATGGGTTTTTTTGTTTTCTTTTGTTTTGTTTTCTGCACTACCTCTGCTGTGAAAGGAGAAGCCCCAGATTCAGTGCTTTGAGCTGCAAATCCACTGTAAACACCAAAAGATCTGAGAAAGTGGAGAAGACAGAAAAGGGGGGGTCGGAGGAGGGGGCAAAAAAGAGCCAAGAGGGGCAAGCCAGTCACTGCAGACTGAAATTTTTGACGTTTGGCTGAAATTGTTTTGGATAGACTGTGTTTGTTTTCATGTGGCCCCAAGGCATTTAACAGTTTCCTTGAGCAGCCTGAGCTGCCTGAGGGGGGTTTTATCCAAGGACATCCCCTGGCTTAACTCAAGTTTCCTTCAAAATATGCAGCTAAATACAGCTGTTCAGCTAATGGCTTGGAGGTTCTTTGCAGAAGAAATGGAATGTTCTTTATTCACATTGCTTGTGGCACACAAGCACTTTTCTGTTTTGCCTGGCGTTTTTTGGGTGCTTGCTCCAAACATCTATGCAGAACAATGAGCGGGGAGGAAGGGTGGTGGGGAAGTGTGGGGAGGTGCCCGTAAGATGGTTAGCATAAGGAAAGATTGTGGGTGAATGCCAGGGAACCTTGACACCTGTAACTTTAACCTGTTATTCTCTAATTTCTAGTGGGCAAGTCCTGGGCCGACGGTGCTTTGAGGCCCGGATCTGTGCTTGCCCAGGAAGAGACCGGAAGGCAGATGAAGACAGCATTAGAAAGCAGCAAGTATCGGATAACGCAAAGAACGGCGATGGTACGAAGCGCCGTAAGTAGATGTAGTAGCCAGATGGGGCAGGGTCGAGTCTTCTCCAGATGTAGGACTCTGCAGATAATATTAGGAAGACTATATGAGGAAGACTGTGAGGTTCGGCAACGAGCACGATCAGAAGTCACAGAGCAAGTAGGAGTATCCCTGGCAGAAGTGGCCCCGTTACAGCCTGCTTAAGCTACATCCTTAGTCCGAGGTCTTAGTATAAGATTCCTCAGGACCTGACTTCCACACCAACAGCATCGGCAACATCTGGAAATTCAGCACATTCTCAGGCTCGCTCCAGACTTATTGCATCAGAAATATCCAGTGTTTTGTCTTGTAAGCCCTCCACCTGGGCTGGATGCTACCTAAAGCTCCGGGCATCAATTTATATTTCAGTGATCAAACATGAGGCTAAAGTGGTACCTGCTCCCCTAGGAGCGGTGCCATTCGAGAACACATTCCCTTAGGCATAGCACAGAGATGCACAGATGTGGTCTTACTGAGCCTTGGTGTCACATTCACCAAAGTGAGGTCTTTGCTACCTTATAATCTGTTCTTAAACTTGGATACTAATTAGTTGATTTTTAGTGGGGCATTTCATGAAACGCAAAGTACAAAATTATGGAAGCAGAGATCCACCCACTGGAAAAGGTCTGAGTGACCCACGGTGTATGCCTCCACCTCGGTAACATCCACAGGGTCCTGAAGACCAACTGTCTACATCTGCAAAACCCTGCTCCATGTGCGCTGCTGACTTGAGAGAAATACTATTCTAGAAAGCATTTTGCATCAACATAAGCCTAACGACACTGCAATAAGTTTGTTTGGGTTTTTTAAAAAAAGAAATAAAAGCTGGGCGGTGGTTGCGCACGCCTTTAATCCCAGCACTTGGGAGGCAGAGGCAGGCGGATTTCTGAGTTCGAGGCCAGCCTGGTCTACAACTACAGAGTGAGTTCCAGGACAGCCAGGGCTACACAGAGAAACCCTGTCTCGAAAAACCAAAAAGAAAAAAAAAGAAAGAAAGAAAGAAAAAAGAAAAAGAAATAAAAAAGATTGCACTGACCTGGAAATTCGTATCAGGATGGAGGCGTTGACCTCACGTCAACTCTCTCCTGTCAGTGCTCCCATGTTCTGGAATTTCAGGCACAACCTGCCATGCATAGTTTTCAACAAATATTTTGAAGTATATACCTTCTTTTATGAGAAGGCCCCTAATCTTATAATCTATTAGTATTCAGCTAAATTAAAGTATGAATTATTGTTTACAGGAGACCCTATCAGTACTGACTTCCAAATGTTGAACATGATATGCTTTTTCCATAGATTCCCTCCGTCCCCCTGATAATTCCTCATCCATCTCGAATGTGTCATATCCACATATCCAGGTTCTAACTTCACTTTTGCACCCATGACTAGCAGAGAGCTATAGCACATCCTATGTCAACTCCTCCATCCCTAACGATTTAGGATTTATAATGCGAACAAAATATCTGAATGTGGTGGAAAGATCCTGATTAATTAGATACTCTGATATAAAAACCTTAGTTATTTGTCACTTGTTAATTTCGTTATTTCCCCTGTTTTACTATTACCAACGCAGTCCCTGTACCATGGACTTAACTCTTTCGGGAAACGAATGCTCCAAAACATAATTTTTTAAGTTAATTAATTTGTTTGTTTAGATCCCAAACGCTTCTCCCCTTCCTGCTCCGCCCATCACCTTTCCCTGATGCCCCTCCCCTTCTCCTCTGAGAGGGTGGGATACCCCCTCCATGTCCCCCCACCTTGGCACACCAAGTCTTTCCAGATTAGGCACATCCTCTCCCACTGAAATGTTTCAAAAAGCAAAAAATCCAAAGAGATTTTTCTTTCTCCTAACAGCACAGGTAGCATGTGATCAGAATGCCCCTCCACATCCCGGGTACACCTTTTTCTGTTGCCTTTTCTAGCTCTCTTCTACATTCTTACTTTATATAAAAGCAATTAGCATCAATTAGATGGTACTTAGCACATTCGTCCTTCATCTCACAGGTTGCTAGGCTGTTTATATTAGTACGTATCCTTAAATATCAGATAGGCTACATCACTGTTTCAGTAATTCCCCAGGATGAGACTTGTGCTTTTCTTCCTCCAGCTTTCCGCCAGAATACACACGGAATCCAGATGACTTCCATCAAGAAACGGAGATCCCCAGATGATGAGCTCCTGTACCTACCAGTGAGTCATCCTCATCTTCTCACGGGTGCTCCATTTAGCCTTCCCTGAATGAGCATTTGTTAGATGGTCATCGCCCAGTCACCTGGAGCAAGAGGGAAAGAACTCTCACCCAGCTGGAGCTAGCACAACAGAGTAACTTAGGTGACCTAGGTGGGGAGCTTGTGAAAAGCAGCCACAGATTTCTCCCAGTGCTGAAGGCTGGAAGGCCACGGTCAAGTTGCCCCTGGTCAGGTTCTGATGAGGGCTCTTCTGAAATGCTGCCATCATCTGTGTATTGTCTTTCACAGGACAGAAAGACCTCTGTTTGGCAACTGTTTACAAGCACGTTAATAATCTCATCCACCAAGGCTCTGCCTTCGCAACCTAAATAACCCATCAATACTTTGATATTTAGGAGTTAAACATATGAAACATAGATAAGGAAACATTCAGTCATAGTGGCAGGCGAATGTATGAAATAAAACAAAGAGATTTTTCTTCGTAAAACCCAAAACTATCCTGTCCCTTGGAATATTTTCATATTACGAGCGCATCTACTTACTCTCCCATTCTGTCAAAGCTGCCCTCATAATAGGACATTTTTTCAATCAAATATTTAAAGTTACTTCACATGTCATTATTTGTGAGGGATAGAACTTTTTGACACAGTCTTGCCAATCCTGAATTTTTGTCACACATAGTTCACAGAGTTGGTACTCTAGAAATTAGCTGTCCACCTTCTGGGGTGCTGTTCACCTTCTGGGGTGCACTGTGGTTCTCTGATACATGACAGTAGTCTACTCAGAGCAGTCAGCACACACATCCATCTCTTTAAACATAAATCATTTCTAAGTGCCGCGAACACTTGTCTTCTCTTAGGGAGGGTTATAAAGGAAGTCAAGCAAAGCAGAATCCACAGTCATATGTGAAGAGCCAGAAGACTTGGCCCAATTTTTATGTAAGACTATCTTTTGCTTCCACAGGGTCACGAATGAATAGAACCCGGGGCACTGTCCATCTTTTGTGCTCAGGCCAATGACTGGGTGCAGGACAAAGGTGCCTAAGGCCCAGAATGTGTTCAACACTTACTCTCCTGGCCCCGACAGTTCTCGTGTGGGCTACTGGCTTCAACCTATCCCAATCTTCTCTTTTATAAAGCTTTAAGGAAGCTATCTTAAAAAGAGAGGCACACTTCATTCTTCCTGAAATTCCAAAGGCAGTTTATTTTTCATGGTTATGTTTTATAAAGTTGGAGTTGCAGCTGAAGCATTGCTCTTAAGAGAAAGGTCGTATTGGCTTCCCATGAATCTCTGGTCCTAGCAAGTCAGTAGGTGAATGGACAGCCTTGTTTTGTGCATGTTTTTGTTTAAAGGTGTCTTATTTAATATATGTTGTAGGTAGGATCATCCATTCTGAGCTTATACTCAACAGCATGGTAACTCATTCTTAGATAATGTTTGTCTAACGCAAGCATCTTCTCTGTATGGTACAGTACTGCCTCTTCGCCGATAGAGGCAGTAAACAGCATTTTATTTTGGATCCCATTTTAAACAACAAAGTCATCAAAAGAAACCACAAAAGATATGAACTGTACTGCAGTAAGTCTAGAAAAAGGACCCTAATTCACAGCATGGCAGCTGAAACAGGAGCAGAACCTCTGCTTGTTCGCCTTCAGCTGGGAACATGCAGATGACTGAACTCATCTCTGCCTGTGTGTGTCTATGAGTGGCCGGAATGTACCAGCTCTCTAGATATTCATGTTACAAATATGTATTGGTGAGTAGGTGTAGGTGCGTCTACCCATGTGAAATCCTTGAATAATGAGAGTTGGCTGGCCTTCGGCGAGTGTGCGGCTCTTCATCTTCTCGGTTTTCTGGCTTTTATGTAGGTGAGAGGTCGTGAGACGTATGAAATGTTGCTGAAGATCAAAGAGTCGCTGGAGCTCATGCAGTACCTCCCCCAGCACACGATCGAAACGTACAGGCAGCAGCAGCAGCAGCAGCAGCAGCACCTACTTCAGAAACAGTGAGTGTGTCACCGTCTTTTCAGAAGGCATGAACAAGGGTGACTGTTTGTCTTCAGCTGCAGCAGGTTAATGACAGCTACTGTAGGACTACAAACACATAGTCCGTAATAGTTTAGATGGGCTGGTTTGGCGCTTTTTTTCAGTTTTCGCCTTCTGTGTGTCTTGTAAATGTTCTCTGGGGTAGTTTCATTTGTGTTCTATTATGAGCCCCAGACTCATACTAACGCTTACTAATGCTGTACTCTAACAGTGTCTGTTTCAAACTCCTTCAGTCGTCATAGAGGATTGGCTCATGTGTCTCCTAAAGTATACCCCATCCCATTTGGGGTACCGCCTTAGATAAAGTATACCAAGGAGGTTTTCCTACAAGAAGGTGATGCCCCTTGTGTTGACAAGGATTCTGAGACCTAGCCCTGTTCCTTGAAGGATGTCCCAGTGCAGGGCACAATCAAAGCAAGTTTCTAAGTTTTAGCACCTTTGCTCTAGGCTGTCTTCCAGCAACACACTTTCACATAAATGGGAAAGACTTTGCAACTCTATTAGCATATGCATACAATCTATTCATATGTTAAGTCTTACCTTCCTACCTGAAGCTTTGATGACTGTAATTGTTTTGTGACTGGCGAGAAGAGAATAGCTCTTTTGAAAGGATAGCGGATTGGCCAATCAGAGCCCTGTTGATTCTTAACTTTTGGTGCTTAAGTATGATCACTTGGGAGTTTAATACACTGTATATCAGTACAGGTGTTGCCAGAGAGTCTCAGTAGATACATGTCTATGCTACAATTTTGATCCCCTTGAGAAATTTCAAACACTCATCATTTCAGCCTAAAAAGAAATGATATAAAAAACTACCTTGCTGAGAAAAGAGGTTATTTTTTTTTAAGTTATAGTGGTAATTTATTCTAATAGTCATAAGGTTTGACGGAAGATAATCTTTAAAATAGAAGTGCAAATAAATGATCAATAATGATTATTTTCTGATATTATTGCCTACTGCTAAGGAAAGCATAGTGAAAAAGGCTCCTAACTCTTCATTTTTAATCAATTCCAACGTTGCTAAGGAGGCTAGAATACATCGCTACTAGTCATAGGCCACTTCTGAGGAGTGAGGCGCAGAAGATTCAGAAGGGAACTTTTCAACTCAAAACTGTTGAGCATTTCAGATCCTTTTTTCACTAGAAAATTTCTTATCACATCTAACATAGAAGTTTCACATCTGGTAGCTACCATTCGTACTAAAGGCCGATCATAAAAAGTGAATTGGCTGGTTTCTTTGTGTTCATCAGAACACAGGGAAATCTCACTGCTGATTACAGGGGATTCTTTTGGATATCTGACATCAATCATTGTAACTATATTCAAGTATAGAATGGATTTAGTTCATACAAAAGGGGTGGAAGGAATACAAAGTTGCAATATGGAAGACTGGGCTGGGGTGGATATGGAGGAGTCCTTTCCTCAAACAAGTAGGTCATAAATTACTTTCTGTTCCTTCTCAAGAACTTTTATTCTGTCAATAGGACAGGGTAGGCTTACATTATGTATTAATGTGTTGTGTTCTGAGACTTCACCTCTGGACTTGGTTTTTTCTGGTTAATGGAAAAGAACTGTCTAGCCCAGGGACTGGTAAGCATCTTCATTTTCCTGTAAAGTGTGGGAATTATGTCTTTTAGGCATCTTGGTGCAGACAATCTCTTATAACTGATCAGTTGTGTGACTGTATCAGAATACTAGTAGAAACTGAGGGAGTGAGGGTGTCTGTCACACGAATACCTTATTATGGAGACTGAACCTTTTGCTTTGTATCATTTTTCTTGTGTCATGATTACGATCTCCCCCATGTTTAAAAGTGGAAACCCATTAGAAGCTCATGAGCCGTGTTATACAGCTTGCTAACTAGTCTTCTCGCAGATAAATATGTTGCTCATCTTCTAGTGTTCATTACAATGAAATTTCCGTTTGCTAGGTTCATCAGAAAGCTAATAGGCATATTCTAGAGAGAATATTAAAAAGTTCTGAAGTTAGTATCTGACGGCAGCCTTCAACTTAGAACTCTTCAGTCCTATGAAATCTTAAGTATTTCTGCTTAGATATCAAGTGCTCAAAGTGCTACAACCCCTTTATTAGAGCACATTAAATCCTTCACTTTAAAATGGAGATAAGAAGGGTACAGCATCTGTCTTCCTGTAGCTTGACTCAAAAGGTGACTTCCAAAATAAGATACATTTGGAATGTTAAGAAAGCTTCGCAAATTTCAAGACTGTACAGGTCAATGGGGCCATTTAAGGAAGCTTTGGTAGATTAAAGGAGAAAGAAAATAATCTACTATCTTCGTTTTATAGACTTTATGAATAAACTGGCTTAATTCTGGTCAGGGGCTCATGCTATCTGTATTGGTATACACCGTGTACATGAAAATACAGACCTCGTATCTTTGTGTCAGAAGGTTTCCACAGGCAGCTGATTGATTGGCTTGAATTGTTCCAAAGGGAGGAGATTATCATCATCATCATCATCATCATCATCATCATCATCATCATCTATTTTTTATGGAGTGATCTATTCCTCCTGAGAAGAAAATGTATGGCTAAAGTTGTGCTAGCAAAATGGTCTAAAACTTTTAGGGACTCATTAGGTGTAGCTAAAGATGAAAGTGAAGGCTTAGCTGCATAGCTCCCTGGGTGTTCACTTGAAACAACTGTGTGCATGGTTTTGAGTTGGTGTCTCACAGCTGTGATGTCCTGTGCATGGAAAGCTAACAGACTGCAAAATTAGTTCTTAGCGAAATCCAGATGTTTGTTACAATTATGCCTTTATACCATCACATGTCCATGGCTCCCTGACGATTGACACGAATCCACGCAAGTTCTCCAGTTGTTACAGTCGTGGGCTGAGATCGTTTTTTTCTTTTGTCCAGCTCTTTTGTTTTCATGCAAATTTCTGAGAGAAGGAATGAGTAGACAAAGAAAAATGGAAATCTGATTTCCTAGCAATCATTTGAAAAGAATAAATCAACTTAGAAAGAACCTATAATAGCTTGTGATTTCCTTTCTAAAGCATAGTACCAATCTTATGCTGGTATGGAATCAAAAAAAAATTTTTTTAAGAGTAGAATGAAAATTGGTGGGAAAGCAATATGCTTCCTTCACAGTGGCAGTAAAATATTTTCAGTCTAATTGCTTCTTTAAGACTTCCATTTTGTGCTTTCTCTCTGCTTGCCTTTCACTTGTGCATGGGTTTGTTTGTTTGTTTATTTATTTATACATTTATTTATAATCTTTCATAGTTACCTTCATGATCATAGACTGTATGGGAGCCAGATTTTTAAACTGAGTTGCTATGATTTGAGTCATTGTAGACATATGCAGGCGTTATACTGTTTAAGAAGAAATTATACTTCCATTAGCATGTTCATACAGGTACAACTATATACAGTTATGTTTATTAAAGCTGGAATCTGATGGAAGGCAAATTGAATTCTATCATTATTATTATTTTATTTTTATTATCATTATCATTATTTACTAAATTCCACTCCCTTGCTGTTCCAAAGGCATGGATTTTTAATGGTACAGTGAAATTATTTGACATCTGTTTAGCAATCCTTAATTTTTAGGTGGCAGACCCATATGACTTGTAGTTTTGTTTTTTTCTTTTTCCATGTAATTCACCTTTCCTGTGCCTTCTGTCCTCAGGCCAATGTGACTGTCTTACACTTTTGCTCAACTGTCCGTTTTCTCTGGAAAACTACATTTCGTTTTCTATGGAGTAGATTCCATTAACTTTTAATATACTCCATGACATCCTGAGATGCCCTTCTATAGTATGTCTTGATTTTGATTGTAGCTCCATAGTAACAGAAGCCAGAGGGTGCTATGTCTGAGCAGCATCTTCCAGACTGCTCCTAGCCCCTAACACTAAGGCTGGGAAAAGCAAGCAAGCCCATATAGCAGCTAAGGCTAGAACCTCTTCAGAACCAAAGCTCTTCGCCAATCTCATCCACTCCATCATTAAAGAAGTTGAGACAATATAGGAACAGTGCAGCTGGTAGCCAGTGGAAGAGTCCCATGCTGCTGTGGTTACCAGCTTGTTGATCTTTATTATTCTTTCAGTTTAAAGACTGTCTCCCACTTCAGCTTCAGGAATGTAAGAAGGACAGTGTTTTCAAGATTATTAGTGAGTTTAGAAGAGAGAGTAAAGTGCGCAGATATCCAAACTGATATAAATCAAAACCGACACTTCTAAATTAGATTGTAAGGTCCTCCATTTTCAGAAAGTTTGTTGGAACTTGCCAGCTCTATAGAATTGGAAACAACAGCAACAACAAACGACCTGGTAATCTCACGACATTCACCCCGACAACTATAATAAAAATCTGAATGTTTAGAGTTGACACAGGGCTACTTCTAAACTTCACAGCAAGATTATTACACATTCAGGACGGAGATTTACTAGCTGTGAATTAGTGATGGAGAAAAACCTCAAAGGTTCATTAAATTCTATTAAATCACTTCTCCAAATGAACATATCTCCTTGTAGAACTGGCCTTGCTTCTAGGTTGGAAAGTTTAAACCCATAGGGTGTATATAATCCTGCCTTCCCTGGAACACTGATGTGATCAGTATGTGCCAACTATGTTAGGTTTTGCCATCAGTGATACTCCGGAGATCCAGGCGTTAACCTTCTAAGCAAAGAAAACTGAAAGCTGAAGCTCTCTTCGTAATAACTTGCTTCCCCCTGATGTGTGTTCAGGCGTATTTTATTATGAAGATACCAGTTTGCACTGATATACTAGACTGCAGATTGAGGGGAGAATGTCTTTGTTTCTTTGAAGGTACTAAACAAATAGGATTCAAAAAGGCAGTTTGGGAAACAGTTCCCAAACAGTTCATGAGGTTGCACAACCTTTAGCCAAATAAAAGGGCTTATTCTTGGCATCCCATGGCATAATTGATTTCTTAATTATGCAAAAGTTGCTTTCATGAGTTTGATATATGCATTTATAGGCCAACTTTGTGACTGAGAGGATTAAGGTATTTACCCACCTCAATCTGGGCGCACACAAAATGCTCATTAATAGTTCTTTCCAGATGCATGATGACGCAGCCCCTAACACTGATAAGATCATATTTCTTCAGACTTCAGAGTTTGGCTAGACAGAGCAGTAATGAGGTATAATAATTGGGTATGTGACATTTTTACAGAGGATCAAAGTTTATTCTTGTTTTTGTATTCCCTTTGTCAATTAATTGAGCCCAGTATAACCATGCCAAGTACTGTACTAAACTCTGGATCTGCCTGTCACCATAATCCTCAATGAGTCACCTTATGTTAAGAAATGGAGATGATTGGGCCCCCAACTAACCCTTAGACAAGGCCTGGGAAAGTGTATTTTGTAAAATATGATTCTGATGTCGAGGGCTGATTAGCTGCCCTTGCTTAGCCTTGCATCTGTTTTACATAACTTAATAGAACATTCTGGATGGAGGATTTCTAGAGGAAAGGATTTTTAAAAGAAATGGCTTTTCAGATGCTCTGCTCCATCTGCGCTATGATCATGAAGGTAGGAGAAGGATGTGTTTCTGTGCTCATTTGATGTGGATTCGTGAGTCCTAAGCCTTCATTCTCTTTCTCTGGTTCCTCTCTACAGTCTCCTTTCAGCCTGCTTCAGGAATGAGCTTGTGGAGCCCCGGAGAGAAGCTCCCACACAGTCTGACGTCTTCTTTAGACATTCCAACCCCCCAAACCACTCAGTGTACCCATAGATCCCCGTTTCTGTGTTCGAGCTCATGTGTATGTTGTGTTTCTGTGTGTTTGTGTGTGCGCACGCGCGTGTACCTGTGTCCAGCCCTCACAAACAGGACTTGAAGACATTTTGGCTCAGAGACCCAGCTGCTCAAAGGCACACATCCACTAGTGAGAGAATCTTTGAAGGGACTCAAAATTTTAACAAAGGAAAGATGCTTTCTGCACATTCTGTATCTTTAGATCCTGCCTTGGTCGGACAGGAACTGTGACTGTGCTTGTCTGTGAGCTTTCTATTGTTTTCCCAGGAGGGAGGGGGATCCGATGGGAAAGAGGCATTACAATGTTTATTGGAACCCTTTTCTGTTACCTTCTGTTGTGTTTCTAAAACTCATAATAAAGCTTTTGAGCAGGCCTCAAACTTAAGGTGTGTTTTTGAGAAAATAAGAAAAAAAATTCTGTCTTTGTCTGTGCCTTTGCCAGTTCTGTTGACCAAGAGACTTGGGCCTTTTGAATGCTGGAGTTACATTCTTTTCCTACATAAGGAGAAAGTTCACTAAGGCTTTGTCAGGTCTGATCTGACACTGTACGTTAGCATCTGCTCTAATAGTCTTCCTTGTGTTGGTTCCTACTCCCCCATAACTGTTGTTTAGGTGGCAAGGCTAGTAAGCTACTTTTGTGGTGTTAATAGGAGATAAAACTACCCTAGAAATATTGCCCCAGGTACTTGCTTACCATTATTCAATGCTGGGAGAGTTCAAAGTCTCCTCACCAAATCTATGATTAGCAGGTTTAATTGGCGCTGCTAGCCCTCAACCTGCCTACCATAAAACCAACCAGATTTCTCATTACTGTCCGTGTACATGATCTGGGAGAGCTCTTCTCTGAGTAAATGACGTCTAAGCACACAGGTATTAAAATCAATATTCCTAGCCTACAAATTACAGGTAGAGAAAGCTAAACAAGCTCTTTTTCCTTTTAAAATAGTTTCCCAACTCAAAAAAAAAAAAAAAAACTGACTGAATCAGTTTCTTCAACATCCCTGCCTCCCTCCTGTACCAACCAGGTCACCAGTGCTTCGTTCTCTGTCACCAAGACAACAATTTCTTGTGATTGAGGCTGCTGCTTTGTGGTTGTGTGGTTTTAATTTTCAATAAACTTTTGCATCTTGGTTTATCTTGTAGTTTTTGTTTCTGTCTCTTTTGCTCTCCCTGGAATAATATATTCTCAGAATTTCAGTGGTGTAAGTGCTATGTGTGGGTCTATGAAAAAAAAAGAGAGAGAGGGCAGTCTGTGTGGCCCTCATCCTATTTCTTTTGGGATTTTATTTAAGATATATATATATATCCCAGGTTCTCACTCTGCAGGTTAGTTACAATGCATACATGAATTTCAAACAGACCTCAGCCCTGTGAGTGATTACATATATCCTAGGGTGGCAAAAGGCATCTGAACAAGTCTTGAGTTTTGTTTCAAAGCACCAAATTTACTACATTAAGTTTAAGCTAAGTCCCAGTTTATTAGGTAATTAGGTTTATGTGCCTAGGCTTTAGAATATATTTGGCCAAAGTGGCACCAGCATCCAAAGGGCTTGTTTTATTTTGTTTTGTTTTTGGTTTTTGGTTTAAATTTTTGACTGTTCTGAACTTTATATCATTATAATTACTATTTCAAAGGAAGTTTTTCTTAATGCACCAAAGCAAGTAACAGGTAAAAACATAAGACAAAGATACCTTGACATAAGATTAAAGTATATTAGTAAATGGAGATGCCATTGCTGTATTTTAGTTAGTAACCTTGAGCCACAAGTACTTGTAGAAAATACTTAGATTTTTGACCTTTCTCTTAGAAATATTTTTCTCCTTTAGCCTACTCTTACGAAAATTTCTTATGTACTCATAGTAACCTTTATATGCATGCTTATATTTAACATAATGGAATATATTTTGATGTTATATTTGGCCTTCTAAGGAACTCTTAGTACCCTTGCTCTTTGGAAGCAAGATTACCCAGCATTCAGGCCACAGAGAGGGGGGGTTATTGGGAAATACTTAGACGAGGTATGCTTATTTTTCTACATCTTTCTTTTAACTTTCTGCATATTCAGGGGTCCTTCTTTAAAATTTTTTTCCCATTTCCACATTCAGCATTCTAGAAATGGCTTAGAAAATACATTCGTCCAATGTGTCACTAAATTTCAGTTAAGAGTTTTAATTAGTATAATGAAAAGAATTAAATCCAGAAAAAAGGAGCAAATAAGCATTTGGAAAGCCATGGATAAAAGCTGGAACCTATCACAAAGATTGTTCTTCCCTGCACAGCCATGAGAGGTAGAATCAAGTTGCCTAATTTCTAATTCCAGATCATTTAAAGCAACATCTTTTCAGCAAAGCATACAGAAGTCTATAGTTTTAGAGTTAAGAATTGAAAATGGCGGACTGGAAACAAATGAAGTAGGCGGTTGAGAATTCAAAAGCATCTTTAAGGACTTAGGTTCAATCTGCAGAAATGAAAACCAAGTGGAAGACAACAACAACAACAACAAAAGGCCTGAGACTTGGCTTTACTAATAATACTTTTCCTTAAGACTAGAACCACAGGAGACTTACCCGTTTGTGTCTCTATGATACTCAGGATCCTAGCAAACTCTAGTAAGCATCTACAGAAATGCCCTCTCATGAAACCATAGTACATTTTCTATTGTTTGACCTTTGGTTAGGGTGAGTGACAAGGACAGAAGGGACTAGTAAGGAAATCAGTTAACATAGCATAGCTTCTATTTTTGTTTCCATTTTGTTTGCTAAATTTGGGGGGATGTTTACTGAAGGACCACAGCATTGCACTTGTTATGGCCAATAGTTGACTATTTTTCAGGACCTTTGAATGGGCTGTGACTTTACTTAGGATCATGCTTTTTCCTAAGTGGGTGATGGCTGTCCATTTCAGACACTGTGGAGTTAGTAATGATTACAGTGTCATGGCCTTTGTCTTTGTGTCTGTTAAACTCACTTTTGTATTCTAGTGGGTGCGTTCAAGATTTAATGACCCTTTTTTCATTATCCAAAATCCTTTTTTATACTTACTCAAGTAAAAATCTGCATCAACTCTGTCCACTTCTTTCTATAAATTTCTAAGTTGGTACCCTCTATTCCCGTGATCAGCTACTAGAATGTATGTTGACCATTTAGGGCTGTAAGGAAAGAGGAAAGCACCAAGATTCTTAGGTGTTCATAAGACACTGGACGATGTCAAGAACTCTCATGTGATCTCCTTCAGGCTTCACAGAGACCCTTGCAGAGCCTGAGGCTTGCCAGAAGACAAGGAGGCTCAGGTGATACTTGGTCACTTCATACAGTCAGCTCACATCTGGAATATAACAAATACTTTGATTGGCTCCAAAATTTGCATTCCTGCTCTGTTCATTGTTGTTTCTGACCTCTCTTCCTAAAATTACATTGATCATGGTGAAAAACAGTAGCTAATAAGGTAGTAAAAAACCAATGACCACAAAGACAATCAGTTTTCACAGGATGGAAAAAATCACAGGAAACTGTGACTGAAAGGCCATAGACAAATGTGAAGTTATCAGTGTATGTATATCTTTCCAATCGTGGTTATTAACGGCTAAAACTGTTCTTATTATACATTTTAACTGTATGGTCAATGGCTTGAGGAGATAGAAAAGAATATGGGGTGTATTGTGAATCTGGACTATGAATGACAAGCTCTTAGCCACCTTCTCACCTCTACATCAAAGTAGATAAGGTGGTTGCTCCTTCTCTACTTTAGCCTTTCGCATTTCTCTTAATATGTCAACAATTTCTTGATCCTGTATTCTCGTTGTTCACCATCATTTTATTTCTAGGGGCATCTGCCAAAACCAAAAGAAAAGAAAGAAAAAGAACGGGCTAGGTGCCAGGAGAGTCATTTCTAGTCTTAACACATCCATCTGGTGGTGGATACTAGGAATTCGAGCATATTGTTATCTTAGAGTTTCATATTTACTTCTTTTTCAAATGATAATAGATTTATTGATCATGTGCTTCTGTGTTATGGCATGACATGCTCCAAAGTAGTGACTATCACTCAAACACGGATAAAGACAGCCAGGTAACCTGTGGTGTTTCGTAACTAGGACGATTTATTATTATATGATGCCTGTTTGTGGCACAAAAAGAAAGGCTAAGGAAAGTAAAAGTTAAAGCTTGTTATAAAATGTAGTAGCTTTTCACAGTCATTCTAATTCATGCAAATAACTACAGTGTGTATTGTTTGTTTTTCCCTGGCTGGTGCTCATCACTGATACAGGAAGCAGGTGGCCAGCTTTCAGCAACTATGGGGAATTCAGTGCATCTTCAAAAACTACCTAAAGCACAAATATTTAAAGCTGTCATTTAAAAATTTTAAATATTTATCGAACATTATATTGTGTTTGTAACTTGCAGTTACATAGCATTCAATATTGATATCCCTCATCCATACATATGGAACTAAAACTCACATGTGAATTTAAATGTCTGTTATTATAAATATGGGAATATGGCTGTTGTAGAAAGAAAGCAAATCAGAACGAAACAAAACATTTGGTTTGATGAATTCTAAGAAAGAACTTTTCCTACCACAGGTCAGAAACACACTCAAAGCCAAATCTTTACTCTGGTTATTACTCAAATGCTCTGGTCTCTACAGTTGTTCCTCATTATCTCAGTTCTAGTTTTCATCTCAGGCCTAGAAGGAGGGAAGGATTTTTATTCTTGTTAGAACCATTACTCTGTCTTCCTGCCACTAACAGTGTAGCACATACAGCAAGTGTGCATGGCTGTATCTATAGTTATGTAGCTATGCTTTTTATATAGCTACTGTATTTACACACACACACACACACAGAGAGAGAGAGAGAGAGAGAGAGAGAGAGAGAGAGAGAGAGAGAGAGAGAGAGGACTTATAGAAACTCATTGGCTTGGGTTCTAAGGCTCTCCTATATAAAAGAGCTGTTAACATGGACTGTGTCCTCACAGCTCCTAAACAGCTGAGGAAGTGTCTTTATACCTTGGGGGGTTTCTGTGGGATAGTAGGAGATATGGTATCAAATGCCTTGCATGATCAATTCTGTCAGATATTTGTTGTGTATCCCAAATGGCTTGGAAATCTGTAAATGGAAGACCTCTGTTACAAATTAAGTTTAGTTCTAAACTTTATCAGCCTGTGTGCTTTGCTCACTCTTTTTCTTTCTTTGCTGATTTTTAAGACTTATTTAAATTGAAAGTCAAGAGAGAGAAAGAAGATGGAGGGAACAGTAGAAAAAAAGAAGTGTATAAATTTTCCCTCTCACAAGTGAGATATTGAATTCTCTACTATCTACAGTCAAGAAAATAGTGATTTTGTGATAGCTTTGGGGTCCCTTCCCGTGAGGAGAGTCTAGGTCATAAATTATAAGTATTTGACACATCCATTGTTCTAGACCATGTTTGAATACAGCGCCTGTTGGAAATGACCATCCTGCCTTTCGGAGTCCTGTGTTGAGCATCACTCCATGTTTGTGTTCCTAGGACCTCAATGCAGTCTCAGTCTTCATACGGTACCAGCTCCCCACCTCTGAACAAGATGAACAGCATGAACAAGCTGCCTTCTGTGAGCCAGCTTATTAACCCACAGCAGCGCAACGCCCTCACTCCCACTACCATGCCTGAGGGCATGGGAGCCAACAGTAAGCACGCCTCCCTTCAGCTGCCAAAGGATGAACAGGGGTAGGACAGGAGAAGCATGCTTTAGGGTGGCAAGGACATTCCTCACTAAGCTAAGGACCACAGATGCACAGTAGGTAGAGGAGACCAGAATTCACTGACTTGGCTTTACCGGTTAACCCTTCATCTTTGAGATAAGAGGTTTCACCACAAAGTACTATAGTAAAGATAGATGAGAGGTGAGGGTGAGGCCTTAGTACGGATGAGGATGAGGATTACTGAGGTATAGAATGCATGAAAGGATATATAGAAATTCGTTCTCTCCTCCCCACAAACAACAAACCACCACCACCAACAACAACAATAATAACAATAACAAAACCCTATGGGTTTTTGGTAATATTCAACAGGGTAAAGTAGAACACTGGGATGCTGGGGCATGATAAGTTAGTAACCCTTTCCATCCTTCCTGCTTCTGTTCAGTTCCTATGATGGGCACTCACATGCCAATGGCTGGAGACATGAATGGACTCAGCCCCACCCAAGCTCTCCCTCCCCCACTCTCGATGCCCTCCACCTCCCACTGCACCCCTCCACCTCCATACCCGACAGACTGCAGCATTGTCAGGTGAGTGCACAGCACGTGCCCCCAGGGTCAGTCCTTAAGTATCTATGGGTGGAGGGTAGACATGGGCAAGACTGATAAAATAGTTGAGAAGAGAGATTGCTGTCTTGTGATTTAAGGAAGACAAGGCTGATCGGTAGGGTGGTTGGTCTACATATCTCTATCAAGAACTCCTACAACCAGCGTGGGGAAAGTAGACGCATATGCACACAGGTTTCAGACCTGTTTCTTGGTCTTCCTTCATTTCCTTCTACTCCCTCCAGTTCTTACAGGTCAGCTGTGGCCCCTGAATTGGTGCTTGGGGCTGGGTTTCCCCAGAGGGCTGTACACTGGCTGTACACTGGCTCTCCTGCTCCCTTTCCTGCTCGCTAGGCTGTACAGTTCTCAGCCACATGGGACCATAATTTTGGAGTTGGATGTCTATAAAATGTTTTAATAGTAGCAAAACGTGTGAAATTTAAAGAAGCCTCTGCTACTCTGGTAGGAAATGGGGACACTCTAGGAAAGGGGTTTCATATGGACAGAAGACAACAGAGCCTAAAAGGTGTTCTTCACAGAGGCACATGTAGCTCCACATTTTATGTTTAGTGTCTGTCTTCTGCTTCAAGGGAAACATGCTTTAGCCCTTTGGCTGCTGGTAAAGTATGTTTTGCCCATGTGCAACTTTAGCCACAGAGGCAGTGTAGGACATCAAGTATATTGCTTAGTGCTGCAGAAATTGGCCCTAAGATGGTAGTGACATCCCCAGTCACAGGCCAGCATTACGAAGAAGAAAATCACTGTTTTAAGGACATAAATCAAGAAGTATCAATGATATTCTGAAGTATTATCCTACAATATTTTCACTATCTGAAACATCCTAAGATGCCCCCAAACACAAAATAGCAAATATCCAGTTTCCCAAATTTATGTGATCCTGGAGGAAAGAGGATTTGGGACCTGACCACCGGACCCGACACATAATGGTCATCTGGTGCATGTGTACAAAACCTTAAGGTACCACAAATCACCAGCTGAAAAAATCGCCACCTCTCAGAACATTGATGCTTGACTTGTTGTCAGTTTCCCTAAAGGTTGAGTTTCTAGTGATCCTCAAACCTCAGCTTCAAGGCCCATCCACACTTCGTTTGCTGCCAGGGCATCCAAGGGCAAAATGTTGGGTTTTCCTTTATCTCGCCAATGCAGTTGGGGTGAACTTTCTTTTTCTGTTTCCTCCTTCCTCTTCCCTCCTCCCTCTGCAGTTTCTTAGCAAGGTTGGGCTGCTCATCATGTCTGGACTATTTCACGACCCAGGGGCTGACTACCATCTATCAGATCGAGCATTACTCCATGGATGTAAGTAAATTGCTAGACCTTTCTCTTGAGTAAATTTTCTTCATTTTCCTCTCTCTGGGACATATGCTTTGCAGTTCCATCTAGAATAGATTTAAAATTTGTTTTGGTCACGCTTTTTAATCCTCAATTCTGATGGAACCCATAACCCTGTCAGAAACATTCCCCGGGTTAGAAGCTCAGCGATCACTATGCCTGATCCTTCAGCTGTGGCCCATTGCCTCAAGTGTATGCAAATTGAGAGATAAAATATGTCATTCATGTGATTGAGGAATTTGAATCTCAAGACAGGCGACCAAACTATTGGGGGGGGGGGGCTGAAGCAGGAAGATCACTTCAGCTCAGAAGTTTGAGACCTGCTTGGGCAACACAGTGAGACTTATTCAAGAATTGGTTAAAAATGTCCTCATTAGTCTGTTTAAATCATCAGGCAGGAGAGCAGAAAGGACACAGTGTGATTCTCACTTAAGCATACAAATGACAAAATTATCGTTGGCCATAGCATAGTGATGGTAGAATTAGAAGGTGACGCCTGGCTGTAACTCTCTAGCCTGTGACCCTGTTCACTGGGCATTCTCGTCTCCTTAAATTAAGGGTTTTAAGAGTGAGTCCACTGTTTTTTTCATTGCTGATACTTCATTCATTTGTAATTCTGTCAATCCTGCTCTGTGCCCGTATCATCGGGAATGATTGCAAGCCATGAGTTCAAGTCCTGGGCCCAAATTTTAGTAGCAATGTAAATTGAGGCTGTTACTCTGCCTCTGTAGGCCCTCAGTTAATCCAATTGAGTTAGAAATAGCTCTCTTCTGACTCTGATACTGTTTGATAGAAACTGCATGTGATGGAACTTTCTCTTGTATTCCACTCTGTGTCTTGAAATTCTGCATGCATGGGAGCTACTTTCTCTGCCACTTGCAGCAATCTGATCCTCCTCCTCCCTCCTCAGCCTCTCCCTCTCTCTGTGTCCAGCTCTCTTTGGCATTCACATCTTCAGTTCTAGCTTCGAGATGGCACTGTGGACTGGCGGGAGGAACTAGTCTCTGCTCTGCCTCTGCTGCTGCTTCTGTAGCAGGGACTCCTTCCCTTCCTTGAGCACTGATGCTAGACATGTCCCTGCAGCATAAGAGGGCCTCAGCCCCAGAGGGATCAATGTATACCATGCTATACTACACCTAATCCTCACAGTCCAGAAGTCACTCCTGGTGCTTCCTTGATATAGCATATCATAGGTAAAAACTATAGAGAAAGCTTTAAGATGTTCTGATGGGGACCTAGATAAGATCAAAATCACTTCTCTCCACTGATGAAAGCAGAGTGGCCCTGTATTTGAGAAGCACCTGTCGTGGAGTCCTATGTGGTGGAATGGGAAGTCTGCACCTTTCCTATGCCTTTCTTTAATACTTATTACTTGTGGACTTGTCCCACATGGGGACCAAGATGAGGAGTGCCAGGATTCTCCTGCATCATTCACATGCAGAAGTGCTTTCCACAAACCTTTCTCTGTTGCCATTGCCTTATGAATGGTACTGGGATCACAAGAGTAATCTCATTCTCATTTCGGCTCATTCAGAATTCCAGAAGTATACAGAGTACAAGAAGCAGACGAGCATGCTAACTTAATCGAAGTGTGGATTGTCTTCTTTACAATGTTTTCTTCTAGTAGAGAAGTTAAAGTAGCTGGGATTGTCTGAAGACCCACAGAATAGGGCAGTATGACAGCATGTTGCAGATCTCCCTGTGGGGAAATGTTACAAAGCTATTGGGTTTTCTCATCTTCCTCTCCGTGTCTCCCTGCTCATTTCTGGAAACAGATACCTCGGCTGTCTTTGCAGCTCTCGGCTATTTTAGTGTGCCTTTCTGGTAGAGAAATGAGAATATGTTGGGTATCTTCAGGTGTAAAACTGAGATCATAATATGATGATAAACGTTATACTGTGTGGTTTATAAGCTATATAATACCACTATACCTGAACTTCCCTATGAATCCATAGTATCTAGAATGTAAAGAAGTAATGTATATCCAAAGCATATAAGTAGGAAACTAAGACCAAATTGCCAAATATATATGTCAAACTAATGCCAATAGATGCGAGATATGCACATATCTACTAAAGATTGACCCTACTAGAAAGCCTCTTGTCCCCCCTGTATTGCATAGATACAACTGTTGTGCGTTTGTTGTGTTTTATTCACACAACATGAGACCTTTTGCTCTACAGGACACTTTTAGGCTCAAAAACTCCTCCTGAGTTCACGATGTATTCACCTTGTTACAAAACTGCAAGGTTCCTTAACCTAACCTTTAGTTTTGCTCTCCATAAAATAGGTATAATAATATCCAGCATTGGTTTCAGGATTCAACAGGACTATGAAAATAAACTAATCAGTTTTGTGCTTGTCATGCAGGAAACTCAATCCTCATTAGAAATCTTTTTTTCTTCCCCCACTATTGGTGACACGCCATTAATACAGTCCCATCAATTTGAATCACAGAGAATCTCGCATTTTTCCTTGATACTTTTACCCTCTCATTTAACTACTGAATACACTATTTTACACACAGATAAACTGAGGCCAATGGAGAACAAGTGTATTGTTGTCACTGATAATAAATTCAGATCTTTTAAGCCCAAACACCAGAGAATAAAATCAGCATGTGATTGAAATCAAGGTGTCTGCCTTCTAATGCCTGGCCTCCTTCCCATTGCACAGGATTTGGCAAGTCTGAAGATCCCCGAGCAGTTCCGACATGCCATCTGGAAAGGCATCTTGGACCACAGGCAGCTGCATGACTTCTCCTCACCTCCGCATCTCCTGAGGACCCCAAGTGGTGCCTCTACAGTCAGTGTGGGCTCCAGTGAGACCCGTGGTGAACGCGTGATTGATGCCGTGCGCTTTACGCTCCGCCAGACCATCTCTTTTCCACCCCGTGACGAGTGGAATGACTTCAACTTTGACATGGATTCTCGTCGCAACAAGCAGCAGCGCATCAAAGAGGAAGGGGAATGAGCGCCCGTGGCTTGTTTCTTCCTTGTCTTCTTCCACCTCCCAGCCCCTACAGGGAATGCCCGCTTGATCCTCAAAGCCTTCTGGCTAGCTCTGCTCCTCCTCCTCCTCAGTCTGGTTTCTAAAGGAACAGACAATTAGGAGGCTACCTGTTACCTAAAATCTGACCTGTCACCTGATTCTGATTCTGGCTTTAAGCCTTCAATACTCTTGCTTGCAAGATGCGTTGACATTGCTAGATAGAAGTTAGCAAAGAAGCAGTGGGTCTCTTTAAGCAGTGGAGATCTCTCATTGACTTTTATAAAGCATTTTCAGCCTTATAGTCTAAGACTATATATATAAATATATAAATATACAATATATATTTTGGGTGGGGGTATTGAGTATTGTTTAAATGTAATTTAATGGAAATTGAGTTGCACTTATCAACCTTTGGAATTTCCTTGTTTTGGATGGCTGATCTGTACCCCTTCCTCAGGGGTACCATGTATGACGACAGATATCTAGAGTTGAATGGTTTATGTGAGTAACAATGATGTATAGGTCCTCTCTTTTCTTCGGATGTTTAGCGTTTAGCACATCAAACCTGTGGATGCATCCAGTGTGTTTACCATTGCTTCCTATGAGGTAAAGCTGTATATATGTACACAGTTTTCTCTGTCAGTATATTTTATGTTACTGGTGTCCATTCCAGTTAGGCTGGTTCACTCTGTGGTTATTACAAACCAAATTTTATGTTTGCTTTGTCACATACAATAGGAGAGGGCATCGTCTCTTGCTTTTGTTTGAGAATGAGGAATGAGATGCAGTTTTTTTTTTTCCTAGAAATTTTTAAATGGTCCAAGTCAGCCATTCCAAACATCTGATGAAACACAGCCAAATATAGCAGTAGCCTTTGGAAATTTAAGACCCAACACCCTAGCATTTATTAGAAAAACAAAAACAAATCATTTGCTGTCATTAGAGCAACTTTAAAACTAAATTTCTCTACTAGGTTAACTAAGTAAACTATACATTCACTGCTGTTGTGAGAATTTGGGCCAGTTAGTCAGGATGAGTGGAATTTGTCCACTTTTTATGGAGAATTGTAATGTCTATTAGAAAGATTCAGGAAAAAATGAGAATGATTCAGAAATACTGAATCTCAATGAAAAAAATAAGAAATCTATCCCACCAAGCTCTGAGTTTAAATACCTTTAGAAGCATGGAGTGACGCTTGGGAGATGTACCTTTTAAAGACTTTCCTATCTGTAAGACACTGCCTGCAGAGGCAAGTTTATCTCTCCCCAAGGTCTAAAATAAGAGCAGTGGCTTGGAAAATACAAACCGAGTAGTGGAGGCTTCACATGGCATGAGCTGAACTACTGCTATTTTCCTCTTGATCATCAAAATGCCATTGCTTTTGAAAGCAGAGGTGAAGACCCAGTTTTCCGCCTGACACTTTCTGAGCTATGTGTAGACCAAGAGCTGTCTACAAATCCAGGGCAAGCCTCTTCACTGCAGCTGTTTAATCCACATTGAGAAAGACTTGTTTCACGCTTTGGGAAAGCATGCAACAGTGTTCCCCCTAGATGCTTTGGAAACATTTTGAGACAAGTATTTTTTTTTTCCCCAGTCTAAACCAAGTGTTGTTTGTATGCTAAGGAGCTCCACAATCCTCCTGCACATTTTGGTGAAGGGCTGTCATTGCACATGAGCTCCCATTTTTATTTTAAAGTGCAAATGGGCTAATATGCCTATGAAATGTTATGTATGGGTTTTTTTGCCAGAAAAATCGTATATTATGTATATGCGTGTCTGTGAAATTGCATACTGTGCTGGTTTTGTTTGTTATGGCTTTCTCTTTGGGATAGTTGGGTTTTCCAGAACCACAGATGAAACATTTTTTTGTTGCTGTTTTTATATTTTTTGCAGAAAGACCATTTAGTGCGAATTCAATGTCAAATAAGACATGATACCTTAATTGTAAGAAGATGGGAAGGGAAAGTTGGTTTTTTTTAAAAAAATTTTTTTAATTTTGTATGCAAAAGAAAACGAGTCCTTAATTTCAACATTTTGTTGTGTTTAAATGATGATAAGCACCGTTAAGTTCTGTAACTAACTCACAGCTTTGCAAATTCAGTGGGTGGAGAACAAAGCTGTGTCTTAGCCATGTTAGGAAGACCAATGGCTTCCTGTGTGTTGTGAGTACTTGGGCTGTTTTAGCACTGTTGAGGTGGCACAGGGGACTCTGAGGCATTTCAGCACTATTTAGGTGGCACTAGGGACTCTGAAATTCCTGTACTGTATCTGATGATTTTTGGCATTAGCCGTTAGCCATAGGTAGGCACAGTTTCTCTCCTCACAGTAGGGTTAAGTGTGTGAGTAGCCAGAGCTGTGGGGAAGAGCATGGAGAACAGACATCTGCTGGATGCCTCTCACTGGAGAATAGGATTCCTTTGCTTGGTGGTGAAGTGGATAGGATAGAAGCAGGATTCTCCTTGTTAATCCAGTTAGCTTTTGTTTTTCTTGGTATTCCCCCAAATACGCTGACTATGAGAGATATGTGGGGTTTTTTTATTTTTATAATTGTACAAAATTAAGCAAATATCAAATGTTTTATATACTTTATTAATTTTTTTCAAAAGGTACTTTCTTATAGACATAATACTTTTTTACAGCTTCAGTTGCTTGTCTTTTGGTATTTTTTGTGTTATGGGCTATGGTTAGCCAGAGGCAAATCTATAAGCCATTTTTGTTTGCCAGGACATGCAATAAAATTTAAAAATAAATGAAAATACACTGAGAAATTGTGTTTATGTGTGTGTCTATGTGTTCATCCTTCTGACCTCGGGCCATATTTCTCATATGGAAAGAGAAGAGATACTTCAGTTGAGGTCAAAAAGAGTTTGTTGTCCAAATGGAGGCTAGATTGCCATATGACTGAATTTTATTTTATTTTGGGGTATTTATTTATTTATTTTATCAAAAATAGAATTTTATACAGTATATTCTGGTCATGGTTTCCTGTCCCTCATCTACTTCCAGATCTCCTGTCTCTAAGTTCACAGCTTCTTTCTGTTCTCTGTCTTTAGAAATCAGGCCAAAATATGCAGACATACAGAAAATCCATTAAAAACAGAAATCATAACACATAAGCCAAACACTTGGTAAAAATAAAGGTAACACAGAAAAATAACACATAACGTAAAAATAAAATAAAATCCCAGACAAAGCACTATGAGACCAAAAATCTCCCAAAATGCCATTGAGTTAATATTGAGTGTTTGGCTAGGCATGGGGTTCTGTCCTTGACTGTGGTTTGTATAAGCCAGTGAAACTTCATTTTAGAAAATAAAATTTTGCTTTGCAACAGATTATCAATGGGAGATAACTTTGTGCTTAAAAATAGGAGATCATGTCCATTGTCCCCTCTCAGTGGTGAGACCAGTATCTGGCTTGGACATGTATAAATACTTGTGCATGTTGCCAAAGTGTCTCTGAGTTCATATCTGCATCAGTCCTGCTGTGTGTAGAAGGCACTTTTGGTGTCTTCCATCCTACTGGCTCTTAAAAATCTTTCTGCCTCCTCTTCCCTGAGTCTGAGGGAGGAGGTTTGATGGAGACATCCCATTTAACACTTGTGTTCTGAGGTCTCTGTTCACTCTCTGCATAGTGTCCAGTTGTGAGTTTCTGTATTTTTTTCCCTACTTTCTGTGGGACGAACCTTCTCTGACGACGGCTGAGCAAACACGTGTGTCCTATTGTTAACTACATGACCATCCCATGATGATTAAAAATACCCCCCTCAACACTGAAGAAATAAAATGCAGATCACCCTGGGTATGTGGGAGACACAGTACACATAATGGCCTCTGAGTGAAACAGACCAGGTACTGCCTTTTCATTAGGAACATAAATCAGTAAAATAAATGGTTTCTTACAAAATGATTTTTGATAAATTAAAACTTGTAGACTGACCTAGGATAGCATGCAACCTAAAATACATGAAGAATTTTT
The DNA here is from genome assembly GCA_030674055.1 of Rhabdomys pumilio. NCBI lineage: Eukaryota > Metazoa > Chordata > Mammalia > Rodentia > Muridae > Rhabdomys > Rhabdomys pumilio. The sequence continues at coordinate 11,479,726 of JANHMN010000011.1, forward strand.
CAGATATTCAATATATATATGAAGGACCTAGAATATACCAAAATCTGTTATGTCAATAAATGTAATTATATTGTGAAAATGAAAACATATAGCAAAAAAAGCTGAATCTTACATTATTTACTGAAAAGTGGTGACAGTTTCTCTAAAAATGATTGGGTCGTTAGCACCCATGTGAGGAACAGAAGACTCAACTGTGCAAATGACTCATGCTCAGTATACACTACAGATCACCGGACTCTGGTCTTTTAATAGTTAGAGGCTCTCTTAACCATTTTACAATCCAAAAGTAGATATAAAAGGTTAATGATCTTGTTTTTTTTCTATCTTGAGAAATTTTCTTTCATGGTTTGTCATTGTAGAAACTGTCTTTTTCTTATTAAAATTATAACTAACCTTCTCTCCCTCCAAAAGCCAACACCATGTTTTTCTTTCTTTTATTTTGAGAGTATAATGTGATTATATCATTTCTTCCTTCCCCCTTTCTCCCTCCAAACTTTACCATATACCTGTTCTTGCTGTCTTTCAGTCATGGCCTCTTTGTTCATTAAGTCTCACTGACACAATCTCTTTTAAATAAAAGACTGAGATCATTCCAGACTGTGCCATTTAATGTGGTAGCCACTGGCTATGTGTTACCATAGAGCCATTAAATGGGGCTCTTCAAAATGATGATCACGAATGCACCATATACATACACTTGCAGAGATTTAGAATAAAATGAACAGAAAATCATTGTCCATTATTTAGTGTTGATCACATGTTGAAAAGATAATATATCTTAAGTTGAATTTCCTTAACTTTAAAAATTCTCTTTTTAGATGCCTTCAACCATTTCTGTGGCCCTCTTGTATTTACCAGCTTACAAAATGATCCAATAAGATCACAGAAGGAGGAGGACACAAATACATATTTGCATACATTCATAGTTTTATACAGTGTTACCCAAAAATGTCAAGAAGGTTTGGAGGAATATAAAGTATAGCATCGCTGAAGTCCGAATAATATCCTCTTTCTACAATGGTACAAAGATTAAATTAGCCAAAAGAAGATAGTTCAGGCTTGGTAAACTAGAAGACAAACACAATGGTGAAATTAATAGTAAAAATTAATCCACAGACAGTCTTTATTCATGATGTCCAAAAGTTAGCTTCTTAAGCACAAAGTTCATTAAATAAACAAGTTGGGTCTATGGATAAAAATAATAACTTTATTTGAGGAGTTATTTGACAAGAAAATTTTAACCAGGTAATATTTTTACATTCAAAACCTAATATTCCCATGAGGACATGTGGCAGTATTCATCTATCTCCAGTGATTCTTGGGGACCAAAAATGATGACATACTTTAGAAGGGCCCAGAAATAACAAAAGGATCTGACAAGGGTCATTGGAGATAAGCAGTTAATGTGAAACTTAACTTTTTTTTATTGTTGTTTGTTTTTGTTTTTTTAAGTTAAAATCTTTTTATTGGATATTTTATTTATTTACATGTCAGATGTTATTCCCTTTCCCTACCACTCCCCATAAACCACCTATTCCATCTCTCCTCCTCTTTTTTTGCTTTTATACAATTTTTATTTCATGCAACTATTAAGGTCAGTTCTAGGTTGAGGAGCTAGCAATATAATGGATGCAAATAGTCAAGGAACAAGCAAGACAATAAACACCAACTGTCAAAAAAGAAGCAAGGCAGTAAACAGAGTCCTGTGATCACTCCCATGATCACTGTTTCTAAGGGCTTATCAGAATGACCAAAATATCTGAGCCTTCTTCCCTGTCCTAGCCCAAAGTCATTTTCAAGCCTGACACCTACTTCTTTGTTCTAGCCTAAGATTTAGATTCCTGCCTGAAGTTACTTCTTTGTTCTAGTCTAGTATGAAATGAAAGGTCTAATTAGTGTTTGCAAATCTAAAATTTAAAGTATTTCAAAAGCAAAGGACATGGACACCCTTTCTTGCAAATAGCTACAATCTATAAATTGTCCCTAAATAAGTTTGGAATTTTAGATTTTCATGATGCAAATATAAGGTGTATAGTCATAACTAACAACAACGACAACCAGATGGAGAAGAAACTTCTATTTATAAGGCATGTTGCATGCCAGCCCACAGGCAGTTTATTTCATTAAGATCAAGAAAATGAAAAAAAAAACTTATCAAGTTTTTTAAGCTTGTTTCTTACTTTCCTTTAGCCTTTCTATTCCATTTATAAAATTACTAAACTGTGTAGGAGCCAGAGGACCAGGAAATGTGCTGTGAGATTGTGTCTCCTAGAAATGATAGGAATGGTGTCAGCTGTAGTACCTCAGCAATATGGCCGTGCAAATGACATTTGAACACATGCAGCAACAATAGACATGCTAACTGGGAAGGGGAGAGTCTTACTAGACAAAGAACAGTAGGCAACTTAAGAGTGCTGAGAACAAGAAAATGAGTCTTGCCTAGAGATGAATCCTTTAATTGGTTATCCAATGCCTTTAATTGGTTATCCAATGGTCAGCCCTGAAATCATATAGATTTAAGCAACACTAGATGAGTTCAGCTGCTTATACTTATCTGTTGATGCTCTTGTGTATATGTGTCTGTGTATAGATATATAGAATATATCATAAACGTAACAGTGACACAAAAAGCAGTCATGAATTTGAGAAAGAGCAAAAAGGGAGGGGCTGAAGAGAGCAAAGAGGGGGAAGTGATATCATTATATCTTAACATTTTAAAACATTACTAAAATATGAAAAAGAGAGATTGTTAAAGCTGGAATATAATGAATCATAAGAGATCTTGACATCACTTACTTAACATGAATCATAAGTTATGAAACCTAATTTTGAATAAATCTGTTAGAACTATCTAAAATTTTCATAGGATATATGTGATGCAAGGCTATATTTTAGCTTTAAGTGATATGCTTGCATTAGCTAATATAATAACATAACAATCCTTGTTAGCGTTCAGGCATTCTTGTTAGGAAGGTAAGATTATGCAATAAAAGACCATGTAATAACAGTGGTACATACTAGATCTGGAGAATACAACCAGATTCTTGAGTTGGCCATCTGAAAACTAACAAACGTGGTGCTCAGTCTCCCTTCAAATGTCCTTTTCATCCACATCTACTATTGTGACCAAGAAGACAAGAAGACGAATTAGAGTCCCACAGAGTAGTCCACACACAGTATATATTTTAGGCATTGGAAACTCATTTCTTCTTAAAAGAACTTTGCCACAGAAAGTGACTGTCACATGAATATAGTTCAGAAGTGTGCACTTCATCAGTTTAGAGCGGTGTTTTTTAGTCATGTTGGGTGTGTCTTTGAAATTTATGAGATTTATAACTCCCCACACTAAGCCCAGGTTTGTGTTTGCGCCAAGTGGGTGGCAAGTACTGGCAGGTGAACTTCCCTTTCATGGATTTTATCAGAATTCTCAACCTAAAACCTCAGAGGACCAGCATTTTGTAATCCAAATAAAAGTTAGATATAGAGAGACAGGAAACGGGAAGTACTTTCAAGATGAGAGAGTTAAGATCTGAAGTAACAGAAAATCAAGAATGCAATAAGTACAAGACTCACCTGAGATTTGCTCTATGACCCTGGAACACCACGGCTTTATCACTCAGATAAACTGGGATGATTTTATGCTATGGGTGATTTCTAATCACTGGACACTACCTTATATAGGTTGATCATTGTGTACTTCTGTGTTTCAACTAAGTTTCTACCAGCTGATCTAACAGCCCTCCAACTTATTATTACCTTCGTAATACCACTCTCTCCTTAATAATTAAAACCCATAGAAAGCATATGAAAGCACTTTCAATACTTAGAATGCTGAATGTAGAAGTTTTAAAAGAGCGAAAAACAAAAAAGCACAGATGACCTATTGCCAGATCCTGGGCTGCAAAAATGAATAGAGAATTCTGTCATGTCATTTTACGGGGCGTCCTGCCAAAGACACTTTGGATATGATTAGAAACTTTGTGCTTAGAATTGTGGAAATTACAGTGTCATCTGGCAGCAACACATTTGGTATATTAATACAAAGGCTGACACTTAGTAAATATCCATAAGAGAGATCAAAAGATTGCCTGTGTACAATTTATTCTTCTCTACCTTTGAGGCAACTTATGTCCCTTGCTTTTTCTTTTTGCTTTCTCCAGCCCCTAAAAGTATTGTGAGCCCAATTTACTTACTTGTAAACAGCACAGAGTCAGTAAAAGTCTATTGATTCCCTTCTTTCTCTCTGCAGAAGACACTCATGCTATATTCCATTCTCCCCTCAAGCCTGAAGTTCCCTGCTTAGCTGGTGGTGCTCTTTGGTGGATTGATGGATCGAGCAAAGGCACTATTTGCGTATCACCATGTCTCAAACCTTGGAGATAGTGGCATGCCACCTCCTCCTTATAAACGCCCACCCTCAGGTCCCTGACACCTTCAAGAGTCACACGTAAGGCCAAAAGCTATGCCTAAGCCTGGCCTCACCAAAGCTCACCAAAAATGGCACCATGCTGTTCAGTGGCTGTCTAGTTTTTGGTCAGCATTGAGCAATCAGTGGTAGTTCTGTCTGCTCAGATAGTGCCTAGCTTCTTCCCTAGGATAATATTCTATTCATCAGAGAGCAGCTTGGCTGCCTTTCTCTCTGTCTTTCATCTCCTTCTCCTCATTACTTCTTGTCCTGCAGTACAATACCACAGTCTTTGCTCATCATCACAGCCTCTATAACACTTTGACCTCCCTTGGTGAGGGTGGCAGGAGAGTGAATACCTGGTCTCTCCCATGATTGTAATGCATTCTTTCCCTCCCTGGGGAAAAGCTCTCCTCTGTCTCTTGGCTGAAAGATGATTTTCTTCCAGACTGCCTTCCAATTATTTCCAGTGTGCTTGCACAATACCAATTTCTCTCCTCACGTTGAATGGAATGGGTGTCTTCATGGTGAGGAAATCGGGGATGATGCATACAGGTAAGTGTGAGAAAATGATGCATAGATTGATCTAAGCAAAAGGCTTGTGCATACGTGGTGTCACATGGTCTTGGTTCTCTTTACATTTCCTGTCAAAAACATGACTCAGCTCCTTCTGACACCATGCAAAGCATTTTGGGAATTTGGCATTGAGCAAACCACAGCTCTACGGTTATAGAAAGACAAACCTATGAAGAATTTAGGGATCATTCTCATTGCATGGAATAGGAAAGTGAGCCCTGGGAAGGAATGGAAAGGTACAGAATTTCACAGGAAGGGGATTTTTCAAATGGTTCATACTAAACCAGTTAGCTTGTATCTTCAGTTCCATTTTAGTGCAACCTCTCCTGATCTGTCCATGCCTTAAGCCTCTCTTCTAGGCCGCAGCTCTTCCCTGTTACTCTCTCTTAGTGAGACTTGTCAAGAAAGACTTTGGGGTACAAGTGGTTGTCTGCTGATGACTCCTTCCACCATGCTGGTTTTAGCCATAGACCCTTGTGTCCAGGAAACACTCTAGAACTCATCGCATGAAGCTCCTAGGAGATTTCACAGTCTTCCTTATATGCATTGCCTCCTGATGACTCTGCCAGTTGGGTTAGTTTTTTTTTTTTTTTTAATTCTGTCTCTGAATGCAAAACAGAACGTTTGTTCTTGGTACCTGGATAAATAACGGGCAACATTCTAGATTGCACTTGTAGAAATATGCAAGTGAGTGAGTGAGTGAGTGAGTGAGTGAGTGAGTGAGTGAGTGAGCAAGCAGGTGCCTTTGCATATCTGTCAAGAATTCCTTTTGGAAAACTTTGCTACTCCTTGGCTGAAGAAAAGTAGCATTCCTGATTTAAGCCTGGAACCCCACAGAGCAGGAGTTCTCAACCTGTAGGTCATGACCCCTTTGGCAAACCTCTGTCTTCCAAAAATTATGATAGCAAAATAGCAAAATTGCTCACAGTAGCAAAATTGCAGATATAAAGTAGCACCAAAAATAATTTTGGGGTTGGTTGAGAGTCACCACAACATGAGGAACTGTGTTAAATGGTCACAGAATTAGGAAGGTTGAGAAGCACTGCCGTAGAGGGATGAGGACAAGGGTCTTTCCATGGCAGCATCCCTTCACACTAGTGTGGCAGGAACCAAAACAGGCAACATTAGTAAAGTAGAAAACAAATGAAAATTTGCCTCTGTAACAATTTTTAATGGAAATCTCTCTATATATATATCTATATATATATCGATATATATATATATAGATGATTCATTCATTATATATATATATGGTGATCTCTCTCTATATATATCTCTCTATATATATCTCTCTCTATATAATAGATATATATATAGAGAGATATATAGAGAGAAATCACCAGGGAAAATAGCTAAGAACAAAACTGGATCTTGTGCTAGCTAGTTTTATGTCATCTGAGAGGACACTCTTCAACTGAGAAAACAATCCATAAGATTGGGCTGTAGGTGAGCCTGCAAGGCAATTTCTTATTTGGTGATTGAAGGGGGATGGTTTAGCCCAGCGTGGATGGTACCACGACGAGGCTGGTGGGCCTATGTTCTATGAGAAAGCAAGATGAGAAAGTCACGGGGAGCAAACCAATACACAGCACTGCTCCAAGGCCTCGGCATCAGCTTCTTCCTCTCTCTAGGTTCCTCCCCAGCTTGAGTTCCTGCTCCGAATTCTTCACATGATGAATAGTGATGTGGAAGTATAAGTAAAAACAAATCCATTTTTCCTCAAGTTGCTTTTGGTCAGTGGGTTTCATCAAAGCAACAGTAACACTAACTAAGACAAACTCAATGATCTAGATAGATTTTTTGTATGAATAAATGTTCCATTGATATACAGTTCATACATTCTGGCTCACAGTGCTTACAAGAAATTTCATATAAATAACCTTGCACAATGCTATGAGACAGAAAGGGCAGACAGAAGATACAAAGAGACAGGAAAACGGAGCCTTTGAGGAATAACATGAATGTCTAAGTCAGAAAGCTGGTAGCATCAGCACCACACCAAACCTTTCTGATGGATTCCATAGCTCCTGCTTATGGTACAAGTGTCCCCAGTCATCATTTGATGACTGTTCAGTCATACATTCAACCACACATACACCTAGGAAGCAGAAAGTCTATGGTCTTGCTTTAGGCAAAGAGAGAGTAAAGTTTTAAAACCAGATCAGTATTAGATTAGATCCAATAATCCCAAACACCTCAGGCTCCAGGCAAACATGAGATTCTTCAGGAGCTTCCATTGCCAAGATGATACTAACGACTGACTGAAGTCTACCAACATTGCTACTGAACAATCCCTGCTACAGTTCATTCTTCTTAGAGAATCAGGCATTAACATATTCTTGCCTCTCCTAACTTCTAAACACGATGCTGGAAACACTCGAAGCATTTAATGAGGGTTTAGTAATTCTGTTGCATGGTTTAATAAATGCTATGAAAGCAGGCAAAATACCTACTATGCTTTGCTTTATCTGAGTGGCCTGCAGTAGGAGAAAGGGGTCAAGAAAAGAGGTGCAGATACGGCATATCTAGTGTTGATTTTCTGCACACATATATACTGTTTTCCTTAAGGGTGCCCTTGTCAGTCACACCACATGTAATGTCAGTGGCGAGCTACCACCTATCCTTAAAGGGATTGTGCTGTATTTAGTGGGTAATTCTTTTTATTAAGACTACAGGTTTTACCTGGTCCTCCTTCTCTGTTTCTTCTTGGGTCCTGGATCATCAATAAGGTTCACCATTAATTCTCCTGGACTATCTATGACTTTGCCAGAGACATATTTCATAGAGGAGGACCGCGGGGAGGCTCGCTGTCTATAAGCATAACTTAGGTTTTGTGGAGGCTTCTCTCTATTATATGTGCATTTTATACTTTTAAAGATATGGAAAGTTGGGCTGGAGAGATGGCCTAGTGGTTAAGAACGTTTGTTGCTCTTATAGAGGACCAAGGTTCAATTTCCAGTACCCACGTGGAGGCTCACAGTTATCTGTAACTCCAGTTCCGAGAGATCTAAACGTCCCCTTCTGACCTCTGAAGGTAGCAGGCACACAGGTGATGATGTTCATGCAGACAAAACACTTGTGAACATACAGAAAAATCAATAAATTAAAAAAAATATGGAGAGTTGAAAAACAATGTTCCTTGTACACATATATACTCCACAGATATTATGATTGTTAATATTTAATAGTATATATGTAAGACTTGGGTTTGTCTGTTTGGTTCACAGTATCTGAAGTCTGGGGTACACTTGAAGATACATATATATACAACCAGTATCAATGAAATATTGCATTGCAATACTGTACTTTGAATGACTTGGAGAAACATGCTTTGGGAAGGACATCGGGAGAATGTCAGAAGAGAGCAGCCTGTGGACTCCTTTATATAGAGACCATAAGAACAAATCCCTAATGGTATGCAAATATAAAAGGCCTTCCCTAGCTGTGCTGAAGAAGCCAATATTAATCTGTGTTCACAGATGTTATGAATGATGACATTGTAGAATATCGACAACAGTGAACTCACATGGACCACGTGACTCTATAGCTAGCAGTGATTTTCAACCACATAGTATGAACTGATCATCTAAGATCACGAAGCCAGTCAGAAATCGATTTGAGTGACTACTTGAATTTCTTTTTCATTCTCCTCCTCAATCTTCTACCATTCTATGGTAGCTTACCATTCTGAAGCTTTCCCCTGACTTTCTTGGACAAGGCATGTTCCAGTTTAGCTTGAAACAATTAGCATATTAGCAAGATCTTACAGACGAATTACGCCTTATATTATTTAGTGAACCTACATCTGAATTCATTGTCCCAGTTCTATATGGCATAAAGGCAAGTCTGCATCTTCCTAGTGGGCTGTCTAGCTGAATTAAAATACATAAGACTGGTCATGGTTACCTTAGTAACCATTTTACCTGTATACTGCTGTTTCTAAGATACTTTAGAGACAGAGATAACAAAAAAGAAGTTGATTTCTGTGAGCCTGGATGGAGAGAGCCAGTCTCATCAAAGTTAAGGAATGCTTTATTCTTCAAAGACCTTAAGTACTCATGTTGTTCCAGTTTAGCTAAAGCCTGCCTTGAAAAGAGACCCGGGATGCGTTTTCCACTAAGTTAATCCCACAGAAGGCTTCCTCAATTAAATCAAGCTTTAGGGTCGGAGAAGTAGACAAGTGAATTAAGCCCTGTGACTCAGCTCCTCCTTCCTTGTTGTACAGCCAGGAATGTGAGAAGGAAATGAGCTGGACAGAATCTATGCTCCAGATCCATGAAGCAAGGGGCCTGGCCCTGAACACACCCAAGATGCTTTTCCAACAAAATACCTGTGCATTACAGTAAGTCTGCTCTAGTACTTGGTCCAAGTGAGTAAGAAGCTCACATTTATGAGTCTGGAAAGAAGATGAATAAGAAAAAGGCATGTACCCATGCAAAGGGGTTTTGGGTGGAGCAGCATATTGGCATTAACAGGAAGTGGCTGATTCATTACCTCAGGCTAGTGCCCCTGCTATCATTTCAGAAATACAAAATTATAACATATAACTGATATTTTTACACAGCTCCAATGGAAAATAGTCTGAGACTGCAGTAATAAGACAAGAGAGGAGAGGAAACCACTCAGTCAGGTGACTCAGTGTGAGGTAAAGTCCTGACACAGTACCTTTAGCCTAAACTTGAAACTGAACTCGGTTGTGTCAAGTTTGAATACAGGAACTCAAACTGAAGCTAAAGATCTTGGAATTCCCTTGTTAATCATCAATAAAAGCCTCTTTCTGAGATAAGTAAATTCCAGCCCCTTCCAATTTTTTGGTGTTCCAATAAATCTAAAGACAGCCATGGTTGCTGACTGTGGAGAGTGGAGTGTTAAGGTGAAGCTATGTATTCAAGAACAAGCTTTCTGAAGTGCGTCCAGACACTAATCCAACAGTATCGCATTGCTTAGACTGCACAAAATTTCCTTTAATTTGCAGGTCTCTGTTAATTGGCAGCAAAGTAGTTTTGTTTTTCTCCTCTTCTTTATAGTACTGAAAATTGAAACAAGGATTTGGGTATGTTAGACAACCACGCACCACTGATCTTCTGGCCCAGCCATGTTTATTTCTATTTTGATACTGTACAGGGTCCAGCTTGCTGCCCAAGCTGTTCTTGAGCTCAGTATTTAACCCTATCAGGCCTGAGCTAATACTTTCACATTCACATCAGAGTATGGCAGATTGGTTACCACTTATACTATATGCCAAATTATGTAGGTCAGCATTCCCAAGTTAAATTTTCTCTGATATCATTACTAGTTGGAGTGATTTTATTTAAGTTATTACATCTGTCTGCAACTCAGACCATAGGGAACCAGAACCATGTGTCTATTCTAATACATATATAAAAAAGATGAGTCTTTTAATAATCGGTAATGAAGTAACGAGATATAAATAAATATTTATGATTCTTAACACAGCAACAAATAATATTGCTCATTTATTTATACAACACATACACACATGTCACCTACATATGGTGTAGTTTCCTCCATCAGAGGTTACAAATACATTTAGAAATGATCCTCAAAAAAATTCATTTTATCAAGCAAAAACTAATCAACCACATGGTCAGTTACTGATCCGAATAATAAAGAAAGGTTAAACAGGCTAAAAGCGGTACCTGTGGAAGACCGATGGTATTATTAGATCTGAGGGTCAAGAAATTTCCCATGCTTCTGGACCAGTAGGGTTAATATAGGAAAAGTTGCCACCTTACCAAAAGCAATCTACAGATTCAATTCAATTCAATTCCCAATACTCCAACACAAGTTTTTATAGACTTTGAAAGAACAGTTCTCAACTTCATATGGAGAAATAAAAACCCAGAGTAGCCAGAAAAAATGCTCAACAATAAAAGAAGTTTTGGAAGATAAAACATCTCTGACTTCAAGCTATACTATGGAACAATAGTGATAAAAACCACATAATACAGAGACAGACAGGTTGATCGATGGAATATAATCAAAGACCCTGAAATAAACCCACACACCTATGAACACTTGATTTTTGACAAAGAAACCGAAAATCATACAATGGAAAAAAGAAAGCATCTTCAACAAATGGTGCTGGTCTACTGGGAGTCTGCATGTAGAAGAATGCAAATAACATCCACATTTATCATCCTGCACAAAGCTCAAGTCCAAGTGGATTAAAGACCTCAACATAAAACCAGATACATTGAATCTAATAGAAGAGAAAGCGAAAATAGCCTTGAATAAATTGACACAGGAGAAAATTTCCTGAACAGAACACCAATGGCTCAGGCTCTAAGATCAACAATTGATAAATGGGACCTTTTGAAACTGAAAAGCTTCTGGAAGGCAAAGGACACTGTCAATAAATCAAAATGGCAGTCCACAGATTGGGAAAAGATCTTCACTAACCCTACATCTGATAGAAGGGTTAATATCCAAAATATATAAAGAACTCTAGAAGGTAGACTCAAAAAAAAAAAAAAAACAAAAGACCAATTTAAAAATGGGGTACAGAGATAAAAAGAGAATTCTCAACCGAGGAATTCTGAATGGCCAAGAAGCACTTAAAGAAATGTTGAACATTCATAATCATCAGGGAAATGCAAATCAAAACAACCCTGAGATTCCACCTTATGCCAATCAGAATGGCTAAGATCAAAAACTCAAGCTGCTGAAGATGTGTAGAAAGGGGAACACACCACCATTGCTGGTGGGATTGCAAATGTGTACAACCACAGTGGAAATTAATGCGGCAGCTTCTCAGAAAACGGGAAATAATTCTACCTGAAGACCCAGCTGTATAGCTCCTGGGCATATACCCAAAAGATGTCCCACCATACCACAGAGACACGTGCTCCACCATGTTCATAGCAGTCTTATTCATAATAGTCAGAAACTGGAAGCAACCCAGATAGATATTCCTCAACTGATGAATGGATACAGAAAATGTGGTTCATTTACACAATGGAATACTATTCAGCAATTAAGAACAAGGACATCATTAATTTTGTAGGGAAATGGATGGAACTAGAAAACATCATTCTGAGTGAGTTAACCCAGACCCAAAACGACATGCATGGTATGTTCTTACTGATAAGTGGATATTAGCCCAAAAGTACAAAATACCCATGATATAACCCACAGACTTGAAGAAGTGAAACAAGAAGGAAGATCCAACTGAGGAATCTGGGTGAGAGAGGGAAAGGGGACGGGATAAGGGGACCAGGATCATGTATTGAGGGAGAGAGAAGAGAGAGCCAGGGAAATGAATGGAAATGGACAGCTGCCAGGGGTGGGGAACCTCTAGAAAATTTCAGAGACCTCGGATGGGGAGGCTCCCAGGATTCAGTGTGGGTGACCTTAGCCGAAATGCCCAACAGTGGGGATATGGAACCTAAAGAGATCACCTCCAGTAATCAGACAATACCCCCAGTGAAGGGATGGAGACATCAACTTACCTACAAAACTTTTGACCCAAAATTGCAGGGACAAAGATGGAGGAGAGACTGAAGAAATGAGTGTCCAGTGACAGGCCCAATATGGGATCCATCCCAAGGGCAGGCACAAATCCCAGACACTATAACTGATGCTATGTTGTGCTTGCAGATAGGAGCCTAGGATGCTTGCCCGCTGAGGGGACCTACCAGCAGCTGACTGACATAGTAGGTAAATACTCCCAGCTAAGATTGGATGGAGGTTGGGGTTCCATATGGAAGAGTTAGGGCGGATTGAAGTAATGGAAGAAGTTGACAACCCCATAGGAAGCCCAATGTGTCAACTAACCTGGACCTCTGGGAGCTCCCAGAGACTGAACTACCAACCAAAGAACACACATGGACTGGTCACAAGCACTTACGTAGCAGAAGGCTACCTTGTCCGGCCTCAGTGGAGGAGGAGTATGGTCCTAATATTTTAGAGTGGAGATAGCTCAGAGAAGGGGATATGGGGGGAGGGGCACACTCTCAGAGACAAAGGTTAGGAGAATGGGGGAGGGGATATTTGGAATGTAGATAAATAAATAAATAATAAAAAAAGAAATTCTCTATGAGATAAACAATTGAGTAGAGACCTGTGCATGTTGAAAGGAGACATATAAATATGTATGTAGGAGAGTTAGAAAATTGGTAACAGAGAATCCAAAAACCTGTGCACACACAGACTGGTAGCATTATAGAAACAGAAAGAATAATAGCTATAGACTGTAATGCTTGAGAATCTACAGGACCCCACTTCCCAACAACTTGAACAGAAACAACTATATTTGGCTTTGTGCTTTTTATCTGATACCCTGTGCTGTCTGGGAAAGGCATTGTGCTCATGTAGGGTAACGGCATCTAAACTCCTTTTATAACAAATGTACTTGTAAATGTTTTAGGAAGCTTCTACAGAAGTGGGTTTCCATAGGACATTTTCAAATGTCACTACTGGTCCCTTACCATACCCCCTGCTGATTTCCCAGCCCTTACCCCATTTAACTCTTCCTGTTCCATTATACTCTTTTCTCTTTACACATCATCTCTGTTCAACTCTCTTCCCTTGAATCCCTCCATGGTCCTTCACTGATTTTCTTTCTTCTCTGGGCATTCTGATTTTTAGACACACATATCTAAAGATTCAAAGAGAGCATCCACTTATGAGAGGTAATATTTGGCTTTTGTCTTTCTGAACTTGGGTTACCTCACTCAGAATGATTTTTTTCCAGGCCCACACGATTCTTGTCAATTTCAGAACTTTATTTTTCTCTACAGCAGCATAGTATTCCATTGTACAGATGTTCCACATTTTTGTTATCCATTTATCAGTTGATGGACATGTAGGCTATTTCCATTTACTAGGTATTATGAACAGAGCATCAGTGAGCATAGATACATAAGTATCTTTATAGTAGGATATAGAGTCTACTGAATAAATGCTGAAGAGAAGTGTAGTTGATTCATGTGAGAGAGCCCTTTCTGACTTCTTTAGGTACTTCCATACTGATTTCTATACAGGTACTCCCATCAACAATTAATAAGCATTTCATTTTTTTCATATTCATGTCTGCATAGGTTATCATTTTTTAATTCTTAGACATTTTTACTGAAGTGAGATGGAAACTCAAATCAGATTTAATTTGATTTGAAATTTGAAATTCTTATTGCTGAATATACCACATAGAGTTTGGGAACATGAAGAAATAAAACTTGTATCCTGATACTAACCTGGATGGTTGAATACCAACCTTCATTCTTGTTGGCTACTTTCATAGTCTTGCTGTATTATATGCTTGTTATTGGGGTGGGGGACAAAGGGAAGTAAGAAACCAACAGTCTTATTCAGCTGAAATCCTGAGTGCTACAGTAATGACTGGACTGACAATACATACTCACAGTAGTGGCATTTTATGTTATAGAATTAACCAACTACTTCTGATTAGATTTAAAGCTCACTCTAAAAAGATGGAATTCATACCGAGTATGGCTAATGAGACCAAAAACCCATGGGTAGCTCAAGACCATACTACTATTGTTCTGCTAAATGGACATAGTGTTAAACCATATCCTAATGACTTATCTCTATAATCATACATTAGTGTTGCTTTCAACTATCATCAAAGAAGCTTCCTTTTTCAGTATATGGGAATACATTCAGAGACTCACAGGGGAATACTAAGAGACTCTGATGTGCTCAGCCCTAAATGGGTCATCTGTATCAAACTCCCAAGTCTCAAGGATCATTATTGAAAAGGGGTATGGAAAGACTACTAAGAGCCAGATATAGTGGATGACTGAAATAACGCAGTGTTGATGTGCATGAAGAGATTTGGCACATGAGAACTTACGAGTCCGTGTTTTTGTGTGCAATACATGTAACAAGATTAAACCAGGCTAAAATCTTAGCAGGGACTGGGAAGCAGGTCATGAGGTGTCACCCTGTCTTGGGAGATATAGACATTTGATGGCTGCTGAGGGTAGGGAACATAAGGTTTCCTTAGGGATGCAGCCCCTGAAAGCCTACCCTTGCTCCAGTAGATGGTCCTACACCCATGTGTTGGCAACACTAAGAGGAGTCTATGGCATTTTTTTAAAAAAAGCACATGAATTTGGATGAGAAAAGTGGTTGTGGATATGCCAGGGGGGTGCTGGAGGGGAGACAGGGGAAGAATTGGATGAAAAATAATGGGGGTTATATTTGATCAGAATACATTATACGCTTTTGTGATGTTCTCAAAAAATATAAAAAATATTAAAAGACATTCACAGTGTCTAGAGACAGACCAAGAGTACTAGGTAACAAGGTCAAAATTGGGGGAAGATACCTGATCATATCATATGGAGTGAATAAAACCCATTCTATGGGTTTTTTAAATTGAATCTTGTATTCACTTTTATTTCAATCCCTCAGTCTAGTTGGGCTTTCTGCTCATTTTATGTGGTGGTCTAAGTTGTAATTGGGGCCTCAAGTCCATTCAGTCTATAGATTCAGGTCTACATTAAGGATACTACAGTCCTATCTGCTCCCTAGTCATCGGTCCATGATCCTTGTTTTTCAGAAGTTTTGTTTCTCAGATGTTCATGAGCAATATCAAGACTATAGCATTATCCACATGGGCTCAGAAGCATGGCTGTCTCTTTAATGCTGTCTAGGTTCTGTCTGCTGGCATTCACGAGTAGTATATCCACATAAAGTCTTAATGTGTTCTTGGGCCAGGTGTGTGTGTGTGTGTGTGTGTGTGTGTGTGTGTGTGTGTGTGTGTGTTTGCTAGTTTAGATTTTTGGTTTTATATTGTTTTTGTCAACTTGACACAAGCTAGAGTCATTTGGAAAGGGAGAACCTCAAATGAGAAAATGCCTTCATCAGATTTGTCTGTAGACAAGTCTTTCTGCCATTTTCATGATGAATAGTTGATTTGAGAGGCCTAGCTTTCTGTGGGCAGTGTCATACTGGGCAAGTGGTCCTGGATTATATAAGAAAACAGGTTTGAGCAAGCCATGGAGAACATCCAAGGAGACCAATTACTTTGTCTCTGTGTTCCTACTTTGAGTTACTATTTGGCTTCCCTGAACGGACTATGATCTAGGATATATAAGATAAATAAACCCTTTCCTACTCCTCTTCCTCCTTCTCCTCTTCCTTTTTCTGTTTCTTCTTCTGTTCCCCCTCCTCCTCCCTTTCCTTCTCTGTCCCCCTCTCCTCTTCCTCCTCTTTTTCTCCTTCATTTTTTTCTCTCTCTGAAGAAAGTCACCTATCACCATCATATTCTTTAATTTTTTTCTTTGCCCCAAATCTATGAGTTAGAGAGTTATAGCCAACTTTACATAAAACATTAGCAAATCACTATTCAATTCTACTTTGAAACTTCTTTTCTTAAGCCAACAGCACTTGAACAACTCTTATTTTGATAAAGGAGATATATGTACCTTACCAGAAAAAAACAAAAAGAGTGAACTTAATATTCTACTCTATCACAAATATTTTAATAAGTGTTATAAATTTCTTCTCCAATACATTATCCATACACTTGTTTATCTTGCTTTAGTTCTTGACCTAAAATTAGACCTGATGATAACAAGTATACCGAGAAGATCCCCTCGTGTAAAGAATTAATGTGTTACTGTAACAATGGAAGTAATTGGGACAAAATATAACTGAAACTAAAGAATACCTGCTTGGAAGTTTTGATGAAAAAGACAACAGATTCTTTTTCTTATCTTCCCGAAGGCACAGTTGCTTTAGACATTCAGTAGACAATTTTTTTGTAAAGAATGATAATGCTGACAGTGTGCATTGTCCATTTATAAACCAAATGTACATTTCATTTTTTTTCACAAATAAATAATCTAGTAGTCTTCGAAAATGGAAAGCATATTATCTTTCCAAAGGTCACACATCGTCTGCTTTGTCACTGAGGGAGGTTGGGGGAGGAATTGAAGCAGAGGCCATGAAAGAACACTGCTTTACTGGTTTGCTATCTGTGACTTACACAGTCAGCTTTCCTACTCAATACCACCTGCCAAAGGGTGGCCCCACCCATAATGACCTGTGCCTTCCCATCAATCATTAACCTGGAAAATGCCTGACAGACATGCCTCTAGACCAACCTCATGGAAGCATTTTCTCAGTAAAGAATTCCTCTTCCCAAACTCTAGTTTGTGCCAAGTAGACCGAAATCCAACCATGACCTTTGAGAATTAAAGAGAGACAATACTGAGGCCCAATGGTCTTGTCTTTGCTCCACAATTATACGTGAATTTATAAAAACCATTGTTTTAGATTCCTTCTTAGGAGAAACCAAAAGAAAATTATAGACATACACTGAGCCACTCGTCATTCTCAGAAATTTAGCAAATTGATTTTGGAAATAAGACAGAATTGGTAGAAATATAAAACATGAGAGCCCAAACTGTTGTAAGTCTGAGATGTTAAGGAAACACCAAGAAAGGGCAGAGAGACTTTAGCTAATGGGATCAGAGAGACCATTCACAAAGGAGTCATGCTCCACCTGGAGATTTTGATTTTTCAGGCAAAGACAGCCAGGAATGCTTCCCGAAAAATAAGCAAATTAATTAAATAAAACATGCATGTCTATATCAGGGAAGGGCATCACTTTGCCACAAAACTTTAACTGGGGTTTTCAATTCAGGTGCACAGGGTGTGGAAAAGAGTGTTGAAAGACGAATCTGGTAAGGCTGGTTGCAATCTGGCAAGGTCACGGTGTGACAAGCTTGCCAGAACTTTGAACTTGATTTACATAAATATGGAGCACGGCAATTCAACCACGTGAGAGAGAAACTTGGGGAAGCATTGAACAGGACTGAGGCATTCTAAAAATGTCACCCTGTAAACCCCATGGCAGTGGATTAGAGGAAACTGCAGGACGGGCGAAAGTGCTGGATAAGAAGCTACAAAATGCCTCCAGGTAGCGTTCAGGAGAGCAGCCTTATAGAACATTATAGACTAGCTTAAACTCTCTGGAAAACACTCATCTCAATCAGTGTCTCCTCCTCCAGCCAGAACACCGGGCAGCTCACAGTCACGACTCCTTTTGTGCACCTCACTTCTCAAGGTCAAGAGAAAAATCAATGTGTTCCTTGGAACAATCCTTTTATACCGAGCACTCGGAGAATCACGCTTCTTTTTCTGGCTCATTTCCCTCAATTTGGAAATACTCATTCAAAGCTGAATTGCCCATCTGATCTGAACCACTGAGAACTGTGACGGTGTTCGACCCCTTGCAGTCTCTAACACTAACAAAGGACACGCCTTGGACAGTGCAATCAATAGCTGTTGAGTCTGGAAGACAAAATGAGATCAGGAAGAACCTTGAAGTGAGGTGGCAGGATACTGGAAAACACTTCTTACTCATTTTTGAAAATTATAAACTTAAAAAAAATCAGTGGAAGATTAAATGAGTATGTCAAATCTTATTTTTCTTGCACTTTACATTCACATTTTCTGTCCCAACATTGCAATTTATTAAAATACACTTCCAATGTATTTCATTCTCTGGATATGAAATCCACAACTATGACACCATCAGTAGCAAGCACTGAAGGACTTTATCATTAGCATCCCCCTGCCCCTGGAGCTAAACATGACTTTTTTAACCTAGGGCAAACAATTTTTCAATCATGGTTTTACATTTGATGAGGTTCCATTAAGAAACCCTATGGATGTCCTACTTCTAATAGGCAAACACATAAAGAGACGGTCCAAGCACTTCATTAAAAGCAGGAAGATTAAGGCAGAAGATTACACAAGCTGCCACCCACACTGGTGTTGCAAGGCTAACAGTCAGCCTGAATCACCACCCTAAAGCTGCCTGTATTCCTTCCAACTCCTGGCTTCAGCTTACCATTCAAGATGCAAGAAAGTAAAATGTTAGTATTGGTGACCAAGAAAGCAGGTGTGTTTCTTTTTCCTTAGTTACCTTCAGCCCTGGGGCAACAATTGTTTCTTGTTTTTTCACTTAGTAAACAAATCTTCTGGGTGGTAATTAAAGAATTTATACAAGTCTTAAGATCACGAAGAATAATATTTGGTCTTGTTTCTAGCAGGAGAGGCACTGGTTTGTTATCTCAGAAACTAGCTTTTAAATAAGCTTTCTCCACCCAAGGCTCCCATCAGCCACTGTGGTTGCAGGTTGTTCAGCCCTTCCTTTACCAGATTCTTTTCTCTTCTTTTATCTTACTTCATGCTGTCCTAACCTGCAGTGTTAGCTCTGTCCTGCAATCCCAATGATTCTTAGAATATTCAATCAATTTTTGTTTCCATGTTCTGTCTTTTCATTCTCAGCTATCTATGATTTTCTGCCTTCCTCCCAGATATGTATGCCCCTCTTACATCATTTTCCTCTTTTTTTAGTCAATTAAAATGTCATTAAACTAATTTATTTTTTGTTATCTTGCTTCTGGATTGCTAATCTCTTTTAAACTGAGAAATTAAAAATATATTTGGTCTACTTGGAATCCATTTTAGTGTACCAGATAATGTAAGCAGGTGATGGCAGATCATGAGCCAGTATCATTGAAAACTAATTTACCGATCTTCACAATAATAAATATAAATACAACACAGCAATGAGATTATAAATGGAATGAATAGTTGTGTGAACAAAGAAAGATCAACCTGGTTGCTGTTCTTGAATACTGAATTTCATATCAAATATCCAGGCAGCCAATGAGAGAAGGGAAGACAGGAAGCCAGTGGGTTAAAGAACAATCATGGTGTAGTTAGAGGCCAGAGAAACTGGACATTTGTTCTGTTAAGGTTTTAAAATTGATGTAAGATTTTCATAATGTACTGAATTCATAATGAATTGAGTTGATCTACCAGTAATCTGGGTACTGCGAGAAATTAAAATGCTTTCCAAGGGGATTAAAGTGTGTGTGTGTGTGTGTGTGTGTGTGTGTGTGTGTGTGTTTTGGAGAAGGTGGATGTTAAAATTTTATGATGCCATTTCAAGCACTCAATTAAGAGTCACTGTTTTTCAACAGCATCATACAATGATCTAGAGATGAAAAAAAAATTCTTACTAGAAACAGCCTAGTGTGGGCGATTACACACAGAGCAAATCAAAACAACATAACAACCTAATTCCAGAAAGTCTTTGTATTTTAGTAAAGATGCAAATGAAAACATATCCACCCTTGGGAAATTACTTAATAAAACAAAGTTAAAGGCTGGGAAATGGGTTTTGTTGGTAAAGTGCTTGCTTTGCAAGTTGGAAGAGGAGTTTGATTCCCTGAGCCCATGCTAAAACAAACCAAACCAAACCAAACCAAAACAAACCCCAACATCCCTCCCCAAAAAGAGAAAGAAAGGAAGAAGGGAAGGAAAAATGAAAGGAAGGAAGAAAGGAACAAAGGGAAGAAGGGAGGGAGGGAGGGAGGGAGGGAGGGAGGGAGGGAGGAAGGAAGGAAGGAAGGAAGGAAGGAAGGAAAGAAAGAAAGAAAGAAAGAAAGAAAGGAGGAAAGAAAGGAGGAAAGAGAGAAAGAGAAAGGAAAAAAATAAACAACCAAAATTGAATGCAGCAGCATGTGCCCAACACTGGGTCGGTAGGGACAGGAGTCCTCTGTGGCTTTCTGGTCAGCCAATGTATCCTCCTTGGTTATCTCCATGATATCAAGACATCCTGTCTCAAAAAAGGGTGCAGTGGGGTGGGTAGTATCTAAACAAGGCAACTGCCTGAGGTGGTGTACAAGCACGCTTGAATGTGTGTGTGACTCTCTCTCGCGCGCGCACACACACACACACACACACGTATGTTTACCT
This sequence comes from Rhabdomys pumilio, assembly GCA_030674055.1. NCBI lineage: Eukaryota > Metazoa > Chordata > Mammalia > Rodentia > Muridae > Rhabdomys > Rhabdomys pumilio. The sequence goes on from JANHMN010000011.1 coordinate 11,500,475, forward strand.
ATATAGGATCACATATATGTGTACCTGCATTCACATAAACACAAGTACATATGTGCACATACACACATTCGAAAAAAGAACAAGTGAATATTAGCAAAGCTTAAACCCTCAAAGGGAGAAGTGGACACTGGCTCCTATATCTCTTCAATAAAGTTTCTGTAGTTGACACCCAATTGCAAACGAAAGAAACAGTTTTCTATTGGAGATAAGAAACACTTTAGGGTAGACCCCATACCCAACAGTAGGTGGCCAACTGTTTGGTTTGTTTTGTTTTAGCATGGGCTCAAAGGATCAAACTCATCTCCAGACGTGCAAAGCAAGCACTTTACCAACAAAGCCAATGTCCAACCCTTAACTTTGCTTTATTAAGTAATTTCCCAAGGGTGGGTATGGTTTGTGGACATTTTGTCTAATAACCAAGTTTCTCTCAATGAAACAACAAAAGTTTGGCGATACAGGCTCTTCAGCACAGGATGCTACCAGAGGAGACAGGGTCAATCTTGAGATACTGAACATAAAGCTCAAGCCCTAAAACTTTGTGGCAGTGGACAATATATTACAAAATAAACAGAAAATCAAGTAGTGCTCGGGAAAATGTCGAGAAAATTCAGTGAAAACTGAAATTCACTGAAAGGTATGTTAAAGAGTCTCAGCTGGTAGCAAAAAGTCAAAAATAGTGACATTCTAGACAGCAAAGGCAGGGGAATGACCTGAGACAGGATACATCTGTAGACAAATAGAAAGAGCAAAGGTAACCCAGTGTGCTCTTCACAGTGTGTGTATGTTGGGATACCCGACAACAACACGCACAAGGGCTGAATGTGAAACAATGGAATTTTTCAGAATAAGCACTAACATCTCAATCAATCAGGCTGTGACTATCAGGATAAACCCTAAGAAGGGAAAACCAATTTATAGTTAATAAGCTAATTGGCAGGTTAGTAATTGAAAAGAAGGCAAGCAAAAAATAAAAGTGAATAAATGGATGCAGCAGACACAGGAAACCCAACAATTTATGGTCACTTGTGACCTGAAAGACTTCACACTTCAAACTGGTAAAAGAAGGAAATACACATTCAATTTATGAGCCATCCCCTGTCTTAAAGATGTCTGAGGATCAAAACAAAGGTGGGCAAGATGACAAGCAGACAGGAAACAGAAGGTGGGTGTGATTATAGACCTCTTCACGTGATACCTGCTTTGATGCAGGGAGCGAAATTTATGTAACATAAGTACAAAGTGAGACACGTGAGAACTTTCAGTCACTGGCAGAGCACACAATTCAATTCAGCAGAAAGACAGAATGCTTGAATTATACAATCAACGACATTGATCTTGACAGTTCTGAGTATAAAATAATGACAGAGCATGTTCAACAGAAAAAAAGATACTGGGCATTATTTTAGGAAGGTATTAATTTTTTTAAAAAAATATTTGCATGTTAACTAATATGTTTCTAGTGTGACCCCTTAGGAACTGAATTAATAAAAATATAAAATTTAAACTATTTCAGAAGACATTCAAGTAAAAATAGGAGGGAGAAAAACTTTAGTATGCAGCTAAAATAGGTAAAACAGTAGCGTTTCCTTTGTAGTTATGTACTCCTAAAGGAAAATGTTTATGTTTCATGAATAAAGTTTATATCCTTATGTTAAGACACTAGTAAAATTATATCAAATGGAAGACCAAGAAAACAATAGAAAACTAAAATACAACAGATAATTTTCAAAAAGCAAGATTTGGTTTTCCATATAATTAGATAAAGGAGTTAGTTGTTTTAGCAAGAATGACTAAGAAATTAAAAAGGGTAAGTCGAAGTTAGGGAGGAGGCAACAGGACAGAATGTATTAATACAGACATTAGAAAGAAAAGTCAAGTGGTATATACGTTTTTATCAGTAAGTGTGTAACTGAGCTTAAAGGAAACGAGCAAAGCGATTGTGAAACATAGTGTACCAAAAACAGACACAAGGAAAATCAGTAAGCATAAATACAGATATTCCTACATATGGTCTTTAAAGAAAGTTTTCACTTACATTATCTCATAAATATCTTTGCAGGCACGGATGGCTTAGAAAGTAAGTTTCCCCAAAATTCACGATGGAAAGAGAAGGAACAAGTAATCGTAGACTGCATGTTTTTGTTTCCATTCTTGATTTAGATGATAACTTTCCATCAATAACAGTCATAAATATTAGTGAATTGTTACCTATGGGATGATGGTGCCAACCGCGCTGTCTACGCTGGTAGGGAGAGACTCAGCAATGCCTGTTATAGAATGCCTTGCCACGTGAGCATGTCGTGGCTCATCAGTGACAGCTTCGGTCATTTGGAATACTACAAACACAATAAAACATGGTAAATAATTTGAAGTGTGCTCAGAAAAATCTAGTGATATAATTAATGAACGAGGACATCTGAAAAAATAGGTGAAAAGACATAAAAAGCAAAAGAAACAAACAAAAACCATCTAAAACATGTTAGATGGGTTGTATGCTGTGAACAAGCAAAACTTTAAAGATCTTAGGGACTATAGAGATGGCTCAGCAGTTGAAGGCATGTACTGCTCTTGCAAAGAGCTGGAGTTCCTCCCCAGCACTCACATCGAATGGCTCTAAACCTCCTGTAACTTCAGCCTCAGAAAATCCTCTTCTGGCTTCCACTAGCACCAGCACTCACATGCATTTGCGCATCTGCACCCCACTCCCAGTCACATATACACATGCATGCTCGCACACGCGCGCGCATGCACACACACACACACACACACACACACACACACACACAGGCACACAGGCACACAGGCACACAGGCACACAGGCACACATAAAGGCATCCACACTTTAAAACAATGCATTTAAAATAATAAAACTAAATATGTAAATATAAAAACTTTGGTGGATGTAATGATATACGATGTTAACCCTAATCAAAGGAAGCTAGGATCAGTGCTATAATTTCATTCATAATGAACTTGAAAATGAGGATCATGAGGAGTAACAGACATTGATGAAGTGGTCCACTCTCAGGAGAAGTAGTAATGTTTAGTATATGTGCACCTCACAGCACAGAATCCAAACTTGTTATCTGACATTGGTAAAGGTGAAACAAAACAACAAACAAACAAACAACAACTAGATAAAACCACTAGTACACCTGGCGCATTTTCAATATTACTGCTGTGGCATTGGGTGAAACCATGGAAAAAAATTCCACAAGGATAAGAAAACTCCTGAACAACTCTGTCACTGTGATTTAGCTCAATTTTAAGGTGTATGTTACCTCACAGCAGTACAGTGCACATACTTCTCTGTGTTCTACAGAATATTCACCAGGAAATATCACATTCTGGGCCATAAAAAGAACTTTTACAAATTTAAAGGAAAAAAGTAATATGAAATCTGCTTTTCAGCCACAACAGAATTGAAATTAAAATAGTAATAAAAAAAAAAAAAAAACAAACAAGTGACTTTGGACCTGATGGCTCAAGCCTGTAATTTACACTCAGGATTCTGAAGTCAGAGGATCATGAGTTTGAAGGTTACCTAGTCCTATGCAGTAGGTTCCAGGCCAGCCTACTTTACAGAACAGCAAGAGCCTCTTTCAGAAAATGATCAAACAGAGAAAGGGAATCTGCAAGCATTTGGACGTTAAACACCATACTTCTAAAAAAAAAGAACCACCTCAGGGGAAACTTCAAAATATTTTAAGTAAATGAAGATAAAAATAAAACTTATTCAGGGGGAAGCTGAGTAAGGTGCATGCTTGTAACACCATCATTTGGAAATATGAGGCTTTAATTTGGAGCTAGCCGCAGTTATAGGAGTTCAAGGCCAACTTTAGCTGCATAGCAAGACCTTGTCAAATAACACAAATTTGCCAGGATTAGCAGACCCCAGCAAAACACATGCTTCAAAAAAATTTATACAATTACATGCACATTTTAGAACACAAGTAAGATCTTGAATCAATAACTTAATTATGCAGACAAAACACAAACTAATGAAAGAAAACTAGGAAAAGTAACTAAAGAAAACAGGCAATGCAAAAATAAAGCAAGCAGACCAAAAATAAAAATGGGAAGGGTAGTCTGTAAGGTTGAAAATACGAATGAGATAGAAAAATATGACTAAATATTGTTTTTATTGGCAACAAAATTGATAAACCTATAGCTGAGGAAAATACAAAGATACAAAGAATAGTTAGAGTATTTAGAAGCCACCATAATGGGAAATGAAATAGAGGTCACTGTGTTAGGCCCCAGGACATCAACAGGGCCATCATGAGAAGCTATGACAACTCTGTTTACAAACTCGCTAACTTCGATTAAACAGACAGATTTTATAAAGTTACCTTACAAAATTCTTACAAAGGGAAGTAAATTATTTACTGTGCCTGCCTAGTAAATAAAGAGAATCAATAAATAACCATCAATAAAATAACACTAGGCCACAGTGGCTTTAAATATTACAGAGAAAGTTATTTCAATCCTTGATTATTTTCCCCCCAAAAGAAATAAATAGAACACATGATAATGCATTCTATAAGGCAAATGTGACTCTAATATGTGACTCTAATATCAAAAGCCTGGTAAAGATAGCACACAGGAAGGAAAGCTGCACGCCAAAAGCTCATTTGCACTTGGCACAAAATCTCAGAAAATTATAAGCAAATTAAATACAAATATGCCTAAAAAGTAGTGTATGTGCCATCAACCAAGTGAGATTTATACCAGGTATGCAATTATTTGTTAAACATTTAAAAATCAATGTAATTTACACATCAAAAGGCTGAGGAAAAATTATATTGCACAAGAAAGGTATTTGATAAAAGCTAACACTCATTTATGAATCAAAAACAGCAACAAAAATCTAGTCAATTTTTTTTAAAAAAATCTAGTCATTTTAAAACCTTTGTAGCTAAACATATGAGGAACTTTCTCAGAATATAAAGTAGGCCTATATTCATGTTGATGATAGAAAGTTGGAGTCTTTCCTTATGATCAAAACAAGGCAGAGGCACTCTGCCATCATTGTTATTTAGAGTTTTGCTGAAGGTTCTGATGAGACAAGAAAGAAGAATATCCAGCCTTATCTTTGCTTCCAAAAAGATCGTTTGGGTAGAAGTATGAATGTGCAGCTGATGAACAATGTGTAACTATCAGGTTACTAATCCAAACTTGTTTCCTTTATATGAACAAGCATTAAAACTTGAAATCACAAAGTAACATCATTTTATTAACACTAGAAAGTCAAAACTCATATCAAAGTCAGGCATAGCAATCTGTAATTCTAGTTTTGGGGGTAGAAAGTTAGATTGATCCCAGGGCTTCAAGGGCTTTCTGGACAGCTAGTTTAGGCAATAACAGTGATCTCCAAGTTGAGTGAGAGAGCCTGTCTCTAATAATATTAAATACAACAGAGGAAGACAGCAAAGATTAATCCCCAGACTCTACATGAGCACTCATGGGCAATCATAATTGGACAAACATGAACACACACACACACACACACACACACACACACACACACACACCCCAACCCATTAAAATGAATAAAGGATCTGAACATAAATATCATCAAAGAAGATGTACTGCTTCTAAGTAAACACGTGAAAAGTTGTCCGATAGCATCAGCTAGTAGAAATGTAAAAGGTAATTACTCACTACTTCATATCCATTTGGCAACATTACGACAAGTACTGCTGGTATTGCTGTAGGTTCCAATTGTTAGGGTAAATGCACAATACCAGGGATTTTTCTAGTCGTAGCCACAAAGTGCGTACTCATTCTGGTAGATGGTGTGTGTTAGATTCTCATAACGCTCAATAATACAGCAGTCACACCTAGGTTCATACCTCATTGATCCAGGAGTCAGAGGTACAATACAGTCTGCACACAAATGTTCATAGTGGCTTTATCTTTATATCCACCAATGCTGGAAACATATAATATATAGAGGGAAGCATGGGTGGTGATGTAGGATTGTCACCATAAAAAGATATAAAGTGTCACACACGGATTTCATTTCACAGTAACCAATGGTGAAAGTAAACAAACTACAAAATTTGTATAAGTGCAAAGAAGAGCCTTCAAAGGTAGGATTGCAGAAATAGTAAAAACTCACTGTTGATTATTCAGCCAGCCCTAGCTAATTATAAATAAGCACTCGGCACTGACCTGGCTCAGCGGGCTATATTATATAAACAATATTATATATTTATATATTATATATTTGTTTATTGTACACATATTTAAGAACAATCCTAAAAGAAGAGGAAGCTGGTAGATTTTGGAGAAAGCATGGTGGAGGCAGAAGTAGGGAGGGGAGGAGGGAGTAAATGACATAATCCATTTTCATTCATTTTAATCCATCATCTTAAAATGTGACTTTAAAAAAAAATAAGCCAATGCTGGTTAGAACCTATACATGGCAGAGGATGAAAGAATCAGTGGAGAGCTGGTGATCTTTAGGATATGGAAACAATTTTGCATGGTCTATGTGACAGACACACCGTATTCTGTGTCCATCGAACCTACAGATCCTTACAGTCAACAGGATGCATCTGAGTGCATGTTAAGTTAAACTTTATTCATGTAGCTAGAGAATTGCAGGGAAGAGTGCAGACTCTGAAGAGAGTCGAGCTGCATCACAAGTGCATAAAACAATTTTACTGAAGTCGAATGTACTGAATGAATGACCTTCGGGAAATACCTGAGTGTATAAAAGTAAAAGCAAGAGAAATGCTGCACCTTACATTTTAATTTATAAAGTGGCCAATGAGAGCAGGGCTACATTGTGATATTGTTATATGTGTGTAGTGGAATTGAGCAATTCAATAAGTAGGTTGTGGGCATGGAAGCCAGTGTTTTTACTGGAGGAGTGGGAGTTCACAAGCAAGCAATGGAAGAAGGCTTTAATTATGCACAGGCCAATCAAGTATATTTGGAGACACCAGTTCAAAATGTCTAGCTTGAGTTATGGCTATGGAAATTCTCTCTCTCTCTCTCTCTCTGTGTGTGTGTGTGTGTGTGTGTGTGTGTGTGTGTGTGTGTGTGTGTATTTATGTATCTTTGCTCTATGAGCTGAGGTCATGGACAATGTTTTTAAGTGACACATTTTATAAAAACTGAAACAAAAGAAACTGACTAGCAAAATAGACATAAATGAATTTGCAATTAAAAACCATCACCTACATAAAGATCTGTTCTTAGACAGATTCATTCATGAATTCTTCTCAACATACATCTTAAAAAGTAAATTAAAAAACACTACTCAAAACCTTAGATAAGTCGGACAGTGGTGGCGCACGCCTTTAATCCCAGCACTTGGGAGGCAGAGGCAGGTGGATTTCTGAGTTTGAGGCCAGCCTGGTCTACAGAGTGAGTTCCAGGACAGCCAGGGCTACACAGAGAAACCCTGTCTCGAAAAACCAAAAAGGAAAAAATCTTAGATAAAATGCCAACTCATTTTAATGATGTTTTAGGATTATCCTCATATGAAATCAAATGGGATTACTTTTAAAAAATGGGAAAGACCAATATTATGGAGAAAAATTATGCAAAAGTTCTACCAGTTTAGCAACTTGAACCCAGCACTACATAAAAGCCACAAGATGCCATAACCAAATACACTTAATTCCAGTAACGTAAAAATGTTTGGTAATTAGACATTTAATAAGTGGAAATTGTGACAGAAGCAGAAAAACGAGAGAATTTTATCTTATGTTAATGTATAGGGAGCTGGAAAGATTTCTCAACAATAAGAGTATCTCCTGCTCTTGTCTAGCACCTGAGAAAGTTTCCCTTCACCCATGCAGGTGGCTCTCAACAGGCCTTAATCCCATCTCCAAAAGAATTGACATTTCTGGCCTCCATGGACACCTGCTCTGATGTGCTCATATCCACACAGAGACATATCCACAGATAATTTTTAATATAGAAAAAATATTTGGCAAAACCAGTAAGTACTCATCCATATCAGGATAATTTCGATTTCATCAAAGTAGGACTAGAAAGCATATTTTTGAATTTGATGAAAACCATTGAATAGCTGACTTTACACACAATAGCGAAAGAGAATCTGACAAAATTATAGACTTGAGGCAGAGATTTGAATAAATTAAGGTCATCTCTTTGATTAGAGCTTATTAACTGACAATAATTATACTCTTTTGCATGCCAGATCAATTAAAGACTTTAATAGTTTTCATGGAAATATAAATTGGTGTAATGGTTTAGAAATTGGGCAGACAACAGATTCAAGGAACTTCAAAATGGTCATAGCCTTTCACCTAGAGTTCTTGTGTCCTAAAATCTACTAGGGAATCTTATCAAAAGTATAGGCAAATATTTATGTATAAGAAAGTTCACTGGACTTTTTTTTGTTTGTTTTTATTTGTTGAACTCTGAATTGAACTTGAACTTTAACATTGTGATAACGAAGACTCTCCCACTTCCCTTCTCCAGTACACAATTTTTTTTCTAGACCATTTAGGGGCTGTGTTGATCTCTACTTTTCTCAGAAAGAGAAAGGACAACTCTGTGTTACTTGTCTTTAAATTAGTGAGGAAAACAGTCTACACCATGTACGACGCACATATGTACCTGTATAACAATGTGCAATGTATGTGCTGTTTTCAATAGGAACAGAAATACACAGAAACAGATTACAGAAATGTCAGCTTATACTCTCAGTGGACCCATGAAAACTCTGGTTGCTGGGGAGGATTTTGCTGATATAACAGCAAGAGTGATAACAATAATAGCTACTAATGAGAGGCTAAAAAAACTTGGAATAAATGTATAAGACGACTTTATTTAATAGTTATGTTTATAAGCAAAAGCAGTCAGACCATTTCACTATCGTGTCCAGTAGGTGATACGTTTTACAAATTAATTCACAGTTCATCTGTTGTGTAATATTGGCATATCATATATGTGCAGAAACTATCATTAAAATGTTTGTTCACCTTTGAAAGTATACTTAAATGAACCCATAATCCTTTATTATATGTTAATAAACATATAACAATTAATTATAAAAATATTTCAAATTTACCTCATGTTAGTTATATATATTTTCATAGGATGTGCTGGACAGATGTCTCATAAGTTACAAACACATATTGCTTTTCCAGAGAAGCCTGAGCCTTTATCGATTTTTGAGAATACCAACTATATACTTGATGCACACACATATAAGCAGGAAAGGTATTCACAGTCATAAAATAAAAATAATCTAAAATGTATTATCAGATAAATTGTTTTTTCACTGATTGATTTACACAATGATATCTACAAACAAAAAGACTCCGTGGAATCAAGCCTTAGGTATAAGACCTGCAAAGAGATTTCATTGGATTAACCATAGTATTGCTGAACCAAAGAAATTAATTCATAATGCCATTTTATCTCGAGCTCAACAAATACAAGAAAATAATCCTATTATATTGGCATTAATCTTATTTACTCTGCGACGGAATTGATAGAGATTGGTAGATCATCAGATAGGACTTCTGAATCTTGTGTAAGAGTCAGAAATCCACACTGATTCTGCAATATGATTTGAAGTTCCCATTGTTCAGTGGTCTCCAGCTCAACACGTAGGTCGTGCAGGTTATCTTGAAGAGCTTAAAATCATAGACCCAAAAAGCCCATCTCTGACTGACCACACCTACAGGACCCATCTCTGACTGACCACACCAAATCCTCTTGAGTTTCTGTTTAGTTAGTGTCTACATTTGACCGGAAAATCCAGAGAGTTTCAATATGGGCACTTCACAAAAAGAACCGTTTTCAGAAGTTTGGTAGATTTCTTTTAAGTGTAAGCTCCTTGAAAAACAGTGAAGATGATTTGGTTTGTAAGCATGCATCAGATGAATATCTTTGGTATTGTCCTGGGCTTGATATAACCACTTTCCTTCATTTCCCTCAAGGAGAACACGGTTGATTAAATAGGAGTTGCTGCAGTTGGAATCAGAACACGGACTGCTGACTTGATATATTCAAGAAAGAGCTAGAAGAAGTCCTGCCTGCAACAATGTCTGAAGTGCTTGCAGAAATTCAAGCGGATAACACATGTAAAGAGGCTTCAAAAACAGAGTTTGCTTCTTTGATTTTTGGCCAAGATCAAGTAGTGAATGATTTGGAGAAGAATCGCAAAATAAAGGGGCATTTACAAAATTAGTGTGCCTGAAACTGATTTTTAAATTATAAAGGAACCTGGGGACCTTTTAGTAACATTTGACCAGAAAATCCAGAGAGTTTCAATATGGGCACTTGGCAAAAAGAACCATTTTCAGAAGTTTGGTAGATTTCTTTTAAGTGTAAGCTCCTTGAAAAACAATGACCACATGTTCATATTTTTTTAAATATTTCCCAAATGATTCAAATGTGCAGACAAGTTTAGGAATCAGGAGATTAGGCACAACCTTATATTTCCACTTTGGTAAAGATTCAGCTTCAGTAAAAGTAACCAAGCCCAGATAAAGTTGTTCTGTAAAGCCAATTCATTAGATTCTATGGAATCAACTCCACTCTCACCATAAATCAGTCATGGTTTATGATAGGCTAAGCAAAGCTGCCAAGCAGACCATTTTCCTATTATCCTCCGACATGATTTCTTCTGTGTACCAACTGGCCTTCACTTAAGGAAGTTGGCAACCAAATTAGGGGAGTCTCAGAAAAACAGCTGCCATACTGTACCTTGCCTTGGGGAATGATCAACCCCTCACTTCTGGGAAGAGTTAGTCATCGAACATGTCATCAACCTTACCAAGCACTTAGTGCCTTTCCCCTTGAGGTAAGACTGACTCACTTTTCCAGAACAAGAGCCATAGATGGTAGAGAGACTAGCTACGTTAACCAATGCAAGGATAGCTTATCTCAATTTATTCAACGTACATGCCTCTGGGTAATATTAAGTCTAAAAAAAAAAATCATTAAGCCATTGGTGTACAAGTCTAGATAGTGTCCTTTGCCTTGTAAAAGATTCATTTGGGTATCTTTTTATATAATTCTTTTTTTTTCTGATAGCAAACAGTAGAACTAGCCAAGAAATGCCATGGGGGGCTGAGAGATGGACTCAGGAGTTAAAATTCCAGATGCATAAGCATAAGGCCTGCCTGAGTTCAGATCCGCTGCATCCATCTAAAAATCTGGGACATGGCAGTATGTTCTGGTAATTCCACAACTGGGGGTTAGAGTCAGGAGCATGAGACATTTGGTGGGTTCTAGGTCAGTGAGAGACCTTGTCTCAAAAGATATGGTGAAGAATGAATGAGAGAGGAATATGGATATGTTGGACTTGGGCCTCTACAGGTAGCATGTGCACACACACACACACACACACACACACACACACACACACACACACACAAATAGAAAAGAATGCCAGAAAGAAGGGAGGGCATCATGAGGCTGAAGAAGCATTTGAACCAAAACAACTCTCTAGAACTCTCTGAAGTCTTCAAAAGTGCCTGCTGATTGCCGACTTAATATACTCAATAAACATATATAAAAAAAAGCCCTGCCTGGACCAATGTATGTATAGAAATTCAAATAGGTAATAGATGTAAAAATGCTTTCCCAAGCCCATCTTCATCTTTCCGATGACCTGCCTCCATCAGAACGTTAAATCTATTGACTCCTACCCTTAGTATATCATAATGTGATAGTTTGGAATCAACTCTAGCACATCACTGCAACTCCCAACTACACCAGTTAGTCTCCCTGGATACATTTTCTTAGAATTTAATCCAATGCCATGACCATGAAAAGTTATACATGCACATCACCTTTGTTCACCAATATGGCTGTCAGTTGTTGGTGTGGCATCGCTTTACTTACTCTATAAAAGTGCACTCAAAATCTGACTCTACAAGGTCCTGGAAGATGTTAAAATAAAGAAACAGCTTCTAAAACAGTGGTTCTGAGCTTGTGGGTTACAACCTCTTTGAGGTCAAATGACTCTTTTACAATGGTAACATATCAGATATTCACATTACAATTCATAATAGAAAAATTACAGTTATTAAGTAGCAACAAAAATAATTTTATGGTTGGCTGTTACCACAGTAAGAGAAACTACACTAAAGGCTTGCAGCATTAGGAAGGCTCGCTGTTCTAAACTGTACAACTCGTAGGGGAAGCTCACATTGCTGGAAGTACTTGTTCATTCAGATATGTTAATATACAGGCATCCTGTCTTTTGAAGAGGTCCCAGTGTACCAGAACTTTAAAAAAAAAAGGAACATCTTACATGTTGTGCATGTGTGTACACACATATCGGACAGTGATACAGGGCAATGCAGTGTTCATAACCAGTGTGTTAGTGAGGATTTTTATTATTAGTCTGTTGCATTAGCAATACATTTGTTACATTTGACCAGCTGAAATCACATCATTGATCAAAATCTATACTTTATATGAGGGTTCATTTCTTGTTTTTTAAATAACATATGCTTTCATGGCACATAATGATATATAGCCATGATTTTTGGTACCCTGAGCAGCCTTAGTCTTACTAACTAGTTTCTCTTACTGGTTATGGTTATGGTTATGGTTATGGTTATGGTTATGGTTATGGTTATGGTTATGGTTATGGTTAGGGTTAGGGTTAGGGTTAGGGTTAGGGTTAGGGTTAGGATCAGGGCTAGAGTTAGCCCCCAACAGTTGCATATCTTTCCATTCTCTCTATAAACTATCCTTTAAACTAAAGCATTTTTTTCTGGAATGGCATGCACCTAGGATGATGCAGGAGTTAAGGCTTTGAAATTGATAGCTTTCATTTCAAAATGCATTTAACACCTATTCATTCTCCTTGTAGGTGGACACCCTGTTTTTAACATTGAGTAATATTTCATTGTAAAGACCTTTGTGGTTTATCTTTCTATTGAAGGATATCTATTAAATGTAGAAAGTTTCAAATGAAATGATTATAAATAATTATGTGTAGGTATTAATATGGATTTTTGTTTTCAACTTGTTTCGTAAATACTATGCTACATGATTTCCAGCACTCGTGTCTTAGGGTTTCTCTGCTGTGGACAGACACTATGACCACGGCAACTCTTATGAGGACAACTTTTAATTGGGGCTGGCTTAAACGTTCAGAGGTTCAGTCCATTATCATCAAGATGGGGAGCATGGCAGCATCCAGGAAGGCATGTTGAAGGAAAAGCTGAGAGTTCTACATCTTGTCCCAAAGGCAAACAGGAGAAGTTGTCTTCCAGTCTGCTGGGAGGAAGTTCTCTTAAATCTCATCTCCACAGTGTCACACTGTCTCCTACAAAGCCATACCTCCTAATGAGGCCATTCCCTGGGAAGGTAAACAGGAGAAGATTCACTTCCAGGCATCTAGGACAAGGGTCCTAAAGTCAATGCCCACAGTGACACACTTACTCCAACAAGGGCACACCTATTCCAACAAGGGCCATACCTCCTAATTGTATGTATATGTATATGCCTGGGCCAAGCATATACAAAACATCACATGCTCAATAAGAGTGTAATTCTTTCTATAAAACACTGCCCAGCTGTCTTCCACAATACCACAGTATTTCCAGAAATGATGAATGATACTTTATTTTGTCTTTTGTAAAAACTAGCAAAGTATAGTATTAGAGTTTTGATTTTTTCTGCAGTCTACTAGACAGGTGGTGGTTGCTCCTTTGTTACTTGAAGTTTTGATCTCCATATGCAATTGATACTTGCCCCCTTCCTGTATAATTCTACAGCTCCATCGCTGATTGGATGTCTCTTTATAAATGCTTTCTATGTTTTCTTAAGACTGATTCCTTCCCTCGCATGGCTCAGCTTTATGAGTTTTATCTATGATTTAAGATACTAGTGTATTATGTATTCTGTACAGATATTCACTTCAAGTCTGTGGTTTGTAGTTTCAGTCTCTGGACATGACTTTCACAGAGAAATTTTTATTTTAATGATGAGCAACTTGCCATTTTATTCTTTCATAGATTGTACTTCAGATGCTGAACTTGAAAAGCCACAATCCAACTCAAGGTTAAGTACATTTCTTTTAACAGTATTTTCCAGGAACTTTTTCATTTTTATTTTTCATTTGGTATATTCCTTATTCCAAGTTAATCTTAATAATGGACGAATGTGTAAAAATTTAGGAGGAGGCATGAGAGTATTTCCAGAGGTAGTTATTGAAAAGAACATTCTTTCTCATCATCCTGTTTCTGCTCCACTGTTAAAGATATATTAACTGTGTATGTGTTAATTTACTCTCTGTCTCTGTGATGAATTTTTCTTTAGTCCACATTTCATTGTCTTAAAGACTCTATCTTTGCAATACCTCTTGAAGTTGAGTAATACCAATGTTTCAATGCTGTTACTATCTTTCAGTATTGTACTGCTATTCTAGAACCCATTACCTATGGATTCAGAACTACAAAAGAAACTATGTGATTATGCCGTGTAATTATTCCATGCAATATATTGTGTGCTTATTTACTCACTATGCCAGTGGTTCTCAACTTTCCTAATGCTATGACTCTTTAATACACTTTCTCATGTTGTGGCGACCACCCCTAATCATAAATTATTTTTGTTGCTACTTCAATACTGAAATTTTGCTACTGATATGTATCATAATTTAAATATCTATGTTTTTTGATGGCCTTAGGTAATCGCTGTGAAAAGGTCATTTGATCACCAAAGGGGTTGTGACCCACAGGATGAGAACTGTGGCATGCACTAGACTGTGAGAAACTCAAAGCAGTAACCGACATGTTTGTTTTGTATTATTCAAGGATGAGACAAATTGTGATATGGTGTGACATAAAGAAAAACATTAATAAATCTCTTGTTTCATCAATCCATCGAATTTTCAACCATGCAATAATTAAACACATATTTAATAAAGCCCCATTCTGTGTTCTAATTAGGCTCAACAAAAATGTTAGTAAACTTGAACCCTTATTAATATATCCAAAGATTCCTTGAGACACAGAAACCACACCAGCCAATATAGTCTAGACCCAACGACAGAGTCTTTGGTTTGAGTACTAATTTTCTGAAGGAAAAAAAAAGTTTCCTGGTATATATATGATATTCAAATATCCTAAGTGATCTGTAATGCTTATGGGTTGTACAGACAAAAAGAAGAGGTAAGGGTACAGCTGGCCAGTAATGAATATGTGATTCCTCTTAGTCATTCAATTTAATTCCTTCCACCCTGACCCTTCCCCCTGCTCTCCTTCTCACTTATCTCAACTCCCCAGTAGACACTGAAGTACATACTTAGAGTATGAATGAAGCCATGGAGCCAGTGTGCTTGCAGTCATGGTGTTAGGCTAGGTATGTACTTTTCCACACAAGTACAACACAGAACCTTATTGCAGGGATTTGAAGAAGAATAGAAGAAAGAAGACAATGTTTTTTGTTTATTTTTATGCACTTTTTAAAAATACATACGAGTGTATGAGTGTTTGCCTGCATGTATGTATGGGTATCATGTGCATGCAGTACCTGCAGAGGACTGAAGGGGGCATTGGATGCCCTGGAAATAGGTTACCATTGTGGATGTTGAGAGCTAATAAGTACTCTTAATTGCTATGCTGTGTCTCCAGCCCCAGATGACAATTACTTACGAGTTAAGAGGATATTGGGAGGAATTAGTCATTTTGGAAGATATCCCTGCACATCCTTTTCTGAACATGTGTTTACAAAGTTCTTAATATGCTCTGAGCAGCATGCTGAGCACATCAGAGACTTCAGTTCCTTCGAGGGATATACAGTCTGTACTGTAGAAAATTCTTCCATAGCCTCTAACATAGTGTAGTTGTTGGAGGAAATCTACTGAAACACAGTCAAGTAATTGATTCTATAAGTATTTATTCAATTGTCAAACACTGTTCTAGGTGATCAATATATATAACTGCACCAAACACACAATCCTAAGACTCAGCTTTCAAGTTGTTTCTATTGTAAAGGGAGAAAAGTTTTAATGGTACAGGGGGGCAGGGACCCAAATAGCTTAGTGAGAAAAAGACTAAATATTAGTACCTCCTGTTGATGAACAGAGAGTTAGGTTGGATTATGAAGCATCAAAGCATATGTTAAGTTATATGCTTTTTCATATTAAATGCAGTTCAGGAGAGAAAGACAGATGACTCACTTTCTCTAGTGATGATGAGATGAGTGTGTACTGCAGCATCCTGCAGTACTTTGCTGTGTTTGGGTATGTTGATATACAGCTGGGGTTCCTAAGGTGTGGCACTGGTAGTTAGACAGGAGCCTGTCAGCTCTTAGTGCAGAGCTGGAAATCTTTCACTGTGGAAAACACAGGGGATCCAGAGAATTAAAAAGAGAAAGATAGCATCATCATGGTGGATGTTGCTTTCAGAATGGTAAGTCTGGTAGTATCATGAATGCTAGAGTAAGGAATTGGAAGCAAAGACTTCTTTTAATAGTCTAAGACAACATATGCCAGGGAGCCTTCATGAACAGGAGATGAGGCTGGTCCTCACACAGCAGTCCTTATAGTGTGTGATCTTTCTCTTTCAAGGGCACCAACATATTAGTGAAGAGCATTCTGTGAAGGTGGAGTTTGTCCTCCACATGTGCCTCCTGGGGATGCTGTTAGTCTAGTAGATGCAGTAATAGAATACTTTGGAACTTAAACTTCATGGTTCCTACTCACAAGTCTGTGCATCCCCAAGCCACAAAGAACTCAACTTAGAACACTATGTTATCCTGGGATCTCTGGCTCTCTCCTCTCACATGGCCTCCAGGAAAATGGAGGACATGTTGGCTTCCCACATCTAACTCTTTATCATCTCCATGGTACACAGCTGTCTAATCACCATGTGCTGAAGAAATGAACATGAAGCAGGGAGATTATGAGGAGACACTGCAGTCTTGCTAGTAATGGCTGTGCTCTTTGGGATGGAAGTGTGACAGTGAACTCTGGTAGATTGAAGGCAGCCATGACAAGATAGCGCTAGACATGTAACCATTTCCCAGCAATGCCAACGAATTAAAGTGCAGACCATTTTGTACACCCAAGGCCAGGGGCATTGGGAAATATGAAAAGTAGAAACCAAAGAAAAGATAAAGCACACACTTAGATGTGGGTGGTTCCCAGGCATCTGGTAAAAGATCTGTCAAGCATAAGAACTTTGGAGACTAGAGCACAAGGCACATCCAGAGCTGATAATGAACACTTGCCGCTGTCTTGGTTTAGGCTTTATTTTCTTCAGCTCCTGTTTTTCCTTTGGATCAGTTGTCATGTAGGTGTGGACAGGCCAGATTCACTAATTTTCAATGGAGCAGTAACATTTGTACTGAAATATCAGTGACATGGGCAAGAGATAAGGGATTTCCAGGAAATGATATGACCTTTAGAACTGGGTGTCTTACTCTGATTTACTTGCTCCCATTAACTTACTTATGGGCACTTGTCCTTCTCACTGGCCTACTTCACACTGCCTAGCAGGCTTTTATTTGTCTGCTGAGACCCAAAATAGAAGCCTTTGGCTTCCTTTTCAGTTTCTACATTCTTTGTCTTTTATTTATGGCAAGTATGAAACATTTTGTACTTTTAGGTCTCTGTTGTCCATAAAGCAGCCTTGAATATCAGGGATGCGTGAATCTTGTTTTCCACATAGCAAATAATGTAGCCCTTGGTGCATACTAAGCACACACTATACGAAGGGGCAGACAACACATACAATCATGTAAACAAAAGAGCGCATGAGATGCTTCCCCCTTCCTTGCTCTTCCTGGTTCTTCTGGTATAACTAGTGCATTCTAGAACGCCATGAGGTCTGTTGCTAACTTGCTTTCACATTCTGATGGCTCTGTGTGAATTTGTCTTTGCCATATAGGTCAGCCTCTTGTTGAGTTGAGGAGTGATGCAGCTTGGGTGCTGGGAGACAACTCCACCCCTGAGTCACAATGCCTCTGGGTTCTGTGGTTCCACTCCGTGTGAAAGGTCTTTCTGTAGCATTCTTGCAAGGTGAGTTTTCTAATTAGCTTTCCCTTATAAGGTGCCAGAGGGGACGATTGGTCAGATTTAAGGTCCATAGATGGGGTAACAGTGGCCAAGAGAGATTTTTTTTTTTTTGCCTTAGGCTGCTGGGTGGGAAGAACTCTTCCAGTTGACATCTGGTGAGAATTTAATGACTCAGAACTCTACTCTCCACCCCTGGTCTCTCACCCACCAGGTCTCTTCACTCAGCCAGGCCTGGACTTTGAGAGCATGAAATCATATGTATCATGATTACAACTCCACAGTAACTCGGTGTTAGAGTTCATGTTTTTCAAATGATCCAAAGAGGACTCGATGGCTCCTGAATACCCTTTAGCCCTTACATCTCTTAGAGGAAGTTGCATTTCAGTAAAGGCTGAGGCAAAATAATATATATATATATATATATATATATATATATATATATATATATGTCAAGAGGTTAAACGGTAGACGTACAGCCAGGACAAGCAGACATTGTGGTCTTCAGCTATCTAATGGTTCATATGCTACTGTATACAGACTAATGTATTTTTAAAACATATATCTCTAGTATGGAGTCTTCAGTGTTAAAAGATAAAACTGTGAAAGAAAAATACTGAAAGAAAAGCTTATTCATAACTCTACCATGCATCTTTAATCCTTGTTTATTACTGGGCATTTTTCTTTTTTTACATATCACTCAGATCCTTAAAGAGGCTACAATTTTTGTTTTACAAAGGGATAATTGATGTCCTAAAATGTGCGGAGGCGTCATTCAGGAATGGAGGGACTCAGTAGTTCTTATCTTCCAATCTTTCACAGATTGCACAGTGAGAGTCTAGTCATTCATTTCCAATTTCCTGGTTCTTCAAGCTTCTCCGAGTCCTAAATTTCTGCCTTCAAAGAGACTAATAGGATTCAGATCCAATGTTAATATAAGCTCAGTCTCTTTAGATGAAGGCTGATCTCTTTATTAGACCAAGTGTTGTAAAGAAAAGTTTGTGTGTAATCGGTGAGCAGAGACATCTAAACGAACTCAGCTCCAAGTATGTGGCTAGGAGCAGGGTAAATGAAGGACAGCTTTCTAAGTCAGGTTTTTAACCTGATCCATGTTCAAGTTCATTATTGTGCTCTTAAGATTGCTGAGGTCTAAGAAGGGAAGAAAATAAGATAGCTCTAAGAATGGTTTTGAGAAATTTGCAGTCACTCCAATCCAGAAACTGAGGAGAGACTTGCAACCCCCATTTTGCCTATGCTACTAGTCAAGTGAGGTGTAGAGGCAATTTCAATATTCAGATTACATCATATCTTATGATTAAACATAATTTACCCATGGGTCAATTCTTTTCCTATGATACCCAGACACCAGGACAGGAAAAATATCTTCCTGGAATAGATAAATATTGAAGAAGATTTAAAAATGCCCTTGTTTCCAGGAACAGATCCGACCATTTGAAACTACATCCATCTTCAGGTTGGGGAAGCTAGTAGAAAAGGAAAAGAATTTCTAGGCTTTGCATTTGTATTGCTGGGCTGTGGATTTGATACTGTAGGTTGCTCTCTATCTAGGAGAGAACATTGCTTCAGTGGGACCAGGGGAATCCCTACACAAATCCATGGAGAGATGGATGGCTTCTGTCTTTTTGTTGACAGGCAACCCTGCTCAGGGAGCTAAATAAGAGTCTTTGGAACACATGGACCATTTGGAAATAAGGATTTGGCACTGGTGGAGGAAGTCTCTGTGTTGGGTTTAATTGTGTTATACTGTGGATTATCATAAGTGGAGACTGTCCCATGCAGGAGACTGGTAAAAAAGGCCCTCACAGCATTATTTAAAGCCTGCTGAGAAATGATGGCAGTTGAGATGAAAATGATTATAACTCCTGCTCCCGGTGCATCCTCCGTGCCGCTCAACCTCCTAATTTTCTCCATAACCCTGTAAAAGAGGTTTCATTTCTTCCATTATATACAGGTAAGATTGAGTTCACAAGAAGGCAAACAACTCTTCTAAAATCACTCAGGTAGTCATTAACCCTGCTAGAATACAGTCTGGGGAATTTCTTTCTCTGGGCACTCTTTTGTGTTGGAGTCTTGAGTCAGGTGTATCACAGAGACTGCAGGACACAAAGACTGCATCATGGACTCTGGACCACTGAGCTGAGGGGCCCTCACAGGCAGACCCAATGTTCCAGCTCTCTTGACTGGATGACCTTTTGCAGCTAAACACAAGTCCTGCCCTCATGAATTATTCTTACCATATCCTCTGAGAGAGAGGTTCTCAACCTTCCTAATGCTGTAACCCTCTAATACAGTGTTTCATGTTGTGGTGGCTCCTCCAACCATAAAATTATTTTTGGTGTTACTCCATAACTCTAATTTTGATACTGTTACGAATCATAATGTACATACCTGTGTTTTCCGATGGTCTTAGGTGACCCCTGTGAAAGAATCACTCAACCTCCAAAGGGGACTCGACCTACAAGATGAGGGCCTCTGGTCTAAGCAATGCTTGGAGAAGCTGATGTCACAAGACCTGGGGTAGAATTAGGAGGATTGTACCCTGTTTTCTGAATCTGTTAGGGCAGATCAGAAGTTACTTATCTTTCCTTGGTCTCTAACAAGTCATTTTGTTTAGAAAAAGAGATTATCATTAGACAGAAATGGCACCAATATTCTGACACCTGATTAAAAGCAGAATGAAGATAAGATGATTTCTCTCTCCTTCCTGGTCTAGGAAGCCAACATCTCTCACTCCCCCCCCTCCCCCCCTCCGAACTCCCCGGGGAAATGGCCCTGTACCAGAGGCAGCCTGCTCTTCACTTTGAAGTTGCTTCTAAACCTGTTTGCTTTTGGAGCTCCAAAAAAATGTTTGTGCTCACTGCTGCAGGCTGGCCCAGCAAGGTTGCTCATGCTGAGACCATGGCTGGCTTCCCAGGTGAAGAAAAAAAAAAAAAAACCACGACAGTTAATTACATCAACCCAATTAGCAGAAGCACCCACCTTGTGCAAGCAAGGCTCACCTGCAGACTCACCCGTCTGGCAAAGGGCCCCCAGGCTTTAGTGGGGAAGCTGCTGAATTGGGAGACTAAGTGTTTACCAGTGACCTCCTTTCAGTACCCTCTTGTCTTACAGATAAGTAAAGGAACTGGAAAAGGACCAATCTCTTACACCATAGTCTGCCGGAGCAGCCTGCAGATAGTCATGGCTTTCAGATTGTTCCACTGGGGAGGAACAGAGTCTTCCCTCAGCACCTACCAGTGATCAGAGGTGGAACACAATCAGATATTGCCTTCGGTAATGAGGTTGTTTGCTTGCCTCTAACAGAGCCCTGACAAGACAGAGCCCTCTCTGAAAGGCAGGCTGGGGAACGTGACAGCTGTTTTCCTTGGCTCCAAGCTCACACTTTCCACCTTCACAAGGAATCCACAGTGCTGGGTTCAAAGATGAAATCCTGTCGTCTATTAGCTGCCCACCAGGAGCAAGCCGCTTAAACTCTTGGAGACATAATATGCTGTTTGCTAAAGGTGTGAATGGGTACACTGTAGGGATGAAGAACCAACCAGTGGTTGTCATCAAGTAGGGAGAGAATATCTCCAAAGGGCAGCAGTAATGTAGAACTGTTTCACATTGTGATTGGCCTGCTGGCCAAGGGACAATGCATTTGTCAAGGACAAAGAGCTATATTCTGAGTCATGTGAATTTTGCAGAATGAAAAACTCAAAGTGCTCCCCTTTAAAAGTTGATGAAAGTCCCTTTCAAAAGTCAGTAAAGAGAATAAGGATGATAATAGACTCTAAAATATCAAGCAGAATGACTGGGCCGTGCATGTCCTACATATGTACCCATGGCTTTCCTTTCTCCCCAAGCCTGCTTTCATTATCTTTCAAATGGGAATTCAAATCTTATTTCCCGTAAGCATAAAAGTTCATTTTCTTTCTAGTCACGTGATGGTGGTAGTGAGATTATTTGTGTAAATATTTTCTCTACATTTGTTAGTTGACATATTTTGAATGACCTTGTCGAACTGGGCCCTGTTACCAGCCCTCCTGTAAAAGCATAGCAGAACCAGTGTCCCCCACCCTAGAGCGCCTCAGAGACTAAGGAGGGAGGTAGACTGAACAGTAAATACATCAGTATCATGAATGCTGCTGTGAGAAGTTCAGTAGCAACAGAAGGCATGTCTGTGCTGGATAAGGGAACCAGAAAAGACGTTCTGGTAAAGACATCATTCCAAATGCGAATTGGGTGAAAGGAGGTAACAGAGAGACCCACAGAGAAGCTGGGGAAGCAGTCACTGCAGACTGACAGATGCTAGAACAAGGGAGACTCAGACTGGTTATAATATAGCATCTTTTCACCTGCTGAAGGGCTCAGAGATTCGTCTTTATGGTTACACAAGATGGTTTGCCAAGCGTCTTCTACTCCTGTGTCTTTCAATTCTTCGGTTTCCTGTAACTGAGGGCTCTGTCCTTAGCTTCTGCCTGGAAATCTGGGTCAGAACTTAAGGGAAAGTTTCCCTGTTGAAGAGCATGACCTCTTCATGTTTTTTTTTCATTTGTTTTGCATAATCAATCACTCACCTGCAAACCTGGGGGTTTCCCTATCAGATGGCAGGTGACAGGAGTCATGGAAGGGAATCAAATCCTCTAAGGTGGCTCAATGATGTCAACCCAATTACCTGAGACAGCTTATCTGCACAGCAACGGCCCTCAGGTGTCAGTACCTGTGTGGACTTGGGTGGAATTCTTTGCTGGGACACTTGGCTGACAGCAAGTCTGCTCATCCCTGCCTCTTTTTCCCCCCTGCTCCTGAAGAGAAAGCAGCATCAGCCCCTTGCCAAAGCTCAGAGACCTTGCCGGAGTTCTGGAGATAACAATATTCACATAACTTTACATATGCTGCTAAAGACAAGCTTCAAGGGTGGAGTTGCTATCCCAGTCCTATACCAGGGTTAAACCACTGGTTAAGTAATTTCAGCCTTGTCCACAAACAGCTGCTTCTCTTGCTTCCACCCCTGTGTTGCCCCACCCTTTCCTGCTTTGGCCACCTCCGTTTCTTTTCTAGAACTCGTGTGGCTTCTTCACATTCCAGATTGGATGGGTGAGGCTAAGCATGGAGGGTCTTCGGACTCTGCACTATGATTTTATTTGTTTTGACTGGGTAGATTGTATTGGTTGTTAGACATTGCAGCTAGCATCCTTTTGGAAGACATAGGTCATCAAACATGTGGACTTAGTGAGCTTGATCATTCCTACAGTTGTCTACCATTAACCATCTGTGATCATGTAAATTCTGAGTCTGGATATAGGACAACCCACTTAGGATCCGACATCCATGGCAAATCAAACCAGGGTGTAGGAGCATACTCTTCAGAAATGTCTCAGACAAAGATGAGGGTTCGTTCAGGAGCTTGGTTTCTCCTTCCCTATTGTGAAAATCAAGTCCCCAGTGCAGTCCTGTAAAGAATAAGGAAAATGGTAAACACACACACACACACACATACACACACACACACACACACACACACACACACACACACACACACACGCACGCATGCATACAGCGGGAAATTCCCAGAGGATATTTCAACAGCGCCTATTACACTTGCAACAGTGGCCCTCTGCTGTGTTACCAAACAAGATGACAACAGCAAAGTTCTATTCAAGCACACAACAAGGAGGAGATCCATCTGATAACACAGCCCTACACTGCAGGTTGGTTACTGGAGAGGAAGGTGCTGACCTTACTGGGCTCCTTTGTCTCTACAGGGAATTAGACAGAGGAAGTGGAATAACCGGTCTGGATCTTTGAGCTTGGGGTGTGGCAGCCTTAGCACTTAAAGTATCTCCTTTAAATTTACTGATTCATCTCTTTGTACCCTTTCTTCATGTCTAAGATGGTGGGAGAGAAATTTCTCCCCCTGGAGATAGCATAGCGGTGGACAAAGTATCATAGAGGGAGGAGAGAGCACTTCCCTTTTCAGAAGGGATGCTATCATTTTCAAGGAGACAGACTAGAACCCTTCCTCTGTCTTCTCTAAAGCTCCCTTGTTTTCATATTTAGGGATCCACCTACTCTTAGGACCACATGGTTGGTATTAAAGGAGAAATCTCCCGGGCACTTCCCTGGTCATAAAGAGTACTGGTGTCTCACTCTATACCATTTTCCAGGATCTTGGGGCAGCTTAGCCCTGGGCTGTGACTCGATTCCTGCCCTGTTATGAAATGCCTGTGCCAGCTTGGCACAGTCACCTGCCTCATTTGCATTTCTCCACATGTGGTGTTCTCATGACTCTGTGCACATTGCTTCCCTTAGCTGCAGCTTGTTCAATGTCTTATTCCCTGCTTTAAGAAGGTCTCCGGCTATTGCATGCCATTTAAGTTTAGCTAGAAAATCAGATTCTGCTCTCTTACTTGCCATTACCTCATAGACTCTGAGAAGAATTCTACTTGTAGCTTCTTATTGAGTTTGGTGTGCTTTTTCCAATGTCTCTCAAGTCCCAAGTCACTGAGTTAGAATGGGTAAGTCTCAGTCCATTGTCCTTCACACAGCTTGCTCATTTCTTGCTTTAATCCCTTGTACATGAGCTCATATATTCATTCAGTGAGCACTTCTGATTTTCCTCTATGACATGTACTTCTTCATGCTCTGGAAATAGAGTAGGCAATAAATTTCCATCCATCTCAAGGGAATGCAGTTAGTAAATAAAGTAAATCAAGCCAATTCTAAGTCGAGAGTTGGATATAAAAACCTGAACATGTTAAGCATAGAAAGGCAGTGATATTGATGACTGCAGACGTTCAAATGGAAAGAGATACTGTGGCCAGTTGCCCCAAGAAGGTAGACTATGATTTCCCACTTGCCACAGATGGGACACATGGAAACCTATGAGCATGATTCAGATGTAAGGAACAAAATGTAAAGGCAGGTATACTCCAGCCAATCCCAGGGACAGTAAGGAGGCCAGTACCACTGACTATAAGGTAGAGGGTATTGGAAACAAAACAAAGAGGTCACTCTCTCCAATATCATGAGAAATTATAATAACTTGGCTAGTGCATAGAAAAAGTAGTGAATGATTTTATAGAGTTACAGGGTTTGACTTGTGTTTTTAAAGTATTACCCATTTCTGTGCATGGACTCTACTGAACAGAGATAAGAAAAGAAGCAAAGAGAAATGCTTTCAGAGAAAATATGTTGAATGCTCCTAACAAGGTGCTGAGAAGCAAGGTAACACAAAGGTAGTGTCTGTGGAGAGCAGAGGTGGACACAGCTTGGGAATCATGGGTATAAGGAAGGTCATAGGAGAAAGGTAGAGCAGGAGAGAGTCTGGACTTAGCATAGGATGGTCGGCAATCATAGAAGGCTTCCTAGAGGAAACAATGTCCCAGAGGAAAACAGATACATGAGGTAGAGTGACCAGCTGTCCATGCTCCCCCAGGACTGCACTGCTTTTAACAGCTCTGTACTGTGGAAATAAAGGTGGTGGAAAAATGATGAGAATGTTCCAGAGTCCATGGGTGGCCCAAGACAATTGTCCTTTGTATGATATGGCTGGAAGCAGCCAAAAGGTTGGTCACCCTTGTACTAGAACAGAACAGAATAGAAACATTCCATCAGTGAAACTGAAGATGCTAGGCAACAGAGAACAAAGTGATGTACGGAGACAGGGAGGTGGAGAAGTAGGCAAAGGTTCTGATATGCCGAGTCCTTTACACCAAAGAGAAAAGATTTGATGTGTTTTGACATCTCTGGAAGTGTTTTAAGGAAGACGTGAACATACGAGCAACGTTGAGAGGTCACTGGAACCTTTTATTTATTTATGTAAAAGTCTTTATTAAAGATCATATATGAAGATGTCAGGTGAGGTAAAAAGCGAAAGGGATAAAATCAAGAATCAGGAGAAACTGTATTTGCATCAACACTTTCCAGTCAAGTGTTCTGTAGCCACGTGGATGCTCTTATGGCTAGCAGGACCACATCGCTCCAGAGAAGTAGCTCACAACCTTCCCAATGCTGCCAGCCTTTAATACAGTTCTTCAAATCGTGGTGACCCTTACTCATAAAACTAATTTTGTTGCTACTCCATAACTGTAATATTGCTACTCCTATGACTCGTAATCTAAATAACTGATATGCAGGATCTGTAATATGCAACCCCTATGAAAGGATAGTTCGACTCCCAGATGGGTCATGACCTGAAGCTTGAGAAAGCACAGTTTCTAAAGCTAAAGGAGTCGACCGCTGTTGCGCTACCTGCAAGGATGGCATGAATGATCTCCTTGGCTCTGCATCTCAGATTTTTGTCTTTTTCTCCTTGGTGACCTGCCTCCAAGTCATTTTTTTTTCTTTCAAACATCTCCATATAGTCCTCGAGTCCCAAGTCTCTCTGCTGCACCCTGATACAAGCTAGTTGATGCTCACAAAGATGTGTATTGGGATCAGTAGGCATAGACTCAGCTGGGCGCAGGCCACAGTTTGGGAAAGGAGCGCCCTGATGGCAAATTTAAAACCAATGATTAATAAAGTTCTGTCTGCTCTATTATTTCCACCTGCTATAGATAATCACAGTGGTAAATCTTTTTCCTACTGGGTCAGACTAATCAGGCTCCCATTCTCGGTCAGAGTCACTGTAAGGGATTCCTCATTGGTCTCCATAAGTTCTGTCTTTTGCCCTCAATACCATGAACACTATTTTTGCTAGTATGCCAACTGAGACATATATATATATATATATATATATATATATATATATATATGTATATGTATAAAGCACACATTTCTGACTTCCCTAAATCTCAGTCATCCTGCGGTCAAAGCCTCAGCATCTCATTCTAACCTGGTCAATGTCACAGTGCCCAGACAATAGCCTAACAGCTGAAACATGTTCTGTTTACTCAACATCCAAAACTCTAATTCCTGAGATTGTGTGTGCCACAGTATTCAGAGTTTCCATCTACATTAGCAAGAAGGAAAACTAGTTTTGAATCTGGCCCTGTATGGGATGCCTTGGATGACTTTAAGTAAGTCACTTTCCCTTCTAGAGGTTCAATTTCTCCTTAGTCAGATTAATATAATACCTACAAAGCTGAAGTCACAGGATTGCCAGGAGGGCAGGATGACATCATGGCTGTGAATGCTTCCACCCTTATAAGCCACAATGGTAGCTACAAATAGTATGATATTCTTGACAAGGTAACACTCTTTGATTTTGCTTGTATGGTTTCTTTTATCTGCTGCGCATTTTATCTTAGCTACTCTACATAATACGATGAACAGCCATAGAATAACTGCCTTGCAAGGTTTAGCTCTCTTCTATAAGCATATCCTGAACCATGGTCTCAAGTACCTCCCTATTATATATCCTTTGTATTCGGGCAGGTACCAGCATATTGTCTTATTTGTGCATCTCTCTTGGTCTATAAGTGCTACTACATCTTACGTTTATTTAACATTCTCTTCCTAATTGAAAATGCACAAGGGATGTTAAATCAAGTCTCGAGAAAGTGGATGTCCGAACGAACTAATGAATGTAGAGACGTCTCTTTATTTTAACCCCTCAGTGCAAAATATGCTAATAGTGCCCTCTGCTGCTGACCGGTGGGTTCATGTCTGCTGTGCCGTGGAAGAGAATGCAGAAAAACAGTAGGAGAAATAGGTAGAAATTGCTGAGTCTTTCACAATGTGTGTGTGTGTGTGTGTGTGTGTGTGTGTCTGAGTGGAACAGAGGTACAAGCTGGAATGCCACTGTTTTCATGAAGCTAGGGTGTCAAAGGGCGCTGTGAGCTGGTCGTCGGAGTCAGGTTTCTGCTTTCTAGATAGGAGGTAGACATCCATTTTTTAGTGAGATCACCCTTTACTTTTATATAACGAGGTTCTCCTTTTTTGTGTTTATACCAGGGCAACAAATGTGTTCTTTATAGCTAGAGGTCATTTCTGCATGTTATTCTATGAAAATGAATTTAAATCTTCTGAAGTTGTTTATCAACAACTGTTGATTACTGGACAATCAACAGCATGTCCAGCAAACTATCAAAGTACCACTAGGGAACAAACCCAAGCCTTCTTCCCTTCCCGGGCTGCTTTCTGTTAGATAGTAAAAATGGCCCCCACTCCCCACCTTCTTGAGATCCCATGATAAATTCTGTGCATTTCCCATTTATAATCTCAAATAAACCTCCTGGTAATTCATGAGAGAGGTATGACTAGCCTTTTCTTTTTTCACATATAACCTGAGAGCAGTAGAAATATCCAGTATTTAAGAGCTGGTCAAAAGAGGCAAGAGGTGTCAAGGCAGACCTGGGTATGAGCTCATGTTTCCCTGACATGAACCTTTAGTGAGCTTCAATACATTGTAAAATAGGGAGTGTATTCACCCTGGTCTTCCTCTGCTGGCCTGTGAACACCATGCCATGTCATGGCAATGGATTTTTCTTAGTGTCTCCATCAGGCTATCGTGAGCTCGATAGCTTCCATCCTACTTGTTATAGAGAGCCAAGCATTGGCTTAAGCTCAAGGCTAGAAACCACTGTGATGAACATGGATGGCCAAACATCCTTTGCTTTAATTTGTCCCTCTCTCTGCACGTGGAAGCTCCACTCCCAGGATGTTAGACATAAGGATACAGTCTGTGCTGATTCTGAAGTCAGACTTGTTTAAAGTTTTCAACATGACAGTTAGTCATATGTGACAACTGGATTTTAGTGGGCAATGTGTCCTGGTGGATAGGCATGCCACAGAGTCCCCCAGGACGCAACCCTTTCTGATACTGAGCCTTTTGAAGTGGCTCACCAGTGCTTCAAAGCAGAGTTCCTGGTACAGGGAGCACATCTGATGTGCTTTTATTACCCTTCGAGACAAAAAAGCTTCACTCAGAAGCCAAATGTCTGGAAGGAAAAATCTGTACCCTGCACTCAGCCCTGCGGGCTGGAAGTTCAGAGAGGGCTGGGAGTGCTCTGTGAGGAAACCAGGGCATGTCTGAACAGAGTACCATCAGACAGAGGCTCCAAGCCAGGTTGGCCACCATCTTGGGAGGAGTCGCCCTTTCAGGATCTCTACAGCAGTGTGTAGAAGTGGGTGAGGCCTAAGGTCAAATAACTCTAGGTCGAATTCCCCTGCCTCCTACTTATCCCAGTAGCTCAAAACAGTCAGAACTGTGACACATCCACTCCACGATTCTCTGTGAACTGACTCCAGTCAGATTTGACCTGCCTCAGGTTTCTTTTTCTCTTGTATGGCATACTAACCAGCTGTACCAGGGTATGAGAAGAACTCAGTAGTCCATTAAAGGAGGCAAACAAGCAGAACACTATCCCAGGAATCTGAACTTTCTAGTCAAAGGAACGATGGATGGTAGCTCTTGATACACAGCTCAAGAGCAGAGTACATATTTTAAGACTGCTCAGAAGCCAATTGTGTAAAAATGATGTGATGTGGTTTATGTTGACTACATAGAGGGAGGTGGGAAATACAGTTGATATTTAATTACCAACATTAACTTCAAAGAAATATCACTAATTCATCTTCATATTATCTCACAAGAAAAACATACCCTGAAACTCTGAGCTTTAAAAATAGGATGGGAAAGCAGGGGTGTGCTTAAGTAGATATTGCTAAATAACACTGGATATCATGAGAAACCAAAACATTGTCCCGGTGACCAGAAGCCTTGAAGTCAGTTTCTGAGCCTCGGGCACTCTGTGATTTCTTCAAAAATCTAAGGAATACTGTTGCCTAAGACCTTCAAAGGCACTTGCAAAGGTGAACAGACCAAAACCAGGCAGAGAAAAGAAACAAAATGTGATTGGACACAAGTTGTGTAATGTTTGACCATTTGGTTTTTAAATAAGGCAAATTGGCTCCATTAGCTCCTGTTGAAGATAATTTTCTTCTGTTTGCTAAGGACTCTGAAACCCTGTTCTCTGTATACCACCGGGAAAGACGTCCTTAACAAGGCACACATGGCCCCCAACCTCTGAGCTTACTAAATGCTTTCAGCTTTTCAGACATCGTACCTCATGGCTAGAATGTCTTCCTTAGTCTGCCATGAAGGTGTATGGGTTGTGTGAGTAGACTGGCCCCAGTGTGAAGATCCCTGGCTTCCTAGGCAGAGGAAACACTGCAGATGAGGCCGTGAGCTCCGGCTGTGTGAGGGCCTCTCTGAGCCACTTCTGACAGGAGCTTCTCCTCTTCTCTTGGATAGGAAGTATGCACCCCCAGGGCTCCACTCCACCCACTTAAATAATATCTCTCTTGCCAGGGAATGAAATAAAACTTCCTCCTTACCTGGTATTTATTTGGATTTTCACAGCACTCATTAAAGTCTTTTTCCTAAGGCAATCTACAGTACAGATCCTATTTCACCCAAGCCCCTAACAACAACTTCAATATGAACTCTCAAAGGCTCAGTGTTTTAGACTTCCAGGTTCAGCTCCATTCACACCAAGGACTTCTCATGCGGGACTGTGGCACAGGGAGAGTTTGGGGCCCCGTCTGCTTATATTCAGTAGGAAGGGGCACTCACCAACCAGTTTAGCCATCACCTCTGTAACCCGTTCACTATCTCCACCTCCCCCTTCTCTGAACACATCTGGCCTTTCCTTCCTATGTCTAGTCTAACTCATGCACTATGCTGTTTGTTTTATGTTGCCAATTCATTGACAGTGGTTTTCCCTCACCTTCCTTTGAGTCCCTCCAGTCATTCTGAGTATCCCCGCGGCCCTTATTTACCCACTCAAGACTATCTGAGAAACAAACTCAGTAATGTTCAACCATCTTCCCCGAGACCGCCCTTTCCCCCCATCTACAGAATAAAGATTGCATTAAACGCCTCTCATAATTATGTACTTATATAAGAATGCCAAGTGCTTCAAGACCATAAAATGCATTATAAATGCCAAGTGTGATTATAAGTCTTTGAAACAATGGGACATACGGTTAGTGAGTGGAAAAAGATGAGACATGGCCAGTAATTCTTGCCCAGTCCCTGCTTTTACCCCACCCACCACCAGATGTAACTTAAACTTAAGGGTGAAAACATGAATCTCGAAAGGAGAAGGCTTTAATTCAAGTCTATAGGACTTCTGAGACTTATGTGAGAGACGTGCCTTCATGAGAAGAGGATCTTAGGCAAGGGTTTCCATATGTAAGCATAACTCCCATCCGGTTTGAGGTTGATGTGGAAGCCACAATGAAAACACTGCTCTTTCTTATTTATCAAGGACAGAGAGGAGTGAACAAATGACAGGGGCAGTTAGCAGGAGGAGCTCCCAACCTTTCTCCTGGATGCTCTCTGTTATTGTCCTATGGAGGAAAGAGAAGCGGGACATCACTTTCTGGTTTCTGCTTCCTTCAGATGTACAAAAATCGTGGCCAGAAAAAGGTACGTTTTACAGTGAAGAAACAGTCGATCCCTTCCCCCTCTCTAGTCCAGTTTCAGGAAAGTGAAGAGCAGCTCAGTTATTGTTACTCCTCAGTTATTGTGCTATGGCTTCTTAATAAGATTTCTGAAGACATATGATTCACTAACTCAAGCACTTCACATGGCCTCTGGCATCCACTGTTTATAGCAGACCGGGATCAATGAGCAGACTGTTCCATGCTTGTCATTGTTGGCTCTCAGAGGTCATGGCAGTGGTGGACACAGTAAGCATTGTGATCTGCAGGGAGGAGAAGGAAGAGGAGGAGAAGGAGAAGGAGGAAGAAGAAGAAGAGGAAGCAACAGAGACTTTGACAGTCTGACAGAGACACTGGTCCAGCCCAGCAGTGAGCTCCAAGTTAGTTGACATGACTTGTCTTGATGTGTCTGAAGCTATCAACCAGTTAAAAAAAAACAAACCAGACCCTTCATCTCTGATTGAAAACATCAAATTGTCAGGGAGCAGAAGCTTTTTGGGTGGGCTGCTGGGAACATGGGGGGAGGTCACTTCATTCCACAGGCTTCTTGGTGATAGATGGAAAAGAACTGGGGCCTTGTAGTTTGGAAATTTGTCAAATGGCTCCTGTCTGCCTCCCAAGAGCTCAGGGTGTGGAATCAGTCTGCCTTTCCCCACTTTTCAGCTCCAGCAATGTCAGCTTCCTCAGAACGCTTAATGCTCTGACATGAGGAGCTGCTGAGGTGGCCCCATTACTCCTTCCTTGACGTCAGTGAGGGAGTTGTTCCCTGTGGCTGTCTTATGTGAAATAATTCAGCATTTGTACTTCAATTAAAATTCATAGGTATATATTATTAAATGGAACTGACTCATTCTGTGGCTCCTCTTCAGCTGAATACATGCCAAAGAAATGTTACTTATGTGCTAACGATGAAAAGCCAGGGAAACGGAGAGTTCCTTGTGAGCTGAAAGGCAGGCTCTGCAGAAAGCACTTCACAACCCAGGTCGCACTGTCCTGGGTCAGTCCTTTCTAAATTTAAGTCAAAAATGATCTCAGCCTTTGAGGGACAGAAAAAAGACACCCACCCATGATCCACCCATGATGTTTATGCCTGTCATGAGTGTTGCTGGGCACTAGGTATGTCTCATAAATGAACTGGAATCAAGTTCAATTAGGGATGTGTGTCCAGTGCATCTCACAGAACAGAAGGAGGTGCATGTTGTCCCATGGTTGTTAGTAGGAACAGAGAAGGCGTTTATATGCTTCTGTAAAATCAAACCTTCTAAGTTAGCAAGTTAGTCAGGTCTGGGCAGATGGTGGAGGGAGCAATAGTTCTCATACTGTTTCTCTTCTCCCTAAAAAGATCTTGCTTCTTCTTCTGCCTCCATGCTCTTGAGTCACGGAAATATCTACATGTAGTCACTACACGGTGTTTATGGCTCTCCTTGTCTTCCCTTGTTGAATGAGCATCATGTCCTATGCTTAGAACACGTGTGGATTCCTCAGGTTTGAGCACGTTTAGTGTTAGATCAGTCTAATACAGTATTATGATGATACCTTTGAAGTATAGAGCGTTAACAAAGGAAGGGACAAACGGTCCTTAAGTGATAAAAGTAGGACTTTGTTATCTACTCTGTGTAAATGAGGGAAAAGATGTCCCTGGTAGAAGGATCCAGACCTGCAAAGGCATGGATGAAGGGGCAACTCTCATCTTTAGCTAAAGAGATAAAAGTACCCGTTCTCTAGGTAGAGGAAGCCCTGAGCCCAGACTTCAGGCTCATGGGCAAGGTATTCTAGCATCCCCTATTTTAGTTCTGGTCCTGTCTGCTCTAATCCAGTCATCACAGGATCATGTCTGAGCATCAGTTTTGGCCCAAAGAGAAAGAGAGAATTGGACTGTAATTTCTGTAGCTCTGTTTAACCTTCACAACAACAAAAATTCAAATGGAATTTTCCACTCATCTGCAAACAGGACTGTGTAACATATAGACTCTAATTTCTGAGTTTGGCTTTCCTAAGTCATCTGATGGCACTCCCTAAATATTTGAATGAAATTATGCATGGTTTGATGTGGAGCAGATTAAAAAATGAATGCTTTAGTGTATCTTCGGTGTTCCAGGTGTAAAGCAACACGGCCAGCCAGCAGAACGGGAACCACTCCCTGCTGTCACGGTGACACAGGATGGGATCGCACATAACACTGGCAGCATCTACTGAGGCCTTTACCCACTTTCTACGGGCTGGATGGCACAGTCTGTGCTGAAGCTGTTGCCTTTCCCAGGGTATGAGCGCACCCAGGAAACAAGACCTGTGCCGAGCCAAGAACTTCTTTCTTTGTTGATGTCTTGTAACCAGAAAACAGAAATTAGATCCTTGCCCAGATCTGTCTATCAAGGAGTCTGAGTGCCAGCAAGTGCTTTGCAGTGGAGAGCAAACAAATCCACAGTTCACGTATCATGAATCGTTAACCCTAAAGTCGGGGCAAAAGTTTCACAGTCACATACACCTGTAGTGACGTCACTTGCTGCTCTTCCATGTTAGCCGGAAGAAATTTGCTTGTATTTTTTCAATATTTCTAAAATTAGTCTTGCCATTGGTTTGTGTTTGGTTTGTATCTTGGGCAAGGCATAGGGCTTTGGAAACAATTCTAATGAATTACACCATTTTCAGAAAAGGAACTGGAGGCCAGAAAGAAGAAGGGAGTCGCCCTAGGTCACCTGGGAATCGAGAACTTTCCCCATTCTTCTGGCAGAGATGCATCCAGAATTCTGGTTTGGCAGCGGTAGGCCAACAGCACACAGCACTGTAGTTGAATTTCTCAGTTTTAGCGAACAAATGTTTTTAGTACTACCCAAATCACAAGTGGCAGATAGCGAACCTCACCTTTACTGGAGGACATTGCAAGAGTGGGTGTGGTCTCCCAGAGGCTAGAGTAAGACAGAGCAGAGCCTTTACAGTGAACCCCTAAGCCTTTGAGTTCTCTGAATTAACACTCCAGCTTGCTAGTCCTGTTCCCTCCAAAGCAAGCTACCCACTTTCTTGCAGCCCACTGTCTGCTGGCAGAGTTGGCATGGTCCATTGCTCCTGGGTTGTCCCAGGTAGTTACAAAAGCATCATCGGAAGATAAAATAGGTGTGCATCAGAACACAAATGCTGTAACAAGGCTCCCTTTATTCAAATCTCAGACACAGCATGCCTCTGTGAGCTGACAGCAGCATAGAGAAGAAGCTGCCCAACAGAGGCAGCTATGGCGCAGCCTGTGAGAAACAGTTCTGAATTTATACCAGCAGGAGCCCCTCTCCAGCAGCCGAGCAATAGCTCCTGGGGCAGGGGGATTAAAGACTTTCTTTCATTGTCTCAGGGGTGAACCTATGCTGCTGGAACCTCTGTGTACCTGTTTAAGGACAACTTGGAGCTGCCCCTTACAGAGCACCGTGGAGAGGAATCAGAACTTCTGCTGAAAATACCAGTCCTAACGCCAGAGGTGGCTTCTTCAAGCCTTAAAGACACTGCTCCCTGTGATACTTGGGGCCCTGCAGACTGTTTCCTGGGGCTCCTTAGACACAAGGCAAGCTTGCTGTGAAGAGTCTGAACTCTCAGCCATCAGTACGATGAGAGGTGATGGGGGAAGGCAGCAAACCACAGAGGCCTGAGACCAATTCACATTCTGTCTTTAGACTCTGGGCATACTCTAGCTGTAGGGTGCTGAGTACCCGCCCATCAGGCTGAGCTTCTGCATACGCAGCAAATTAACTGTGTGTGTGTGTGTGTGTGTGTGTGTGTGTGTGTGTGTGTGTGTGTGTGTGTGTGTGTGTGTGTGTGTGTGTGTGTGAGAGAGAGAGAGAGAGAGAGAGAGAGAGAGAGAGAGAGAGAGAGAG
>JANHMN010000011.1:11546682-11637518 GCA_030674055.1 Rhabdomys pumilio
GGGAGGAAGGTAGGGAAAGCATAAAAGTCACTGGAGAATTCTCTTTGATCATCATTCCATTTTCATTAACAAAAAATACTACTTTAAAAAATATACATACACTTCAAATTATTCATATACTGACTGATTGCTGGTTTAAAATAAAGAGAATTCTCCAG
The DNA here is from genome assembly GCA_030674055.1 of Rhabdomys pumilio. NCBI lineage: Eukaryota > Metazoa > Chordata > Mammalia > Rodentia > Muridae > Rhabdomys > Rhabdomys pumilio. The sequence goes on from JANHMN010000011.1 coordinate 11,546,841, forward strand.
TGACTTTTATGCTAGGCATGGTACATGCTGTATGGCTACTCTCCTAAGAATTAAGCCAGTGGGAATTTCAGGTCATTCCAAGCCAGAAGATACAAAAGCACCTCCACAGTTACTATCTTCTTTCTAAGTAAGTGCAATTCCAGCCCGTTTCTCTAATGCTGCCATCAAAGCTCAGGACACTCTGGCACAGGGACTACCTTCCTCCAGGATACCATCCTGCAGACTGAGGACCAACTGGCAAAGGTCTTTCCTCCTCTAGGTCTTTGCCTCCAGGCTCAGGTAGGCTAGCTTTTAGTGTTCCCCTTCTCTAGCACTCACACTGGCCACACTGTGAAGCTCCCGGCACTGCTCTTCCGACAGGACGTTATCTAGAAGAACCCGTTGAGTCCCGTTCAGCTGCTCAGAGTTGTAGACAAAGGTGATGTTCTCATAGAGCAAAGGGCCACCTGAAGGGACAAAGCAGAGTGTCTTTCCTGCTACTTCCACCCTCTAAGAGGGAGTACAGAAAACCCAACAGTCAGTCTGCAATGGAGAGCACCAGAGATGCGTCTCCATAGGAACACAGAAGCACACGACAAATCACATAGTAGCAAGCTTGATAAATGTTTAGGTCTCAAATCTTGGGACAATCTGGTCACTGAGGTGTCAATCAGCATATCAAAGTGGATGGACTGTCAACCAGTCTCTGGAATACATACCCCCTACTCTGAATTCTCCTGTGCAGTGTCTAGGCTAGGTATCTCTTGCCCGGGCTTCCCTTTCTTACATAACTCAGCCATTTTAGCTAAGCCGACCTCTTGCCCTGAGCTGACACTCATCATTCCACTGTCCTGGCCTTTGGACTTCTGGCTTTCTCATACTTCTTCTCCTTCTCACGTGTCCTGTTCACTTTGCCAGTCATGTTTACTTTGGACTCTCCCAGATGCCTCTGCCTGTGCTTTCCCTTATATAATTAAAATTCAACCCTTTAGGAGCGGTCATGTCCTCCTTTTCTTTCTCTCTCTCACTCTCTCTCTCTTTCTCTCTCTCTCTCTCTCTCTCTCTCTCTCTCTCTCTTTCTCCCTCCCTCCCTCCCTCCCTCCTTCCCTACCTTCCTCCCTCCCCTCTCTCCCTCCCTCCCCCTCCCTCCCTCTTTCTTTCTTTCTTTCTTTCTTTCTTTCTTTCTTTCTTTCTTTCAAAAAACACAATACAGATTGAGGGAAAAGTAGATGTTTAGGTACCAGCTCTTCTCAGAGGACTGTAAGCATTGTATGTGCAATGGTTAAACTGTTTTTTGTTTAATTCTGATCGTAGAAAGCAGAATTGCACATGCTTCAGCATCTTTTCTAGGAAGATGCCCTTCTTCATGGTCCCTCATTTGTAGTTCTGATACAGCATCACAACCAACACATTGCCTGCAGATTCCTACTCTCTAAGCACAGTACGCATGCCTCAGATCTGGCGTCCATATTTCTTCCACATGGGACTCAGACATCAGGGAACAGGACATTTCCTGGTGTTCCCAACATGGTTGGCAATGTGCTCTTGTATTTAAGGCAATGAGTTTTCTTCATGTGAGTGTTTCCTGTAGTGTTTTAGAAACATTAGCTCCACATAGATTCCTTGGAGAATGAATGGAGTGGAGGAATGCAGCCTCTTTTGATGAGAAAGATGAAGCAGAGACTGAAGCAGAAACTGAACAAAGAAAGAGAACAATTCCTTCCTCTATTATAGTCATGAATGTAAGAACCTGAGACATTCCTGAAGGTACCACATCTCCCAGAGGGAGGCCAGCCATGGAGGTCAGTCAAAGGGCATTGTCAGGGGAGTGAAAAGATATCCACTGATGGACAAGAAGACACAGAAATTGATGTTTCCTTTATCGCTATGAGAAAATTAGTCAAATAGAAGAAAACCACTATTTGTTAGTCTGATCTGAGCTCCGCCATAGTCATGACTAATGGAATGCTGGAAGAAGAAGGTAGCGTTTCATCAGTCTTGAGCCGTGCATCATCGCTTGTTAGAGCAGTTGCTCCTGAAGGAGCGTCAGTGCTGACAAGCTATCTTGGGTGTAATTTTTCTTCCACATGTGCAAGCATAAAGTTATGCCTGTATTATCTATATTTATGTTTCATATAACTTAGTGCCAAAAATTATGAAACTGAAGGAAAGCAGGAATGTAAAAGAAGCTGTGGCCAAGTCAGCAATATTGATTAATGAAAAATTAATTTCATTAATATAGTGAAAAAGTTTGATATTACTTCTTAAAATAAAATACCAGATTCCATGTGAATATTCTCCGAAATGACTGAGACCAAGTTCTTTGGGACTTTCATTTCTTGCAGTATATTGCTATGTCGTGCCGTGTTTCCATTCCATTTTTAAATATTAAAACTACTATGAAATCTTAGTGAATGGGATGAATTTTACTTTTAATCTGGCTTGGCCCGATCATATTATTTATAAGCATATCAATTTGATTTATTATTAATCTTTAACAATTAAATCAAGCAACCAGTGTGAACTGACCTTAAGTGCCCCCATCAAGATACACATCTATAATAGGACTCAGCTAAAAGACGCTTATTCAGATGACCTAATCATTGCTTCCGTCAATTTAAAAATCCACTTTCAAAATCCATAAATGTAGAATTTCTTGGATTCGGAGACTAAATCCATAGAGTCCTAGTTTTCGGGATTACATATTTTACGTAAGTAGAAAAGTACGCCATTTTCTTTATAACTTGGTGTTCCTTAGGATTTGCTGTACTGCTCACTTACAAGTGAATTATTAGCCATAAGGTACAGGATAACCACACTGTGATCCACAGACCCAAAGAAGGTAAATATCAAGGAGGCCCAAAGGGAAGAGACTTGAATCTCATTTAGAAGGGGAAATAAAATAGACATCAGAGGTAGGTGGAGGGAAGGACCTGGGTAGGAGTTGGTGTGGGGAAGGAAACGAGGAGGGGGAATCAGGTATAGGGAGAGGGAGGGAGGAATGAATGGAAATCAGCAGTGAGCAGGAGAGAATCATCTCTAAGATGAGCCAGAGACTTGGAATAAAGAGGCTCCACAGGGTCTATGGGGATGACCCAAGCTAGGACATCTAGCAGTGGGGCATATGGAGCCTGTAGCTAGGAAGGACTCCCAGTGAAGGGATAAGGACACCAACCCACCTACAAAATCTTTGAACAAAAATGCGTCCTGTCTACCAACAGTGCAGGGATAAGATGGAGCAGAGACTGAAGGGATGGTCAGCTGATGACTGGAGCAACTTGAAACCCCTCCCACGGGTAAGAACCAATTCCTGATACTATTAATGATATTCTTTTATGCTTGCAGAACCAAGCACAACTGTCCTCTGAAAGGCTCCACCCAGCAGTCAATGGAAACTGATGCAGAGACCCAGAGCTCAGGGAGTCTTGTGGAAGAGTTGGGGGAAGCACTGAGAGGCCCAAAGGGGATGGAGACTCCACAGTTAGACCAATCTGGACACTTGGGGGCTCTCAGAGTCTGAACCATCAACCTAGGCTCCCCACACATATATAGCAGATGGGTAGTCTGGTCTTCATAAGTCAATCTCTAAAACCTATTTTTATGGACAATGTCACAATGCAGTCAATCTATAGAATCCGTCTTTATGGAAGGTATACTCACATTTGATCTCTATTTACTGTATTTTGTTCTTCGAGGAGATTTATATAAGCTTTTTTGTTCACAGTGATTGAGGTAATTATCACCTGAAAAGTTTTCACTAAATTGTGCTGTGCTTGAATATGCTTAAATAAACTACTCAAGGGTCAGACTCCCAAAGTTTGAATGAATGCTGGCTACTTAGTTGTGCTGAACTGAACTGCCTTCTTGCCTCCTGTGGATTGTTACTCGGCTGGCCTCCATGGTGGCAGAGATCCCACACTCTGCCCCGTCTCTCTTCCATGATGGCTTGTGAAATGTGATGTGAACCTACAAGCTGAAATACAGCTGTTTTCCCACAAGTTGCCTTTCATCATGGTGTTTTATCACAGCAAGATAAACCCTAACTAAGATACCAGCCAAGCCTCAACTGAGATGTTGGAATAAACTTTGTGGGAGACCATGAATTCCTGGCCACATCCACCTTGTCACCAGATATTGAACCTCAGAAATGATGAGATATTAAATGGATATTGTCATAAGCAGATAAAACTAGATAAAACAAAATAACAACCTCATTTACAGGCCTTTTTCATATCATTTGGAAAAGATGTTCCAATCTACGTAACTAATTAGAACTAAAAATTGAGGTAGATACCTTTAAACACAGAAAACTGCATATTTACTGTAACTGAGAAACTAAAAAAAAAAATACTCTGTAAACAGGAAAGTCAGGATAATTGTAGAAATATGAAAAAAACATCTGACAATATGAAATTAAAATAGAAGTAGAACAGAGAGTTTAGTCAACTAGATTGCTTTCAAAGTTGTCAAGTATTCGTTACTTTCTAGTATGAAGTAATGCACTTAGATGTAATAAAATTATGCTTAAGATATGAATTTTAGCATTACAATGCTAAAATATTTAGAAAAAATACTCAACAACCCAAGCTCTGTATAAGTGTTTGATGCTTTATCATTACTATTCAATTAGTTAGCTATAATTAGAATACTATATTAGATTCTGGTATCAATATCATAAACCTTTCCTTAATGGAAAATATTTAGAAGAGGGGTTTAAAATATTGTCAGCACTCCCATTCCTGAGACAAGTAACATTCAAATAGCATGTGAAGGCAGGGAGCCACATGAAGTGTTAAATATATAGAATTGAAGACACTGGAAAAATTGGTATCTGAAATATGCTTTTCCCAAGCTAATATAATTACCACAGAATATTTACAAATTTGAAGAGAAATTTATCACACTTAGAATACAAATGAGAGAAAGGAAAGAAAGAAAGAAAGAAAGAGAGAGAGAGAGAAAGGAAGAGGGAGAGAGAAAGAAAAGAAAGGAAGGAAGGAGGAAATAAAGAGATGAAAAAGAAAGGAAGAAAGAAAGAAAGAACAAAAGAAAGAGGGAGAGAGAAAGAAAAGAAAGGAAGGAAGGAGGAAAGAAAGAGAGGAAAAAGAAAGGAAGGAAGGAAGGAAGGAAGGAAGGAAGGAAGGAAGGAAGGAAGAAAGAAAGGAAGAAAGAAAGAAAGAAGGAAAGGAAGAGGAAGAAAAGAGGAAGGAAGAGACATCGGTATTCAGGAGGATGCAAACAGTCCAAAGATGACTTCCAGTAGCACAGCAGACAGAGGAAGATGTGAAAATTATAATAGTAATGTAGTCCAATAGGTTGTGGTTCCTGGGGCTTGGTTTGAAGGCTGCAGCCAACTGTTAACCACCGTGCAGGAAGACTTAGTTAACCAACTTAATTCTTCTCTCATTCATAAAGTATGTGCCTGGCTCCGGCTCTCTGGATGTAACAAAGATCATGTAGAGAAGTGTGCCCTTGTGTTCCCTGTTTGTGGTTCATGGCAAGAGCAACAGTATTCCCATAAATATCACATGTCATTAGACATGGGGCTGGGTGAAAGCTAATAACCCTTCCTTCACAGATGATGACTAAAGGGCACAAGTGATTAAGGAGTGATATTTCATAGTGTGCTTCCTATCATAAAACATCCTGAAACCAAGCCTTCAGAGTCCAAGGGCAACACTATTTCTGCCATGTCCCCAGTCACTCTGGAGTCATTAGTGAGTATGGTCTTTGGAAAAAAGGGTGTTAAGGGAATGAGTTATGATGACACAGTAAGTCATCATGAATGTTTCTTACAAAAGGTTAGTTTTGGGTGTGACCACTAGTGACTGTCCTCTTGGTATAGAAAAGCTGTCTTGTATGAATATTATTTAACCCTAACTCGAATAGATGACAGATTCTTTATTTTATGGCATGTGCCTCCTGCCTTGCCCCCTTGGAATCCACTTTCTGCCAAGCCACAGGAGTGTTCTGGGACTGGTAATTTTATAGTTTACCACTATTCTCAGTTTGGATTCTATTCAAGTGTCTGGGGACACTGCAGTTGTGGTGTAATAAGAACTGAATTAATATTTTGTTACCAGTTCCTCGTTCAACACATAAAACACTTAAGTTTCCCGAATAATAGAAAAAGTATATTTTATCATTAATAGCCTTCGAAAAGCGCATGCCTTATTGTGTAGCCCTTGTATAGACTCAGAATGGTTCTAGTCCCAGAAGAACCAATGGCCGGAGGGTTACAAGCTGCACTTTGGGGGATGGAGAAGGTAGAAATCAGGTTTTGTAAAAGTCTTAAGCACTAGGTTTATATAAGGCACTGGGAGGGTGGAAACACAGATATTACAGGAAAGACCTGCATCCTGGTTGTATCGTGCCCTGTGATTATTTCATCTGCTTCATTTGTTCCTGTTCACTTGCATTCTGTGTTGCATCTCTTATAGAAAACTGCTAAGCATGTTTCGGGATTCTCTGATCAAATTTGTAAAATCCAGAATGTATCCTGGGGGCCCTCATTTGTATCTGGTGAGAAATGAGATCAATCAGCATAGGTGACTGCCAGCTGTGGCTTTTGTCACCTAAAAAGAGAAGTGGAGAGAAGCCCTAAGCCTTGGGGATCTGATGCTGTCTCCAGGTACAGAACACCAGGACTGAATCTATAACGTCATGTTGGTGGCTCCTGGATGTCTGCTTAGTGGCAATGGTGGAACATATCCCATGCATCTTTTCATAGAAATAATTTGTCTTCATGGAAACGGTAGATACAAAAAAGCGTGTGGTTTTATCTTTCATATTGGCAGATTTCCAGAATACATCCTGAGATCCATTTGTTAGCTCAATCCAGAGAACTATGGAAACGGTAGCTTTGGATGACCAGCCAATCATTACATTTCCCCCTCCACCCTTCCTGCTAACCGTAGTTACCAGACATTGGATTCCTTGGTAGCCAAAAAGAGGAAAAAAAGCTTTGAAATCTGGTGAGTGTCCTGGAGTTTCTACATTTGCATCAAAGTACTGGTGCATTGGCATTCACTTCCTGGGTGGCTTCTGAGCTTCAAAAGGAACATGAACTCTGGCTGACTAGGAAGCTTTTAGGCTCTGGGCTCTGTGGCTACACACTGAGGTAGGTCAGAGCAGGTGAACCTGTCATCCTGTTTACTGTGTCAAACCATCTTGATGAAAGCACAGGAAGGAAAGGGCTGGGAAACCCAAGACCAGAGAGACCCAGAAGTTTCAGAGCAGCCAGAGAAGTGCTAAGCAGTTCTTCTGGGGACAGAAGGGCAGACCCCTCGATGCATGTGCTTTGGTCTCTTATCTTACAGCTGGGGCTGAATATATACAGCTTCACATTTTAGGTCCAACGAAACTTGAAACTGAAAAAGCTAAAACAAAATTGTGTCTGCATCAAATAATACACAACCATGTTTTCTTGTCCTTGTTCCCCATATAATATACTATAGCAGACGCAAAATTGTAGTATGTACATAGCACATTATACTAGGTATTATAAGTAGCTTGTGGGTGATTTAAGGGATGCAGAAGGCTGCACAGTTGTTCTGTCAATCCTATGCTATTTTATCCCAGGGTTTTGAGTATTCTTAGACTCTAATATCCTTAAGATAGGGTCAGTCCTGGGACTAATCCTTGCATATACTTATACCTGTATTTTGTCCATACGACTTACACTTTATGCTATATTTTAGATATAATTATGTAAAATCAATGAAGTAAGTATGGAAGAAAATGTGATCATCTGGTTCAAGAGCTTGCCTGATGTCACGTGTTGTGACACATTGGAGAAGTTACTCAATAGCCGTTTCTGAGCAACTGTTACTGTGAAAATGGAGGCTACATGAGTTTGCTTGGGAAATAGCAGGGGTTAAGAAGTACTGGTAGTATTGTCAATGGTATTCTTGCTAACAGTGTATTATTATAATGAGGCTTGACTATGTAAAAACTGCTTTGGTCAGCACTCTATAATTCCACCAACTCTGTTGCTCTGTGAGCAGGCACACAGCAGTCTGTTCTTATTTCTATGCCTGTATCCCACTTGTTTTACCCACTAGACAAACTCTCTGCACAACCCTGTAAATCACTCTGTAATATCTTTAGGCTGACGTTGTAGATCAGATTTAGGCTACTGACACAGCATGCCCAAGGCCCAGGATCAAATATCTACCATATCATACATATTGTATAAATAAAATTTATTTTTATTCAAAGCCTCACTTGAATCTATATTATTTAAGTGTCTTAGATGAACTATCCTAAGATCCCACGTGACATATATCTTCTCCAAGATCCTTGGATATGCAGACTATCCCACACTATCTTTCCCACACTCACTGGCTGTGCAACAGAAATAAGTCTTGTGACCTCTCTGTCTCTCAAGTATTCAGCTGAGAATGGGGAAGACCACACAATCCCCGTCTAATTCAAATGATGGAAGGAGTATATGGAAACACTTTTCCAATGATATAGAGACCTGAGGCATTCTTGTGGTGAGGTATTGATTTCAGACATTGGCAGATGTAGTCTTAATCTTACAGAGAAATGGGTTCGACCTCGATCTCTTGAAGGATTTTCCCACCTCACCCTCTTCCTTGATCCTTACAGAGATAAAAGCTTGTAAGTACTTACCTTCTCTTAGTTCCCGACCTATTTTGGGTGGTGACTTCTTCCTCATTGACAATCCATGAACTTCTGTCCCATCCAAATTCACTCCTGAAGGGACTCTGTCCATTCAAAAAAGCTGAGACTGAAATTTCTCATCAAATAAAATTTCCCCAAGGCAAAGAATACTGTGTTTACATAGGCTTTGATTCTGAATTGCTGAATGGTAATTCACCTATCTTTCTCAATCAAATTCTATGTCCTGCCTTTGTGTTGACCTCTCAGCTTTCTCCAAATGCCGTGTTTTTCTTTAATTCTTTTCTTGCAACTTTTATTACAATTAGATCCACTCCCTTCATATCAGTCTATTGTTCCAAAGAACAGGAACTATGATTGTGTGCACCTCCCTAATTCTCCACGTGTTCTGGAACATGGACAGCATCACTGAATAACTGAATAACTGAATAACTGAATATGGAGATAAACCATGTCCTGATGTAATAGTTTGTTCTTGACTATTCTGAGGAGAAAGACACAGTTTGTGTCAAGCTTTGCAAATGCACCAGTGATAGTGGATAGTCCTTTCGATCTACACAGCCTTGGTACATCCAAACACTCCTATATATCCTTGATTCTCTCCCAATCATATTATGTCACCCAAGGGCTGATTGCAAGATTCTAAGACCTGAATCTTTCAGTTTACTGTGGCAAAACCATAAGCTAGTGCCCTCCATTGACAGGGGTCCCTTCCATTCATATGACCTTTCTCAACTGGAAAATTGGTTGACTGAACTGTGTGATCCCAAACAGGCGACTGAAACATGAGAAAAGTGTGAGTTATTTAAAAACAAGTGAGTTGACTTTGATTATATTAAAAACGGGTTCTCTTAGTTTCAATGTGTTTAGTAATAACACATATTTTACTATACAGAAACCTTTCTAACCTTGATTTTTAAATGAATATAGTAAAGGAATTTAACATTGACAGGCAAATTTTGAATATGACCAAAATGTGTTATATGAAAATCTCAAATATCAAAAAAGCATTTTAAAAAGCAAATTTTATAAAATTTGTTAATAAAAATAGTATCCAGCTTTGTGCAATGGGTAATCATGGAAAATTAGCATTTGGAGAACTCTTGGGCTAACTTCTTCATTTTAAGAAAGAGTCTCCACACACAGGAGAAAAGTAATTCCTCAAAACCATAGAGAAGTGAATGGGAGAGCTGGGTCCAGGACACAGCTCCTAACATGCAACTCAAAGGCCTCAATTCCATAGCTTTCTCTAATCTACTGGAGTTGAGTTCCCAGCACCTACTCCCACTATGAGCATCCCATCTCACTGTAGTCCGTTTTGCAAATGGAGGACTCACCTGTTCTCATCCTGCCGTCCTCCATAGCTGACCCAGTAATTCTGTTTATGGTTGAAGAAAAGGTATACATTTATTACCAAAATGCCATGTATGGTAATAAAAAATTTAAAGTACTCGTAAGAAAATACTTAGAAGACCTAAAATATTCAGAAACTTATACTATGTATTGATGAAGAGAAGGTTGATGGAATTTTGCCAAAGGTGCCATGGATAACAAATAAATCAAAAGACCATATGGAATTACTTAGGTGTTTGGTCCTTTGGTTCTGGATAGAGACTTGAAATTTGATAACAGAAAGGGCTTCAAAGATCCTTCAGTGGAAGTGTTTTTATGAATCATGACTACAACTTGATCAAAGAAATCAAGTCAGATTAATTATCTGTACAGAACCACGAAGTAGGTGTTATATTTTGGGGTCTCCTGGGAAAACACAATTCTTCAAAATACTAAGTAGGATCAAATGTAAATATTACACTAGAAATATTACCTTAAAATAACTTAATTTTAAAAAGTATTTTGCTGCCAATAAGCCATAATTAAGAACTGATTAAAATATATTGTAATTAATGATGTCATCAATACATCATTAAGAATATTGCATAAAATATTTAGTAATCAATAGACAATTGGAAAAAACTATACCTAGGTAATTCAAAGAGAAAAAAATATGTGAAAATAAGAAAATAATATAAACTGCCATCAGAAAAACAGAAGTTAAAATAGCAATGATATAGCAATTGGCACTTAATCTATATGAGGAGTGTGGATGCTTTTCCTCTTGTAAGGTTGGTAAATTGGTACTTTTCTATGTCACTATAAACATGAAAGTACCAGACACATTTTCTTTAGAAAAGAAATTAAGTTTCAAGAACTCCCAGACTTCGTATTTTTCATGCAACGTGAGTCCACTCTTGGGATTTATTTGAAAGTAATAATTTAATAACAAGGCTCCCTGGACTATGTATATTTGAGAGAAATCAGAAATAATAGAAACATCAAAAAATTAATCGTATATTAATTCCATCTCCATAGTCAAAATACTTTAAATCCTTAACAAAGTGAAGAGTCAGCTAAGTGTCTCATTAAATTAAAACAAGAACATGCATTTATCTATAACACAGATAAGGTCTTCAAAGGGCGCCGTTTCACAGGCTGATCAGAGGACAATACAGGAAGCACAGAAAGGACAGTACAGAGGCTGACTCATGACTGAGCCAGTGGTTTCTAAAGATATGTTATATTGCTTAAAGAATGGCATCCATTAAAAATATTAAAAATTTTACATCTAAACATTAGAAAACTAAAGCAAGATAGACAAATGAATCATGCACAAATTGTTTGCTTTTGACTTTGGACCTCAGCATCATGGGAATCTATCAAAATTTTTTCGAATTTCATCACCTGTATAATGTAAAGGTTTCTTTCAATTGGTTATTAATTTAGAGAGTTGTTTAGACTTTTCCACTAATGTGGATGGTGCAATAATATTTAAAAATCCACTAAGAAGATCTTTTGCAGGTTAGTGTTATAATTTTTTCAAGCTTTCTTATTTATTTTTTAATTAATTAATTAATTAATTTGTTCACTTAATATCTCCGTTGTAACTCCCCTTCCCTGCTCTTAATGGTTAAGAGCTCTGTCTGCTCTTCCAAAGGACCTGGGTTCGATTCCCAGCACCCATATGGCAGCTCATAGCTGTCTATAACTTCAGTTTCAAGGGATCACACATCAATGCACATGAAACGAAATTAAATAAGTTATTTTAAAAAAGATTTTACGTAACAGCTCCTTTTCTCGTTTCATTCTTACCGGTTCAGCATATGAAAATCCCAGGCCCTCTGCAGCTGAGTTGATCAGCTCAGCTTCAAGTGTATGACGTTTGACGAATGCTGTTAAATCCTAGAACAAAATAGAATTCATGTTTAAATAACAACTAAGAAATATGATAGATATGCTCAAGTGGAACTTTTCATTATAATAGTCAGTGAGCAAACATAAAAATCAGAGTTGCAAATGTGGTCCCCTTGGCAACAGGTTTGTCACAAGATAGCACCAATCAGAAATACGCACTTCCGGTACAGGAAAAAAAAATGGAAAGAATTAAGATCTAGAACAGTCAATAAGTCTCTATGTGTCTTTAATAATAATAAGGATAGTGCTTATTTTTGTTATTGTTCGTTTTTAATCAGTTCTCCCTGAAACACACTGTAGTTTAAAGAGATTTCTCTCCGAACTCTGGTCTCACCTCTCGGGCCTCAATGGACGCTGGGTCAGTGCTGTCATCCAGTAGACTCTCATAGAAATCTACGTTGTCCAGGACATCCTCGTCGTCTGGATGGCACATCAGGTAGGCTTTGGCACATTCCAGGGCTTTCACATATTCACCAACTGGAGAAACAAGGTGTTGCCACATTTGAATCAGCCAGATCTGCCCAATGATTTCAGAGGGAGACTTGCATGTGTCTCATGACATCAGCGTTGATCACAATAAACGGGAGACAGACTAAGGTTGAGCAAAAAGGCCAGAAGCATTTACACAGAAGGTCAGCCATGGTTTCCGGTGTTTAGATGGGAGGAACTTTGGTTGCTTTGGTGCTCAGCCCTTTGCAGAAATCCTCCAACATCTCTATCAGAAAAGGCTTATTGGTAATTTCTGGAACACTACAGCAAAACTGTGCAAATTAACTGGGACTTATTTTGTACTGTGTGACCTATGTAAATATTCTGAGCGTGGGTTTCTAATACGTTGATGATAATAAGCAGCTGGCTTACCTACTTTGTATTCATTGGTCATGATGTGCACATGAATTGTCACTGTCATAGCGCCAGGACAATGAAAAACACTGTACTCTTGGAAAAGGAGGGAGTTTGCCAAAGCAATTTAAAAATGGTCTGCATCATCATCATTAACATCATCATCATCACTTTAAAAAAATATTTTTTTATGGCACCAATGCTGAAGACAGGCATAAATAACAAGAAGTGCATTGAGCTAAGAAATCATACCTGTCAAGCAGTCAGTCACTTCTCCACAAAGTGAAGATGTGTCGGACATCATAGTAACTTAGGTAATTTTTTTCTGAGACAGGGTTTCTCTGTGTAGCCCTGGCTGTCCTGGAACTCACTCTGTAGACCAGTATCAACTGCTTTTAAGTATAAGAGGGAATATTCAATATCTCCTCTTCAATTAAAAAAAAAAAAAACTAAAGCTATTTTGAATTGCCAAACTTTACCTAGGGGATTGTGGGATATCTAAACATTTTATAATATATTCTAATGATGAACAGTGGGAAATACAGTCCATATGGATGGAAAATTTGGCAGTGTGAAACAAAACCACAAATGAATAAACTATTTGACCCAGTAAATGAACCTCCAGGTATTTATCCTTAGAAATATGTATATAAATATGCATAGACATGTGGAAAGTATTATCCACTTGAAAAGTCACTGCAGTCACAAAAGATTACCAACAACACAACTGTCCCTCAATAAGCAGATGCATAAAATAAGTTAAATACAATGATATGCATGCATAAAGAAAGAAAGAACAGGAAGGTCTCTCTGTACTCATCTAAGTTAAACAATAACTAGAATTTAAATTTGGCCCTCAAAATGATAAATTTCTATGTTTTACTTAGTAAACGTCATCTGGCAAATATTAAGTAAAAAAAAAAAGATACAGAAAATCGTATAAATAATGCCGTCTTCACATAAAAGAAGAAGGAAAATTCTGTGATTGTTTTTGTTTATGTATAGAATTTTGCAAGCATAAGAAGCTTGGTGTAGGACATGAACGTGGCTGTGGGTACAGGCAGGGAGGCGTATTTAATATCATTGGTGCTGTAACACAGTCCTACTAAAAATGTGTTGAAAAAGCATCTTAGGTTGAAAAAGAAAATTGGCGAGTCTGTGTACGTTTTACGATGTTAACACAGGAGATCCTGTGCTTCATCCACTGTTAGTGTCCTCCTGCCTTGTTCTGAGCTGCAGCCCAATTTTATGGGGGAAAAAAAACACATAAGCCTGTGTTGCTTTGGTGATGAAATGAAAGAAAGCAGAAGTCTGGATGGTGGCCAGGTGCATACAATGGTGGAGAACCCCCAAGGATTTTCATGGATGACCCCCACTTTACCTCTGTAGTAGGCAAACTGGAGGTAGTCGTAATGCAAGGGAAGAAAGTTCTCGATTGGTGAGAGGCGGCCTGGGCGGGTGGCAAGTTCCCGCACACACTCATGCTGACAGACAAGAACCTGAATGTAGTGATCTGGAAGGCAAGCGAGAGAGAGGTGTTCTCTAGCTGCTGAGATCATACCTTAGTCAGGGCAACACTTCTACACGGCTTGCTTTATTTACCACACCACACTCGGAGTAAGAGAGATGAGAACTCTCTCTGTATTATCATCTCCTAGCCTGAAAACCTCATACAGACAGTGACATCATTTTCTCCATGATCACTTGACAGCACTTGGTCCCAAACCACCAAAGTATGACAGGCTTCCTGTACATAAGGCTAAGTGTGGACTTCATCACTAGACACTTAAGAGCTTTGGACACTTCAGAATGTCTGAGATACCCTGGAATTGAGATCAGATTTTTACATCCTATGAATGTGTAGAAGCCATTCAGAGATGGAACATGCAGCATGCAGAAAGCTCAGCAGGTGAAAGGAGGACCCAAACTCCCTTTCCCAGGCAACATCTTTCTAAATGAGGAAGTAAACTGGTATTTCCTATAGGTATTCCTCAGAACCTTATACTACCCAATTATAGATCGGGATTGTGCCTACTGCTGCATATTCTAATATGTGGGACACTGTAGGGACAAAGAGTGGGGAAATGGCAGAAAGGATGACAGCTGAAGAATTCGAATAAACACCTCCTCCTTGCATTCAATTCTGTAGCTGCTGTTCTCTTTTAAACTAACAAAGATGCTGAAGTGCAGAGGAACCCATGCCCCAGAGCTCTCAGCTTTATTTTGTCAAGGCAAGAGCTGAAAAAGCCAACAGCTAATGTCACAGGGAAAATTCTTCTTCCTCTTTGCCTTAACTTTGAATTCTATCGCAGGATGGAGGGAATATTTTTTAGGGAGAGAATGCTTCTTTCATGCTTGGGCAGAGTGGGCTCCCTAGGGATTGAGAAAATCACTTGACCTCATGGCTACACAATTTAATTGGCCACAACTGCTTCTTTCAACAGGTCCTCTGTTTAGTCAGAATTCTTCTTGGATCTGGGAAACCTTGAAGACTGAGGTCAGGACACAGGAAGGAATTTGGAGGGTGGAGGCCAACATTTTCTATAACCTGGCTAACTTGAGTCCATGTAGAACAGCTAACAGATTCAACACCGAAATCCACCACATTTTACCTTTGGTTGAAGATGGGCAGAGATAATGAGGTCTACATATACAATCAGAAAGTTAGGAATAAATAGAGAGGTATGTTTCATATCTTAGGGGAACAATGGACAGCCAACTGGAGACTCCATAGACCAAAATCTTCTTTGCCTTCAAACCTGTTTCTGCTAATGTCAAGTGACAGGAAAAGGGAAAGGCAACAATGTACCTACCAACAACTCAAAATCTGCAGGAATATATTGTCAAAGCAGATATAAATAGCAAGTAAGAGCAACCAAGTTACCCTTGGCTGCACAAACAGAGCTGACTATGGGAAATCAGGACCAGGCAGTCGTTTGCACTTTCCTCGGACATTAAGTCTCTCCTAAGTCTACTATTCAAGCATTTTGGTTTTCCCAATACAGTCTCTATTGTACGTACCAGCTTACTCCTAATTGAGGTCACCTGAGTCAATCAAGCATTTGCACATTGAAAGTTGTCATATTAGTTCTATTTGTTGTATTCTTTTCCCTTCCATATCATTGTGCAATTAATGCATTTTTAATGTGCTGGAGGTTAAGAACAATTGTGTGGAAATACTTTTAGGTTTTTGCTACAATAGATTGAGCATGCTTCTGATTTCCATGAGATCTTACTGCAACTGTGGATATTTGACTGGGACTAGAGATAGTATGATTTATTTTTACCAGCTTTCTATTTCATTTTTGTTCTGAGAGACAGGATGCTGGTTGTGGTAATTAAGAGTCAAAAACACTGAGTGTGGATTTGTCTTGTCCATTTATCTGTCCTTTCTCAGCAGCCAATGGGTTATGTTAACGTGACCAACACTAAATACTAGCCCACAGAGATTAATTTCTGTAACAGGATCTAGATCATTTGCTGAAACTATTCCATGGCCACAGACAGCGCAGGTGCTGTGACAATGTGTCAGGGGTAGGGCACATCGCCCCATAAAAACATAGCATAGTAAACTGCAAGATATAATAAAGAAAAGGCTAGCTCATTCCTCTTGCCAAAGACTGTGTATTGAGGAAAATAACATTAATTACACTGTAAAAGACACACAAAATTGACTTTGAAATGAATCATCTTCAATGTTTACAGAAATACTGAGGAGTTAAAAATATCAGCTGTCCAAGGAAACAAAACTTTGGGAAATACATCCTCAAAATAACTCCTACAAATATACTGATTTTAGGCAACTTAAATTTACACTGGGTAACAGAGCTCTTTATAGGGTGATAATTTAATGTAATGATTTTGATTGTAATAGACATATTGATTCTAGTTTATACTTTGTAGCTGTTCTCTAATTAGCTTCTAAAAACAATCCACCTTTATTTATGGCTGACATTATCCCAGGCACAAGGAATTACTAACACATCGATCTGTGCATAGTTATGGGTGTATATATCACATCCTTTATTCTTGCTTTCA
The DNA here is from genome assembly GCA_030674055.1 of Rhabdomys pumilio. Taxonomy (NCBI): domain Eukaryota; kingdom Metazoa; phylum Chordata; class Mammalia; order Rodentia; family Muridae; genus Rhabdomys; species Rhabdomys pumilio. The sequence continues at coordinate 11,563,596 of JANHMN010000011.1, forward strand.
CCAACACATTTGTTTAGCCGATATTTATTAAGTAGCTAAGGGATTTGCTGAAGATTGAGCACTGAACAAGTTAGAACACCAGCCAAGCGATAGCAGAAAACACCCTAAATGTTTGCAATGGGAAGGAGAGTGAGCGGCTCATCCAGTGAATTCAAAGAACTTAGGAAGGCAGGAATGAAGAAAGAATGTGAATATACATACTGAAAGTCCTTACAGCCAAGTGGAATGAAAGCCACGATGGGAGGGAGTTTATGTACAATAGCTCTGCTAGTACAGAATGTGGGCTCTGTATTGGAGCTCAATCTACACTGCACACATGACCAGGAAGGAAGTAGTCACGGGGGGGCTTACTTAAATTACAGTTTTGATTTAAGCCATGGCACATGGGAAGATTGGTAAGTGTAAAGTGCCATGTGAAAGAACCATTTGTCCATGTTTGGCAACAAATAAGTGTTGAGGAAGATGTCAGATTGACAAGCAACTTCCTGGGATTTGGTAGGTGCTTTGTGGAGAGATAAGGACACGTTAGAATTGGAAGAGCAAACTGGCTTTAGTACTTTCCAATACAGCTGAACATTGTTTTTCATTATATATGTCTTAGAACATAATAGGTCATCAACACGTATTTAAAAAAAAAGTTTGTTATTAAATAAGTCACCATTTACTTGGGTTTTAATTACATTGACTTTGAAAGTACTGGCTTTCCATTTTAAGAAGTCTGGGTCTGATTTTCAGATTGTTTCCAGCCATAGCACATCAACCTATTCCTCACGTAAGAAGAGTAGAGTCTCCTCAATGAGTTATCTGTGCAACACACAGAGATGCATATCTGTGTGAGAAAGATCAGCACCCTTTAGGCCCTTGTGATATCTTCAGAAACAGTAAAACCAGCCCTTGGCTGGGGAGACCACAGGACCAGGTAGAATTCCTACCAGAATTGAACCTACTATATTGCCACAATGTTTGTTTTGTCAAAGTGCCTTCTAAAGACTATTTCTATCCAAGGGTTAGTACTGCACCCAGCTTTCTTCACATATCTTGTTATGGTGGGACAGCAGTTTATGAAGCAGCCCACGGGTGGGCAAATATTGGGTGCTGGTCTGTATGTGGCAGAGTTCTATAAACCCTCCAAGGCTCTCGAAACATCATGGAGGAGGTGGTAGATGTCAGAAAGAATGTAAGAAACACAGATTGGGGAGAAGTGGAGTTAAAAACTGATGGTTTCAGGAAATGACGTAGCCAATGTACTTATCAACTCACTGTGGCTGTGTTGATTTGCACAAGATTTGTCCAACACTAAGCTCCTCAAAACTTCACCAAGGTTGGAGGAGGCACCCATGAGGTCAGTGGTGGTTAATGGTTGTTGGGTGTGGGGGGGGTCTCATCTTAGTAAAGCCACTGGAAAAACCATCCTTCTCAAGAAAGTAACATTCCATCCATGTTCCAGCAAGAAACTCTAGTTAAACTCATTGGGTCACATACACATTGATAAGAAGTAGGAGGGGGACCCGTTGAGAAGAAGGGCTTCAGTTATAGAATAAAATAGTATAATGGACGGAATGAAAGGCAAAAAAATGACTAAAACATTACTAGCTAAATCTACAAGTGTCAAAAAATTAAACTAAAAACAGAACATCAAAATCAAACCCAACACAAGTTTTGTACCCCTTCCCCACAAAGCAGTATCTAATACCTGTGTGCTGATAGCTGGAGAATAGCTAGACACACTCAGACTCTGGTATTCAGTGAGAATCCACCTTGTACATCGTGTTTTACCAGGGCAGAGGCCTCCTCAAGGCTTCTCCATGCTAGCTTCTGAAACACAGCCACAGTACAGTATGCTCCTGTACCTGTAGGCTCGCCTGTACTGCTGTAGTCAACTGAGTCAAAAGAGGAGACACATCAAGAGCCCTTTAGCCATAAGGACCCTCCAGGGGCCACTGCTTCCCATGAGAGGTTGCCTCCTCCGTAATCCCCAAGGAATGGGACATCCAACTTTCCACTTCACTGACTGGAGATGTAAACAAAGAAAGAGCCATGGCCTCGTGCCAGAAACACATCATCTCAGCTACTTGGGGGGCTGTGGCATCAAGATTATAGAATCAATGCCTGTTAAAATGTGCTAGAGGGAGTTCAAAGCCAGCCTGGGCAACTTAGTGAAGCTTGAATCCCCTGATAAGAAGTAGACGTATGGATAGAGTTTTAGCACTGTTATTACCATTTCCACTTACTCCTGCCTTTTGGTTTTTATGAAAGCACTCCACATCTCCTGTACTATATATACACAGTCCTAACGTTTCCCCTGAAAATTATATTTTCACAATTTAATTTTTTTTATTTATATTGTTAATACAAATAAGTTGTTTTCAAATACAGATAACTACTTCTTCCAATAAAAGGCTAGTTGCCCAGTATCAGCAACTCATGAATATTACACACATTGCCCACTATTTTAAATAACATTCTCAAGTATAATAAGCCAATTAATTGCACAAGAATATATCGAAGGCTTTATTGCTATATTACTTACAATAATGAAAAACTGCAACCCTTTCCGTTGTGTGTAGTAAAGGCTAACAATTAAAATGATGGTGCCCCCATATCATGGGTCTTATCTAATCACTACATACAAAACAGTCAGTCCACATGTACTTACATGAGAAATCCACCATTTGTTGGTAAGCAGAAAATAAAATAAAAAACAATATGTTGAAACAAAATACTTATAGTACTTTCCTATTTCTATTGATGAAATAGGTAAATGTGCAATTAACAGCACACTCAGAAGGGAAATCGTCAAGATTTTAACTATAAAAGTTAGCAACAGAAGACAGGGTGGAATAAACCCATGAAATCGTCAACATTTTACAATAGTTACTAATATGCACTGTATTTTCAGAATACTCACATGTAAATAGCACTTTGGAGTAAACAATCAAAGAACAAAAACAAGCCTTACCTGCGATTGCCTCATAAAGGCCGCCTTTATACCCTAAGTACTCATAGTCCTCAAATCTCTGAGGCCCCTCGCAGAGAGCACGGCACTCCATGTCTTCATTGAAATATTCTCTTAAAGCTTGTTCAAAGTACTTAATAGCTGCTTCAAAGTCATCAGCCTCATAGTGTTTAACTCCAGCATTGTAGCTCTCCTGCAGAGACACAGACAATGTTTTGTGTGTAAAGAGTGGTATCTACACAGACCTGGGATCATCTAGGAAGGTGAGAGCAGAATAATAAATCTTCCTTATAAGATATTTCTCTATCATTCTTCTTAGCATTAGTATTGGAGGTCACACATTGAGAATGTTAATATCAAAAAATTGGGGGAAGGAGTCAAAAGTTTTTCCACATCTGATTTCAAATGATATGCTATTGTAAGAACAATTCTGGGGCATTTTCAAACTCTGAATTGAAAACTTCAAGTATAAGGAAAAATTTTCAAGATTGGAAGCTGGGAAATGATAGTGTAGCCATGAACCACTCACAATGGTTTCACTCCTAGGTGAAAAGTAAGTGTGGTAAATGTCAGAAATGACAGATGCCATCTGTTGAAATTAGGTCTGTTGCTGTATGTTGTAATGCTAAATACTGGCCCCCAAGCTCTGGTTGTCCCTGGGGATGAAGAAGTCCTCATGTACACCAAGTGATGCTATGTGACCTTGTTCCTTGATTTAAAACTATTGGTTAAATAAAGATGCCCACAGCCTATAGTTAGGCAGAAGAGAGGTAGGTGTAGTTTCAGGTTCTGGGCTTGGGGTCTGATGGAGAGACTATGAGAAGGAAAGGAGAGAAAAAGAGAGGAGAGAAAAAGAGAGGAAAGAAGTGAAGAAAAGAAGAGAGGAGAAAAGAGGAGAAGAGAGAAGAGAGGAGAGGAGAGGAGAGGAGAGGAGAGGAGAGGAGAGGAGAAAATGCCATGGAGTAGATGAATAACAACATGGCCAGGAGGAATGGCCAGTTGGAGTAGGAACAGCCCAGATGGAACATGGCAAGTTATAACTCAGGGTTATATGCACAGAAGTAGACAAAATAACACAGAGGATTGATACTTGTCCAGTTCTAGTACTGTTAAGGCTTATTAAAATAAAATGGTTTTGTGACTTTCATTTGGGAACTAAATATCAAAGGTGGGGTAGAAACCTCCATTAAATATTTATCACAAAAGGCACCTATAAACTAGATACTAAAAAGGCTGAGGCAGGAGGATTACTTGAGAGTTTGAGATCAACCACTGAAACATAACAAGATATGGCCATCTAAATACTAAAGAATACACTTTTTAAAAATTTTATGTATGTGAGTACACTGTTGCTTTCTTTAGACACAGCAGAAGAGAGCATTGGCTCCCCTTACACACAGTTGCGAGTCACCATGTGGTTCCTGGGAATTGAACTCAGGACCTCTGGAAGAACAGTCAGTGCTCATAACCACTGAGCCATCTCTCCAGCCTCAGAATACACATTTTTTTATTTTTTAATAAAAAAGCAACTCATGGAACTCTCTTCAAAATTGCATTTATAGTAGCATACAAAGAAACCCTCTACAAATACAGGAAAATTAAAATAGCAATCTGAATTCTACCTGACCACATGAAACAATGTTAGATAGGAACAAAACCAAAAACAAGTCAAGGCCCAGAAACTCACTTAGATTAAACAACACAATATTTAATAACATGTGAACCATTTCTATAGTACTTCCTGTAAGGCTCAGGGAATATCAAGGAATAGGGGACAGAAATATGTAAGGGACAGAAATCATGAAAGACTGGGTTAAATCAGTATCTTATGTACATGTAGGGTTGCTGTCCTCATGAAGTCAGCATGAGTGGTTTGGAGTAAATGGTTTCTTTGGAAACTCAGTTGTGTCATGTGATGTTTTTCTAGAAGCTGTCTTATGAGAGGATGTTTTGCTGAAGCAGAAGTTTGAGAGGGCACGTGATATTTGGAAAGAGTATAAATCGAACGCCACAGAGAAGGGACACTCTTTTATTACTAGCTGTTCAACACTTGTTGGTCTTCGCTGGTCTTTGCTGGTCTTCATGTTGTAGGGAGAAAATTGCCAAAGAATTTCTCATGGTATTCCAGCTGATTCTTGCCACATCCAGAGACTTGTGCAGATTTGCAGAGCCTTGTGATTTCTGCTGGATTGAGCCACGGCTTACTGATTTGTGTTTGGTGTTTGGCATTGGAATGGACTGCTTACCAGCATGACAACCAAGAGTGGAATTGCTCCAAAGAACTACTTCTACCCAGGTCCACAAACCCCTTGTCCTATTAACCATCTTTCTCCCTTACCTTTGGTCGATGGGCTAGAAGGGAGGTTGAAGTATTTAAGAACACTTATTAAAGTGGGCTTTGAAAAATCTAAGCCTACAGTGACTGATTGCACAAGACCTGTACAAAGATCAAATGACTGAACATTCTACCATGAATTGGGGAGGTACACTTGTACCCATATCCCTAGTGGAGAAGTTAGTAGGAGTTGATGGATGTTAGGGGATGGAGAGTAAGTTTTCCTACAATGCTATGAACTTTTAATACAGTTTCTCATGTTGTAGAGACCCCAGTCATAAAATTGTTTTCATTGCTACTTCATAACTATAATTTTCTACCTTTATGTATTGTAATGTAAATATCTGTATTTTCCAATAGTCTTGGGTGATGCCTGTAAAAGAGTTATAGTTATTTAATTGCCAAAGCAGCCATGAGCAACATGTTAAAGAAGAAGTGCTTTACAGATATGGTCATTTTTAGATGCTCTAGTGGGTACCTCATATTCATGCATGTATAAGGACACTAACTGGTCTCTCTGGTCTATCTATTTATGTTTTTAGAAAAGGACATGAAGCACAGAAGAGGGAGTTTGGGGAGGTGATCAGGGGTCCAAGAATAGTTAGAAGAAGTAAGAGTGAGTGTGATTTAAAAACATTCTATGCTCGTATGGCATTCTCAAAGAAGTCACAAAAAACATTGAGTTAAAAATAAAACATAGAACTAGACAGGGTAGTCTCAAAATAAAAAACAATGTTTAGAAAACACTTAAAAACATGTTCAGAATCTTGATCAATCACAGAAATTCATAATAAAACAACTTTAAGGTTCCATCTTACCTTAGTCAGAATGGCTATTATTAAGATTACCAACATCAAATGTTCAGGTAAATACATGAAAAGCGGAACTCATGTGTTGTGGGTGGGAGTGTAAACTATTGTAATCCCTCAGGAAGTCAGTCTGGAGACTTTTCAAAAACTAGAAATAAAACCACTGTGTGGCTCAGGAATGAACTAGTGACTATTGACAGATTCCAGAATCAGGGAACCACTGCCATCCCTTTTATATCTAGTGCTCAGCCAATAGAAAGTTCCAAACCCTGGACACACAGACTGACATGGATAAACTGTGGTTCACAAAACAGACACGAACATGAATGTGAAAAAGAGATTTGTAGGGAAGAAGGGGTACTCAAGTGTAGGAGGCAGACAGTAAAATTCTGGGTAAAAATGGTCAGTATGCATTATTTAATTTACATCGTGTGAAACTGTCAAAGAATAAATAAGTAATTAAAAGTATGCTGTGGACCAAACCCCAACACTGTTGCTGATGTCAAGAGGTGCTTGTTGACAGGAACCTTGTGTGGCTGTTCCTTGGGAGGTTCTGCCAGCAACAGATCAATGCAGATGTGAATTCTTGGAGCCAATGATCAGACTGAGCTCAGGGACCCTAGTGGAGGAGTTGGAGGAGGGACTGGAGAAGCAGAGGGGGATTGCAACCCCATAGGAAGAACAATGTCAGCTGGCCAGAACACCCAGTGCTCCCAGGGACTAGACTATCAACCAAGGAGTGTACATGGCTCCAGATACATATGTAGCAGAGGATGGCCTTGTCTGACATCAATGGGAGGGGAGACCCTTGTTTCTGTGGAGGTCTGATGCCCCAGCATAGGGGGATGCTAGAGCAGTGGGGTGGGAGAGGGTGGGGGTAGGGGGGCACCCTCATAGAGGCAAAGAGGAGAGGGGAGAGGGCAGATGTGGGATGGGGGTTTGTGGAGGGGTAACTGAGAAGTGGAGTATCATTTGAGATGTAAATGAATGGAATGATTAATTAAAAAAAAAATAAGGAGTCCCATGGGGGAGAAAGTATGGTGTGGAAAGTGGTGAATAGGTGCCGAAGTTTCACAGAGGGGTACAGATACTTTCATGGAGTTCCAGGCTTTACCATATCCTATATTTCTGAGTGAATTTTCATTTTCCTCAATTTCAATTTTTAATGACCATAATTTTAACTTAGAATATCAAATATGCATTTACTTCTGGCTACAATATGCCATCTGAGAGTTTTGATTGTATGAAAGTTAGTGCACACTGAGACCAAACTTGATCTATCCACTATATGACTGAGCTTGGAATCAAGGAAACAAGGGTAGTTAGAGCCACACGGCAGGGGCAGGGTTCCCCAGAACTCACCAGGTGTGGCTTGGCTTCTCTGTCTACCAGGGGTGCTTCCACTCTTGCCATTGCTTTATAGTCCTCTATGCTCTGTTGCATTTCCATGTGCTCGGGGTTGGCCATGAAGAACGTGTGAGCTGCTTCCATGGCTTTTTCCAGCTGGTTGAGCTGTTGAAGAAAAGCACAGAGTCAAGGAAATGTTCTGTAAACTTGGCTTTAGAAGACTAAAGAGACCAGTCCAAGGTCTCCGAGTAGAGAAGTAGTGAAGGCAGGATTCCTCACTACACATTTACATGTGTGCACACACATATGTGCACACTCACAACATCTACACAGCGTTTTCATTCTATTGTATTCAACCTCTGCGTTTTCAGTGCTGTTGATAAACTGTTCATTAAATTGTATGTGGATCTTTTGGTCCTGGTTAAGTTTATTCTTTTCTATGCATCCATGTTTTAAGGAACATGATCTGTACCCTATATTTAGTTTATCCAAAACAAACAGACTGGTAAGATTTTTGCCCTCTAGTTTACATTTCAACACTGGGGTTTATACTTTCATGTTAATGACGAGAAGTGAAATACAGCTGTGGTTTTCTGAGTGACTGAATTGGGTAAACTCTTCCTCCATGGTGTTAGTGTTTTGGCTTTAGAAAGTAAAGAATAGGAAGTTGAAAGATATAAACTAGTCCAATTCAGGAAGAGTATAACTTTGTAATTTTGATTTTCACTAATGCAAAACGTTGGGGGCATTCATCTTAGTTCCATGTGAAAGTGCAGGAGTCCATGGATGCCAGGAGAGGGTGAGAGATCCTGTGGACCTGGAACTACAAGCAGAGGGGGCAGTCTAGCCTAGGCTCTGGAAACTACACTCAGCTCCCCTACAAAAGCTGTACATGTTCTTAACCATGAGGCCATCTCTCCAACAATAGCCATGACGAGTTTGGAATAATCACTGCGCTGACATGGTGAAGCCTTTTTGTGCTGTGTTTCATGATGAAAATAAAGAGGTATTTTTAACTCAGTGGAATTAATTCCTATCAGTGTCAACACACGTTGGCATATGCTCAAGTCATGGAGAGCCCTTACAAATCTTTTTTATAGGAAAACCCAAAGATGTTTGTTATAGTATAAAGTATGAAGAAAGTAATCACGCTGTTACTGGGTACATAAGTACAAAGTCATCCATCATAAAACTATTCAACTGAGTCTTTCTCTAACAAAGTAGCTATTCAGTGATTAAAAACACGAGAGGAATAGTGCGTTCCAGGTTCCCAGCATGTGGAAACAGACAAAGAAGCAACTCTCACCACAGAAGACATGTACTACACTAATTTATGACATGGCATCTTTATTTTTCCTATTAATGCCAAATCCTTTAATTTGCTCACATCCTTTCATTATGGACTTCTTCTTAGATATTTCCTAAAATTAGGTCTTGCCATCTTGGTATGGACCCAGAAATGTTTTGGTTGCCCATGTGAAATCTGTTGAATCTGCCCTCTTGTTCATTTCTTATTTTCCCCATTTCACCAACCCTAATACATAGAAATATAAAATATTTGGATATCTAAATGATGATATTTAGATGTGTGCCAAGAAGATGTGCAAGTTCTAAATTGTGTAGAAATCCAAACGTATTGGTCAAGTGAATATGGAAAAAGTTATTTAAAAGTTTATGCTTTGGTCATGTAGTGAGCAAAAGTTTTACTCATTAAAAATTTTATACCACAAAAGACCAGGTGGGATTCAAATGGTTTAACTGTGTTATATATGAATAATTTTCAGAAACAGTAGCTGTGGTGGTTTGAATAGGTTTAGACCAGGGAGTGGCACTATTAGTAGGTGGTGTGGCCTTCTTGGAGAAAGTATGTCACCATGGGGGTGGGCAATGAAACCCTCCTTCTAACCACATGGAAGCCAATCTTTTGCTAGCAGCCTTCAGATGATGATATAGAACTCTCGGCTCCTCCTGCCCCACGCCTGCCTAGAGTGTGCTTTAATGATAATGGACTGAACCTCTGAAACTATAAGCCAGTCCCAATTAAATGTTTTCTATATACATATTACCTTGGTCATGGTGTCTATTCACAGCAGAAAAAGCCTAACTAAGGCAATAGCATATAATTTACAAATGATCAATCAAGCACGTGGGTTTGCTCCCACTATCACAGTATAATGGACACATCATTTCTACAGGTACAGTCCATACTTGAGCTACATGGAAACTGCCTCTGGGTAACAAGCAAACTTCCAGTAATGAGTAAAACAGGTTATCCCCAACACACTGGACCAGTAGCTTGAGGTATTAACACTGACAGAAATGCTTAATCTCCATGCTTCCCACTTTCCCACCCTTCTGGCTTGACTCAGGCTGGTCTCTCGATACAGAAAGTATTTGTCCATTCATCTTTTCCTTTTGAAATCTAACTTGACCTATAAGGCCAAGCTTGAATATTTCCCGAATAAATGCTTCTTCAGACCTATTGTGACAGCAAATGAACCGCGTATCATCTTTATTTCCATACTGGGACTTACCATACACTATCTTAAGGTAGCCAAGTTTATGTGCACCCCCATGAACAGCTTTATTTGGAAAGGAACCAAGAACTTATATACCTTTTCTACTATTTTCTACTTACATTTCACATACCTGATTACCTATACAAAGAGAAATAAGTATCTCTTTTACATATCAGCCAAAAGATATACATATGAGTGTGCCTTTTATGCTAAGCAGTGGTAACAGCATGAGACATCTCTGAAGCCACTGTGTACACTCAAGTTCCCAATGCAGTGGCTGTGAGCCTGTTTTCCTTCCTTATAACCCAAGGCAATACACCAATGTGTGTGTGTGTATGTGCGTGTGTGTGTGTGTGTGTGTGTGTGTGTGTGTGTGTGTGTGATTCTGTGCCCTTGACACTGAACCATAAAATTTCTTCCTGCACTGGTACTAGTCCTGGCTTTTATATTACAAACTAAAATTGTCTGCCAGAGCATATAAATTCAGCCATCATATGTAGGCTTTAAGTACTTGTACTTTCAGTTAAGCAGTACATGGTTATAGCCGGATATATTCCCATTACATTTGTATAAAGCTCTGCAATTGGGCTATATGAGAGGTAGGTAGGCAGAGTGAGAAGTCGGGAGGAAGGAAGAAGGAGAGGAAGAGGAGGAGCTAGAAGAGAGAGGTAGGAGCCATGGAGAACTACAGAGAGATCAAGAGCAGTACTAGGCAACAATTTATATCTAAGGTTAGGTACTGGGCAACAATTCTAATTGTGTGGGCATCTTGTTAATTGAGCATCTCCTAATATATAAATACTGGATTATCTTTTGGTATTAAGAGTCTCATTTCTACCGAGTACCAAGGTCATAGCAGGATGGTCTGGGCTCAGCCAAGCATTGTGGACAGCGTGATGGATTGGCAGAGCCAGCCACCACGCTGACATCTCATGGGTGCCAGGGCTAGATAGCCAGAGCTGTGGTCCAGAGCTGGAGCCTCGGGAAAATGGCAGCTGTCTGGGAACAAGCTGGACAGGGCACCGTTTATTTAAATATTACCCACAGCGTATGGTAATGTCTAAGCGATAATGTATATTCTACATACAATGTTTATTACTGGATGAAGAGTATAACAAAGTCCTGTAAACACCAGATTTTAGCTTAAGAATGAACTACCCACTAAAACCAAACTGTGTTTACAGGCCCCATACAGGATTTTATATAAGATAGAATTGTAACAAACCACACAGAGAGAGAATTCTGATGGGTTCACTTTGTGGAATAGAAATATGAACTCTGGGTCAAGAACAATTGAGGAACCGCGGCTGGTGAGACAAGAGGAGATTATCTAACATTTAACTGCCCACTGAGCTGAGAGAACGTGGGGAAGAGTGTCCGTCTGAAAGTGCTGGTTTACTTCACTCAGATCTTAAAAAAAACGAGGAAACCTGCCAGCCCAGAAGCCACGCAATATGGGGCAGTCATGCTGTGTGGGAAAAGAAATGAATGTTGATGAAGTCGGCACCCTGTGGACATTCAGAAGACAAACCGTCATAGGCTAGTGAGTGAGTGCTGTCCCAACACAGACCCTCTCCCACAGGTAGTCTAGAGACATTGTGGAGCATGCGCTGAACATGCACACACATCCACAGGTAGTCTAGAGACATTGTAGAGCATGCGCTGAACATGCACACACATTCAGGGCCCATCAACCAGCCAGAGAGAGGTTTTGGATACAGCACCACGACATTCAGGAACTTGTAGCAAAAGGTTTAACTCTTTAGTCTAACTCGTCTGACTGTCATTTAGCAACCTTGCCAGATGAACTGAACTTCGATATACATATAATGTACATGGAAATCAAGTAACCCAGTCATCTACAGGTTCTGTACTTCAGCCACACACGTATTTGGCAAATGTTCATTTTACACACTCCGTTACACACTCAGGAGTTAATGAAATCTCCAGGTGGCCCGAAGGGGGAAAAGGCCCTGCTTTCCAAATACTTCCGGTAGCTGATACATTTCAAGTGGTAAAATAGTTTTTGACCTTGCGAAGCATTAAAAGGCAGAAATGACCAGCATTGTGAGTGTGAAAATTTTGGGCTAGAAGAGGAATACTGTGAATAAATTCAAGGAAGATTTGTTTGCAATCCAGTATCTGAGCTGAGAACTAAAAGGTAGAGGATACAGCCTGATCTATAGAGTGAGTTCCAGGACCAGCCAGGGCTACATAGAGAAAATCTGTCTGGAAAAACCAAAGGTAAGGAAAGAGGAGGAAGAGGAGGAGGAGGAAGAGGAGGAGGAGGAAGAGGAAGAGGAAGAGGAGGAAGAGGAAGAGGAAGAGGAGGAAGAGGAAGAGGAAGAGGAGGAGGAGGCTGAGGAAGAAAGAAAGAGGGAAGGGAAGAGGAGGAGGAGGAGGAGGAGGAGGAGGAAGAGGAGGGGGAGGGGGAGGAGGAGGAGGAGGAGGAGGAGGAGGAGGAGGAGGAGGAAGAGGAGGGGGAGGAAGACCAGAAAGAGTTGAGTATTGGGGCCATATTGTTTATACACTATGATAAAATAGATGCCATGCTAAGAGTAGCAGGAAGTTGACTATTAAAGAAATAAAAGAAAGGCTGTAACAAGTTCTTATTCATATCTTTAAATGGTAACCAACTTGAGCTGCTATATGGAGAAAAGCATTGCCTTAACCCAGATCAGCTTGAGGTGTTCTCAAAAATAAACAAGGCAGCATAGGTAAGTCACTGTTCCCCACACCCCTACACACTCTTTGTCTGCGAACATGTGTGCAGGCCAGAGGTCAACACCGGGTGTTGCTCTATAGCTCCATGCCTTTTTGGAGACAGGTATCTGATTGAACCTGGACTTACAGATGAGCTATACTAACTGTCCACTGAGTTCTGGGTTTCTGCTTGTCTCTGCCTCACTAGCAGGAGACTTTCAGATCTATATCACCTACCCAGGTTTTTCACAGATGCTGGCATCAAATTTGGGTCCTTGTGCTTACTTGGTAAGTATTTACTGGATGAGCCAACTTTCCAGCCCCAGCTGTCTTCATTTATTTAATAAATCTACAAGATATAGACTGTGGCACAAGAGATTTTTACTTCAAATTTCATTGACGTAGGTTAATTTTCCAGATCTTAAAAGTAAATGCATAACTCAAAACTGATGAAAATATTAAATGAGAATTTTTGAGAAAATATAAACTTTGAAATAAAATTTAGTAATTTGTCAGAGCTACTGAATCAAACTAACCTTGCATATTACAGTATAGCAAATGTAAAAATTGACTTATTTAGGAGAATTACATCTTATTTTATGAGAAACCAAAAGATTTAATAGAATAGAGTCAGACATTTAATGAAAAAGCAACCACATGAAAAACTTTGTATTTTATTTTCTAGTAATGTGATATTAGTACCATAATTAAAAAAAAATACCCACACATGGAATTATTTTCATAGTATAGTGCAGGAAATAATATCTCCTCCTGACAAATTTATAAAATTAATTACAGTAAACCTTGGGAACATATAATAACTTGTGGGTTTTTTTTTTTAGCTTTAACTTTAGAAAGCCTAATGCTGAATTTTGTATCATTAACAATAGGTAGAGTATATTGAATTTGTAGTATAACAGACTGAAAATAAACCTTTTGTCCTCAAGTTATTGTATTTTCCATTTCAAAGTGAAACTATCAAGATAGTTTCTCTAGCCAGAAAACTCAGATCTTTTGGGCAAAAGAATTATTTCAATTTCTAGGCATCATATTTTTTTTCCTACATCACATGTAGAACGTTCAGAAATTTCTAGTGCTAAAGTTCTTATGGTAACTTAGAAAGTAGGTGTCCATGCTAGTGTAGAAAATGAATTATCTTTGTATTTATGGAATGTTAGCCTCAAATGTATCCATGGTTCTGAGTAAATATTTATGACTTTCAAATGCTATTTGGTGAGGATTAAGGAGGAATGGTATTTCTGAAGAGTAGCATTCCCCTGTGGAATAAGCTCGAAAGGAATGAGCTGTTTAGAGAGTTTTTCATCTGCCAACTGCTTTCCTTCTTCCGTTACTTAATATGTACAATCTGATTAGTAGGCGCCTGCTATTTTTACTATATGGAGATATTCTAAGCTTACATGTTAACATTAAACACTGATGATGGCCAGCCATGGAGCACAAGATACCCTACGACTTCATTTGAACAACAGACTCGAGCCATCAACTAAATTTTCTAGGAAGTTCTTACATAAAGGAGACCCATGTTACTAGGCCATGCAAATGCTAAGAGGCAGAATTTTTGATGTTAAAAAAAGTTAAACTTTCGAGCACTAGCTGAAATTAAGTGCATGCTTAATTGGACAACATCCCTCAAGCCATCTGCCTAGGATCTACTTTCCTAACAGAAAAATCCCAAACCACTGGATCACAGCTGGGCACGTTGATCTGGCTTGGTGCTTAGTGTGGGCCTGTCATCCTGGCCTTGGCTACAATGAAATCAGTTTGTGTGGTTTCTTGGCAGGAGGCCATCCATTTTGGATCTAAACCCAAGGGCCTAGATCAAATGAGCAATGCAGCAGGCATTCCAGTCTCTGTGGTGTTTGGCCAGCAATCTCCCTTGAGGTGTCAAAGGGTGAGACTAAGGATTCCCAAAAAGACAGTTCAGGCCAAAACCTCTCTGACAGTTGTTTCCTGCTACTGTTCTTGGAAGCAAAGCTCTCATGGTCTCTGCAAATTTCTTCTCCAAGTATATGCTGCACATTTTGCAACAGAGCTTGGGTAATGTTCTGTGAATGTTGTAGGAGCCCTAGCTTCAATGTACAAAGAAGCTCACCTTAGTTTATTTCTTTAAAAGCAACAGTAATCTGGTAATCCTCTCTACTATATCAGAACTGGTCTCCTCTGGTCATGATAGTGAGAGGGAGAAGAATATAGTTGTGAGGTTGTTAATAAGAAATGATCCTTGTATAGTGTGGTATAGTTTGCAACACACATTACAATGAAACTGAACGTGGTCACTTTCTGGGTATTCCCTAATAGGAATGTGAAATTCCTTAAGAATCTAGGAGATAAGTCTCTAGCCTTAATCTGAATGCAGAGGCATTGGACCAACATTTAAAGGGGCATCTTATATACACCAGAATGTTTAAACCTAAGTATAAAGCAGTGGTGAGGTGAATCATTCTTGATAAACTTCATGGTACTGCAGAGTTTTTGCATGGTGACAAGTGGAGTCTTGTGTGATCTTTCTCTGGTGAGCCACAGTGGAGTTCTGGCCACGGCTTGACTAGATCCAAAAGGCAGCTCCTTGCTTGCTTTTAAGATTTGCAGATGTTAGCATCCATACCACATCTCCCTGAAACTGCCCAACGAAGTCACGGTGATTTGACTGGGTCTACTTTTATTGACAATCTCCTGTGGATTTCTGCTTCTGAAATATTCCTTACAAATCAACAGTGCAATAACTTCACACAGACTTTGTATAGGTATTCGAGTACTGAGACTATCGTAAAAACAAATCAAAAGTTTTTGTTGTTGTTTTGGTTTTGTTTGTTTGTTTGTTTGATGGCTGTGGGATTGACAGTCACAGGCTTAATTCCTTGTCATACACAAGATTGGATGAGAAGCCAAGGAGAAGAAAGCAAAGTGTTCTGTAGGCTTATTGTTTTATTTTTTCTTATAAGCATCTGGATTCTCCAAGAGTTTTTGCAGAGAAAAGCCTCCCAGCCAGAGAAAGTAAATGACCAGTTGGAAGCTGGGCCATCAAGCACTGTCATGGTTCTAGAAACACACAGGGACTGTTTTGTCAGCATCATTATTGAAAAGTCCTTGAGGGTTTGTGAATGTACACATAAATTTATCATTACAATTTTTAATGTGTTAAACTCCCTACGTTAAAACGTAAATTTAAGATTCCCCCTCAACTATTTCCCACAAAAATGCAAGTCCATAATCCAAAGCTTTTCCACTCATGTCTTTTGATAAGACAAAGATGCCAAATTCTTCTACAAAATATAAACCTTTGCTCTTGAAGGAAGGGGAAGATGGCCTTCAAACCTTACTTGTTTCCAAGTACCCATTTAAGCTTCTGAGAATGAATGCACTATGGTTGACAGCCAAAGAGAAGTTTGCTTCCAGACCCCTTCTGGAGAAATCTTCTAGAACAGTCCAAGGTCCTTCTGAAAACTTAACCCATCCAGCCGCCTAGTGTGTTCCAAACTATTTGGGCATCCAATGCTCAAATAGGTGAGCCTACTGGCAGCATTTTTTTTTTCATTCAAACCACAACAGTGATCTTGGTCTCTTATTAGATACACTCCTGTTGGGACTATCTTGGGCTAGGTAAATGGCTCTGTAGACAAAGTGTTTACAGTTCAAGTGTTTCACACTAAAGCTTGTATCCCCAGCACTCTTGTAAAAGCAATGTAAGCATAGTGCCCATCTGTAATCTTACCACTCAGAGGCAGAGAAATGGGTCATAGGGGTAAGGAAAGTCTGTACATTAGGTGAGTCGGGTGAATTCTGAGTGTAGATACAGACTCCAACTCAATATATAAAGTGAAGAATGGTTGAGAAAGACATACAATGTCAAATTTGGGGACATATACATTCACACAGGTGCACATGAACATGGACACAGATATATGCCCATACACATGAGAAAACACACACACACACACACACACACACACGCACACACACACACACACACTATAAAAAGAAAGAAGAAAGAGAAGGAAGGCGGGGGGGGGGAAGGAAGGAAGGAAGGAAGGAAGGAAGGAAGGAAGGAAGGAAGGAAGGAAGTTTGTGCAGCATCAGTGCAGAATAAATAGTTGGCCACCAACATTGTTGTAGACAGAAATGTCAAGGCACCATAACCTGCATGGAAATGCCTCACTAGAATGTAGAATGGGTTGAGGATCTTGAAGAACAGACGTGTGTGTCCATGTGAGTACATCAGCTGAAGAAGGACAGGAGGGAAAACCAGAGTGCTGAAGATGTGTTGATGAAATATTTGTTTTGCAGTGTCAGACATTTTTGAGAGTCTGAAATACAGTTAATAAAACTAGATCATTGAGATCACTGCCCATAAAGCAGAGATATTTAAGATTTCATTCCTGGAAAGGGGGAAGTGACTGGCGTGTGCTCACAAACAATATATCTCTTTTCATTTTTAAAAAGGCTTTGAAAGGTATAAACTAGTGCTGGCTAGTTTTATGTCAGCTTCATGCACAAACCAGAAAGGAAAGAATCTCCATGGAGAAAATGTATCGATAAGATTTGGTGATACAGCTTTCTCAACTTGTAATTGATCAGAGAGCTCTCACCCTATTCTCGATGGGCCATCCCTGGGCTGCTGGTCCTGGGTTCTATAAGACAGCAGGTTGAGAAAGGCATGGTGAGCAACTCAGTTAGCAAGAACCCTCATGTCCTCTGCATCACTTCCTGCCCTGTTTGAGTTTCTATCCTGACCCCCTTCAATGATGCACCCTTTCCTCTCCTACTTGCTTTATAGTCCTGGAGTGTCATCATGCCAATAAGAAGCCTAATTAATACTCTAATATATCAGTGCCTGCTATGGAAGGCTACATCTTTCATCAGGTGAAGGGAGTGAGATTGGGGTTATCTAATCAACTTGATGATCTTCTTTGAGTTCTGAGAAGAGCCTGTTTATTTTAGGATTAACTGAGTTAAGAATAAACTTTTAGCAGATTAACTGTCTTAGGAGAACAACTGGAATTCCCCTTTAAAAAAATAAAACAAGTTAGCCCAAACAAATGTAAACTCAAGGGTAGCTTTAAAGTTTCAAAGCGAATCAACTAAGAATTGGCTGGAAATAGCAAACAAGCTAGACAGGTTTCGTATGGGTCCACAGTTTGTTAGTGGATTACAAAAATTCATCATTTCATTTTGAGTAAGGTTGTGCTTGATGCCACATGTTTACAATCAAAGGCATGCTTTTTCTTAGCAGTTAATGACTTTAATCTTAATCTAGTCAGTTGAAAAGCACCTAGTATTCAAACAGGAGACACATTTGAGATTTCTGAACCAAGGGACTGCAGAAAGAAAATCTTCCAAGATGAGAGAGGGTCTAAGTAGTGATTACACATGTGATAGTGAAACCCAGGAAGGAAAGACAACTGGAAGCTTACAGATAGCTCTTATCTTGTTAAGTATATCCTGCTGGATGATTAAAGACCTACAAAAACATGTAATAATTAAGAAATAATATTAAGATAAACTTGTAAGTAAAGCATATTACTTTAGGGCAGGGTATTCGGAGTCTTCATTTAACTACTGTGCAATGAATCTTCATAAGGGGAATAATGCATTCCATATTTTTTCTAATGCCTTTGACCAAGAACTCCTGTTTGCTTCAGAGTGTCTCCAAAGACTAATAAAATTTCTCAGTCTCTATTTGACTAAGATAAATGTCACTATCTCGGAGGAATGACTTTTAATTATAAAACTGTCACTGAATTGATACCAGAATCCTAAAATGTGGTATGTGACCCTTGGAAACCATCTGGTGAAACTCTGCCTCCCAGACTATGCTAATGTGACTAGGACAATTGAACTCTGAGTAGAAAGAGCTCTATGGCCCTAGGCATCCTAACACAGGAGCTAGAGTCCATTATCTTGCTTCTAATTTCTGAGTCAATGATTTTTGTAGTATACCACAACATCTAAGGTGAAACAGCCAAACCACCTTTCTCATTGGGACAGAGACAGCTACCATTTTAAAGGAATGACTATGTTAAAAATCTATACCTAAAATAAATCCCATGAAAACTGACAGGCAAAATAAGTCAAAATGAAGCTTTCCATATACTACCAAGAATAAGTAAAATTAAAGCTGCAAAGTGGTTGCAAATAAATGCCGAAGAGGACTCTGGGAGTGTTCAAACTAGGAGGCTGGTTTGAATTATTTTAAAAAATAAGCCAGGAAAAAATTCATATCAAACAGACTGTGAAATTATATTCAGCAGTTAAAAAAACTTAGGGTTTCTGATTTGATTTTGTGTACACTGTGGGTTGACATTGCTTCACTGCTCCCTTGAAATGTGACACTGTGGAAGAGGTCAGCTGTTGAATGTTTGGTTTTTGCTAAGAAAAGTTTGCCACTCCAGAGTTCCAACTTTGTCTGTCCATGGTACTATTGACTGTGTATTTCCAGATGTCCTGAGATTATGTCCCAACTTTGTCTTTGAATTCAAGCTGTTCTACATTTAAGAAAGGTCCTGTGCTGCAACTGGGAAAGAAGGATTGTGTAGCAATGTATTATGCTAAAAATTTCCCTTACATTCTAAGAGATTGAAGCTTTAACCTGACCTCACAGACAATAATAATAATACATCTTGAGTTCACTAAAGACTTAAGACTGACATCCTACTCTGTACTCGGCCTGTTTGCTTTACCTTTCTATAAAAGAATAATGTAACAAACCAATGTTACTTACGTTGACTTTTCTATGCAAACAAATTTTGTAGCCTAAAAAATACACAGCTATAATTTTAGATAATATGTGTTCCATGCCCCTAACTCAAGATTATTCTGTGTGCATTTGTATTTGTGCTATAATAATCACATGTAAAAACCAGCAAATTTATGTCTAAAGCAAACTTATAAAATGGATATCTACTATAACTGTCGAAAGCATCATTTGGATATTGCTTAATACTGGTTGCTTATTTGTTATCATGTCAGTTTGGATCAGTAGGAGGGAAGAACTATGTCTCTTGCAAAACTCTACTAAAAACTTTTGTAATGAATCCCTTACTCCTTCTCCATCTGATACTCTCTGTGCTGTTCAATAAAAGATAAAAAAGAGGTCTTTTGTTAAAGACATTCACTCAGACACAAACAGATATAGACACAGAAATAAATTCACAAGAGGCCTTCAGGCAGGCACATAACAGACCCATTCATCAAACAGACAGACAACAAAAGACACAGGAAAGACGAAGTCAAAAATTCAACCTTTCTCTTGCTCAAATTATATAAAGAAGATAAACATTATTTTAATTTACACTATTGATTCCTGTCCCTGATGTAACAGCAACACATTATTGGTGACTATAAGTTCATTATTAATGTGCTTAAACCAGCACAGGATGATAGGAAGAAAACTGAGATAATCTTTACTTTTTATTAGATAATCTAGGGGATAGGAAAAAAAATTAGTCACTATAATTCAAGGTTAACTGAACAATCTTAAGAGAAGTAAAAACATTTATCGTGAAGACTCAAAGAGCAAAGCAGGTCTGAATAGGAGAACTTGAATCTGGAGAGTCTGCCAGAAATCCAGGTAGGCTGCCTGAAGACCCATTCCTATCTCTTTGTTCTCCCAGATCCAATTCCAGTCTCATCCCTACTGCTGCAACAGAACACTAGCTGCAATCTTCCCTCATCCCTGCCCACATTTCCTGTGCATCCTATAGACCATCCCCTTCTAACCTCCCTCCCCAACTCATCACTGTATCCTAGACCCCAACTGCAGCAGGCATCTCCAGCTAACCTAAGGGTACCCCTACCAGGGCAAAAAGTAGGGCTGAAGTTAGACTCATATCTTTCCTGTTTCTTTTGGGATCCAATTACCACATCCCCAATGGATCACAAAGACCTTCTCCAACCTTCTCCCAATTCACCCCAGGTACCCAGTCTTCAACATGAACAGACATTCCCTGTGAGTACTCCACTTGAACAGGCCAGGAAAAGAGGCAAGACAGAGCCATCACACTCTGAAAGTCCAAGGAGGAAACAAAAACCAAGGAAAAAATGCCAACCCAAAAAAGGCAAACCCATTGAATCAGCACCTAGAACTTTAATAATCAGGAACGCAGATCATGAGACGTTAGCAGAAAATGCAATCAACAATACACAGGACAACATGACTCCACTAGAGCCCAGCACAACAGAATACCACTACCATCACTAACTGCACCCCCATCACCACCACCACCACCAAAGTAACAGGAATCAGCAACAATAATTGGTCACTGATATCTCTCAGTGCCAAGGAGACTCAATTCCACAATAAAAAGATGCAGACTAACTCGAACAGATGTGAAAACTAGATTCATTTCACTCAAGTTTGTGAAAGAAACACTACGACAACAATCACTTATTGATGCTGGGATACTTCAATACCATATATATATATATATATATATATATATTTTTTTTTTTACCAACGGACAGGTCATCCAGACAAAAGGAGAGAAATAGTAGAGCTACCAGGCACTATAAACCAAATGGACAGAATAGATCTTTACAGAACACTTCACCCATACATAAAAGAATAGGCATAATGTTCTACTCTGTACCTCAAAGAACTTCCTCTAAAATTGACCAAATACTCGGACACACAGAAAGTCTCAACTTATACATCGAATTTGAAATAACCCCATGTATCCTATCAGAGCACAGTGTATTAGAGCTGATCGACAAACTTGTGGAATCTGAACAACTTTATACTAAAGAAAAAACTGGGTCATGACAGAAGTAAAGAAAAAAAACCTAAAGACTTCCCAAAATTTAATGAAAATGAGTACACAACATACTCAAACTTAGGAGACACAATGAAATGATGCCAGGAAGAAAACTCGCAACACTAAGTGCCTACATACATAAGTGGAAGAGATCTCACACTAGCAACTTAATAGCACACCTGTACAGTCTAGACCAACAACAAAGAAAATCACACTTAAAAAGGGTAGAAGGCAAGAAATAATCAAACTCGGGGCTGAAATGAATAAAATGAAAGCAACAAAGAATCAGTTGAACAAAGAGTTATTTGCATGAGTAGAGACAAGGACTTAAATAACAAATCTTTGTTCATATTTAAAGAACATGCATAAGATGTAAGACTACCATATGAAGAAAACAAAGTGGGTGTGGAATACATAAATAAATAAAAAGGATAAATCAATCATGTTTTTTTTATATGAAAAACAAAAATGTTTCACATGTACTGAAGGAAGAAAAGTGGTGTCTCAGAAGAAGGTCCATTTAGTTTTGCCCCATGTCATTCACTGAATCTGCTCTGAGTTTAAGTGTTTATTCTCTTGGAAAATGTTCCTTCCAAATTTCAGCTTTGCGTTTTCCATTTGCCTTTAGTGGTTACCTTTGACACTGTTGCCTCAGCTACGACTTGCACTTACTTGTAAATACCATCATCTATTCCCAAAGACCTCTGACGTTCACCTCCGAGTGCAGATCCAGCAGGGTTACAATCACTACTTTCAAGCTCTCTATTGGTTCTCTTGGGATAAAATTTTGAGGATACTGTTTACCAGTATTCAGAAGAAAACTAAAATTTTTGCAAGTTAAAAAAGAAATGAAGTCAGCATAGCACACACCCATAAGAACAGCACTCAACTATGTGCTACTGGGAATTCTAAGTTTGGAGCCAGCCTGGGTTATGGAGTAAGACTCTGTCTTACAAAAACTTAAAAGCAACAAACAAGAAAATTTGAAGATTAAGAAAGAGTAAAATAATTTGTGAGTGAGTGTGTACGTGTATGTGTGTATGAGTGTGTGTGTTCATTTAAACAAAATAGCAGTGACCTGTTTAACTCAAAAGTCTCTGATTATTTCTTTCCAGTGACTAATTCTCCTTGGCATAATGTTAAATTTGTTGATGCAGAACACACACCTCTCACCTCAAAGGAAATAGGGTCAGTTTATTCTAGAGCCAAGGATGAGTGACCAGTGCTGGAGAAGACAGTTAGGTCATCCCAGGTCATGTTCTAACGTGGAAGGAGTTTCATGAGGTCCTACGGTAGAAGAACAAAACGTGTCATAAATCAAACTAGTTTAAGATACATAGGTGAGTTCCTCAGAGAAGCCAGGCAGATCAGCCTCGGATGCTTACCAACATTATTCTTTACCATGTGTGGAGAATGGGATTCTGTTAAGTGAACACATTGCATAGGTTTTTATCTGTTAATTAGGCTGTTAGGTCTGACATGGGTGGGCAAGGAATAGCTATTTGGTGGGCTAAAGATCACCCAGATAAACTGTAATTTGGTCTCTGAATCTGTGACATCCCAACCTCTCCTTGTCCACTGAACTTTTCTTCCATCCATCACTCAGCCTTGCACATGTACTCCTGGCGTGCAATAAGACACTGATGAATAAGCATTCGTCATGCAGTTGTGTTATATAAGGAATGTCTAGGAAAGATATGCCCTTGTCTCTTCCCTTAAGCATTAGTCCAGTTGTGTAGGTTAATTGCTTGAACAAGGGACCAACTTTTAGGATGTTGGGTTCACCTGAAGTAGTGCTAAAGAGATATTAGAAATAACTAGATTGTAAATGAGATTATGTACTTTTCCTTCCAGAATTCCCATCCTGGAGTTCAGTTCCTTACAGGACTGCAGGCATCGAGCTTTATAAGTCTGTTCATGTCGCCAAATTGCTCAGAAAGTATAACGTTTCCGTTTACTAGTTCTATCTATTTTCCAAGCATGCTTTCTCTAATACTTCAGGCTTTATTATTTCACTAAAACTCTCTTTCCTACTGTGTTGATACTTGTCTGCCATGTAGCTGGCCTTTGTAGCTTGCCTCTATGCCTAATGCAATGACTTTGTCAAGGCCTCCTCTCTATTTCCCTCCTCAAGCTTACAGCTTGCCTCCTTTGAGGGGTTGTTGCTGTTGTCATTTTGTTTTGTTTCATTTTGCTTTAATTCTGATGTAATTGTCTTGGAGTTTTGTTTTGAGTCTGTTCTTAAATTCTTTTATTAACAAGACTACGAATTCCCCAAAAGAGACCCTGATACTCCTATATCAGTTGTCCATTCATCAAATATTGAGAGCTGCTAGTATATTGAACTAGCCACCAATTGTCCATGATAGGGACATTGAACATGAAAGTATCTTTTAATCCAAATCACTATCAAGATAATAAGAGGACACGGCACTCTGGAGGCTTCAGCAAGAACATAACTACAGTCTAGTATGGCTAGTTAAATGGAAAAGAAAGTAACAAGTGACTTGGCAACATACTTTCAAAGCAAGCAGCATTTTGCTATATAAACAAATTTATTTAAATTTGCATTTGGTTCAAACACAGTGATCTTCTAAATAGCTATTTAAGAATAATACAACCTACTTAAATTGGAACCAGAGGTCATTCTTATGATTCTTAAAAAATACGAAGTACACCACTAAGGCTCTGCAAAGTTAGATTAATGCAAGAGCATTCAAGTGAAAAGCTGCAATGTTCAGTCAGCTATTGGTAAGAGATATGTCTGTGAAAGGGCAGGTGGATCTGTGCTCTTGCCACGTGGGACAGACATGTAAGAAGAGAAAAATAGACAAATAAAATCTTTAAAGTCCAAGGAGAAAACAGATTTTCCTTGTAAATAGTTCCCTTGAGGACTCTGACATCCTTTAGGGATATGATGATTTTAACAACCTTGGCTTTGCTGCCTGCTGGGTTTGCAAATCTCTTTTCCAGGACCAGAGAGCAATGGACAAGTCCCGGTTGCCACATACTAATGACTTGAAAATGGTCAACAAAGGATGAAAATGAGACTAAAATTCAGTTAAACACTCACCGCCTCATTCAGGCAAATGAAATATTGCACTGAGACCAAGAATTAGGTTTAAGTAGTTATCAGTAAATCTCCTTTGTTCCTAATTTAAAAAAAAAATGAAAAGAAAAAAGTATGTGTTGGTATTTCTGTTGGTATTTTTCTGAAATAGACTACTCACTGGGAATTTACTGTTGTAACTGGAATGCTCTGATGCACAGTAGAGACAATAAACAGGCCACTTGTGAGTGGCACACATTACTCACAGGTGAGACGTTAGGGAAGGGCCACAGGAGCATATTTGCACTACCACCTGAGGAAAACTGTTGCGCTAGCTAGTTTTATGCCAACTTGACACAAACTAATGTCACTGGAGAGGAGGAAACTTCAATTAAGAAAATGCCTCCACCTCAAGAATACTAATCCAGTATTCCTCCTGGGATTTCAAAAGGAAATGTAGGAACAAGAAGTAGAGCAGAGACTGGGGGAAAGGCCATCCCAAGACTGCTCCACCTACAGTTCCATGCCATCTGCAGACACCAAACCCAGACACTACTGCTGATGCCAAGAAAGCCTTGCTGACAGGAGCCTGGTGTAGCTGTCCCCTGAGCGGTTCTGCCAGAGCCTGACCAATATAGATGCGGATGTATACAGCCAAACATCAGACTGAGCATGGGGACCCCAATTGAGAAGGTAGGGCAAGAATTGAAGGAGCAGAAGGGGTTTGCCAAGCCATAGGAAGAACAACAATATCAACCAACCAGACTCTCCAAAGCTCCCCAGGACTAAACCGCCAACCAAAGAGTACATATGGGGAGACTGGTGGCTCCGTCTGGATATGTAGAAGAGGACTGCCTTATCTGTAATCAATGGGAGGGGATCCCCTTGGTCCTATGGAGTCTCAATGCCCCCACTATAGGGGAATTCTAGGGCGCTGAAGCAGGAGTGAGTAGGCAGGTGAGGGAGCACCCTCATAGAGGCAGGGGAAGGGGGATGGGCATAGGAGGCTTGTGGAGGAGAAACTGGAAAGGGGGATAACATCCGAAATGAAAATAAATAAAATAACCAATAAAAGAAAAGAAGAAAAAGAGAAAAGAAAATACCTTCACTGTCTCTGATTCTGTTGCCTACCTCTGGATTCCTTTCCCCTAGCTGGCCTGCCTTGTTTGGCCTCAGTGGGAGAGGACATAACTGGCCCAACTGTAGCTTCATATGCCTGGGCAGGTTGATGTCCATGGGAAGCCTCCCCTTCTCTGGGGAGGGTTAGAAAGGTGGAAAGAAGGACTGGGAGGAGAGGATGGGGCCTGTGATCAGGATGTCAAGTGAATAAATAGATTAATTGATGAAAAAAAGGGAAGAATGAAGAAAAAATGCCTCTATAAGCTCAAGCTGTAGGATATTTTCTTAATTAGTGATTGACGGGGGAGGGCCCAGCCCTTGTGGATGGGGCCATCCCTGGACTGGTGGTCCTCTGAGTTTTTCTCTGCTGAACTTTGGACTGTCAGTAAAAGTGTCTTTTTCTTTCTACATCTGCAGTAGTATTCCTATAAAGACTCAGGTCTCCCTGGTCAGCTGGGTGTTACCCTTTGTAGACCACAGCTATATAAGGTTGCTTCTCTTATTTGATCTTTATTAAACTGAAAAGTTGTGCTGGCTGGTTTTATTTAATGATACAAGCTAGAAATATCTGAAAGGAGTGAACCTCAACTTTAAAAATGCCCCCATAAGACTGGGCTATAGGGAAACATGTAAGGTATTTTTTTTAATTTGTGATTGACAGGGGGAGGGTCCAGCCATTATGGGCAGTGTCTCCCCTGGGCTGATAATCCGAGTTTTATAATAAAGTTGGCTGAGTAAGACACAGTGAGCAAGCCAGTAAGCAGCATCCCTCCCTCCATGGCCTCTGCATCAACTCCATGTCCCTGCCCTGTTTAAGTACCTCTATTGACTTCCTTAGATGAAGAACACTGATATGGACGTGTAAGCCAAGTAAACCCTTCCCTCCCCAACTTGCTTTGTGTTTCATCACAGGCAATAGAAGCCATAACTAAGATAACGGTGATGGAAAGCTGGACAGTGGTGCTTAACAAAAGCTGGTTAAACTAAAGCCCAAGTGAACAGCCAGACTTAGCCTCTACCACAACAAAAGAACAGGTTTTGTTTGTTTGTTTGTTTTTGTTTTGTTTTGTTTAAGAGGAAAAAGACTGAGCTGAGGCGTGGTCACTATAACTGTAGGAGCCAGAAAGGAAGACTGCTCTAGAGAGGAGCTGCCAATGGCTGATGCTGAAGCTGAGGACTGGGTAGCAGTAGGTACTTAGAAAGCAGGGAGAACTAAATCCCAAATGTATCTAACCAGTGTCAACACTGAGCCCTCTCATGGCTGGAGTCAAGCTGAGTATTTGTGGCTCTTGTTCACTACTCCCAGTAGCCTCGTGGCTTTCCTAGGTACAACATCTCAGCAAAGGAGCTTTTCTCTAGTCTCTCATTCTCTTTTATGTCACTCTTTCTACACTCGCACTGACATCTTTAGAGATACAGAAATTTCTTAACTGGACTCATAATGAAGGAGGCAGAACTGGGAAAGAGGAACTCATAAGACTAGAAGGCGTCTAAAGAGGAGGAGGCTCTGGCTCAACTGATGCCTTGCTCGGTGGCCTTTATACTTTTCATTGCCTTTGGGTTAGGTACATCATGTAAACCCTCGGTACTGAGCCAGTCATCTCTGCCACACATTCTAACTCCTATGTACACACAGCATATTTGTATAAATTCAAAAGAAAAGCATCATTGGTATAACTGGCTTAATATATCCTGAAAACTAAACATAGATATTCAGAAAGGCTGTCTCAGTGAATAGCAATCTTTGCTTAGGGCCCCGGGGCCCTCTTCACTTACAGAGGAACAGCTGATGCCTATCTTTAAACCTTCCTCTGGAACAGCAAATGAGAGGGTTCTACATTAAAAATACAGACTTAGGGGACATCATGAATTCTGGCTCTCTCGCTCATTTTGTCTTGACTATATTAAGTTATTTCTCAAGACAAAGAAAGCTATAATACAGAGGGTCCAGAACCACTGGTTTTTCTCAACCTGACAGTGGTATAATTAAGATCAGTCAGCATCACTGTACACTCAATGGACAGTCCCTATAGAGGGCAAAGGTCGGGGGTCCTGACAATAATCCTTTTTTAAAGACTTATTTATATTTTTGTATATGAGTGCTCTGCTGTCATGTGTGGCAGAAGAAGGCATCAGATCCCATTGCAGATGGCTGTGAGCCACTGACTGTAATCTGTTAGGTGTCTCTCAACAAGCTGCTTGTGGGTCAGTGCTGTTTGAAACTGCTTGGGGCAAGATCATAATTGCTGCACTCTGGCCTGCAACCATTCTTTAAAGACACATCTGGTAATGAAGGGCCTACGCTATAAGGTATGGTAGCTGGTCTCTGAAAATAGCACTGCTCTGTAGTTGACTCTTGTGTGGATGCAGCAATTCTCAGTGATTACGTCTGTGTCCCGATGATGCTGGAGGATAAAAAAATAATCCATTGCATATAATATTAGTGGAATTTCTTACTATATTGTTGTCTGGAAGCTGTAAAAAAATCCTAACTTTCTAGAATTGCATCTTAACTTTTATTATATTTTCATTGTGGAATATAATTTATGACGTGAATCATGCTTGTACATTTAAAGCCAGATATTAGTTGAAGAGATTCCCACACTAATTTCTTCATTGCAATCTTCACAGACATTTGGACAAGCCTCACCCACTACACCAGTGTTTGAATCTTCTGCAAAAAATCTCTCAACTGTTCCATGACTTCTTGAATACACCAACTGACATAAAATTTATTATCTTCTGAAACAGCACCTTCCAGCTTTGGACAATCCCCAGAGTTTGTAGCGCTGTTTAAAATCTGCCTTCTTTGAGTTTCTGCCCATGGGTCTTTGTGTCACAGACTTAAAGATAAGTCTAAAACAGCGATGTAAATGCAACGATTGAGGTTATTTCTAAAGGAGTCATTATATGCCATATCACATGTAGCTGAGCCTTAATCCAAACATATGGTGCGATTCTATCTGCACCTGGAACTTTCCATACCATGTTTGTGTCCACTGAATTTGCTCTCCCCCTCACAGCTGTCTTGTCAGAGAGGAGTGGTCTAATAATCCTCAAGGATTCTTGTTTAAGAAAGTTGTGATATATGATGCATAGGGTGACGTCATTGCTTTTTCCAAAAGTCAGCTGTGACTGGAGCATTGAAATTCTATTTAGTAGTACAGGTTTAAGCCAGCTCAGCTGTTCTTGTGAGAAAAAAGAAAAAAAACACAAAAACTATTTTGCTGGTGGTTCTCCAGTTACAAAAGTTTGGGAATCATCCCCCAAATATTTAAGAAAACAGATATTGTTTCCAGAGGCTAAGTAGCACACACATGGGCCCATGTGTAAGATCTGTTGACTCTACGGAGCCAGCAACAGCATGGTAAATATATCTGATTCCTGACAATAACCAAAGTGAGTTCCAAAGAAACTTGGGCAACGGGAAATAGATTTCTAAGGTCCCCTGGATTTCTCTTTAGCACATTCAGTGCCAGCAGCACACAGCACTGTGTTCGCAGCTGAGCCACACCCCTAAGCCCCAATGCTTTCTTCATGTGGTCTGCGATGCAGAGAGCTGCTGATGCTGCAGTCCTCCTCAGAAATAAGCTTTGTTTGTGGATTCACAAGCGAGCAGATGAATATCAACTCGCTCTCAATACAGTCCATTTTCTGGAAGGGTTTTCTTTTTAGCCTTCAGGATCTTGTCTTTGCAACTAAAGCCAAATATGTTGGGACACCATAATTTTGCAAATTGGCCCCAAGGGGGCAGAAAAGTGCTTTGATGATAGAGAAGAATTGCTAATGTCACAGGTAAAGACAACATGCACACACACACACGCATGCACGCACGCACGCACGCACGCACGCACTCTACTAACTCTAAACAGACTTAGTAAAAATAGTGTTTAGGTTATATCTCTTTAATTGTTTGGTGATACGTTCTTTGGTTGATTTTTATACTTTTTAAGTACGTTATTGTATTTCACCAAATATTACTCTGACAGGTGTTGACAGTCTCCTCTTTATAAGTAACAGAATGAATACTTGTCCAGCAGATATAAACATGCTATCCATTTGTGTAATGCAGATTTAGGAGGGAATTGGGATCAGGTGGTTGCTTATTCTGCATGTAACACTTGGGATCTTTATTTCTTCTAGCCAAATGACTCACTATTTCCAGGCAGAGAAAAGAGTTATGTTTTCCTCTAATGTGGTCACCTGAAACTCTATATGTGAAGACCCAAACGATTAGAAAAATACAAGTAGAAAGCTTGGTGGCACTGAGGCATACACAGGGAGAAAGTTCTGGATTCTGTAGCATTCCTCCCTCTCCAAAACACAGAGGGAAGATTCAACACCTTCACTTTTCTGACCTGGCATTAAGAGACACTTAGGCAACCAGCCAATAGGGAAATTGCAAGGAGGAAAGGGACTCCCGGTGTCCTTACAGGCAATGAGGATTAACGGCACTATGTTTTTTTAATCCACATTTTTTTCCTGGAATGAATAACTATTTTTATGTCAAATGGTAAGCTATTTTTTTCTACTCCAGAAATACGGCATGAGAGCCTGATAACCAGGCATCTGAACACAGTAAGCTTGATTTTTAGCTCTGAGACGATGATAAGACACTCAGTCATCCTGGCTCAGTGAGACTTTCTTATTCTTCCATGAAAATCCCTCTCTTGCTATATATAGACAAACATTCCAGGATGCTTACACTCATTTAGAGCTTAATAATATGGCACTCTGTAAAAAGATAAAGGACACATAGCTTGAGAATGTCTTTCTTTACAGAACTGTAGGCAAGTTGCCTCACTGTCCTTAAAACTCCATGAATACAATAGCAGCCTTGACCTCAGTAGAGTGCATTAAGGACTAGCTACAAGAAACAGATGTGAAAATCCACGCTGTTACTCTAAAATGTAACAATACATTTAGTAGGCTCACAAACAACTCTGAATTATGTCTTTATAAGCCCACTTTCTCTCTGACTGCAGTAGAAGGTCTCCTTATATGTTTCATGTTACTGTGGTGATGACGTTGAGTGGGCATCTGATAGATATTTCAGATAGATAGCAAAATAACAGTGTGAGAGAAAAGTAGCATGTATTCCTTGGGGACACTGATCTGACTATAGTCATAATCACAGGCAGTAAAGAGGGGCACAGCATAGGAGAATACTTCTGCAATGAGATGGAAATTCATCACGGTCTCTCAGTTTCTTCCACTGCCTTCAGTGGCTGGCACCTCTCACAAAAGCTAAAGGATATGCAATACCAAGATTCTGGTAAGAAAAAACACAGCAACTTAGCAAACCTACACCAGATATCCCTGTAGCACTTTGGCATAAAATTAGGGTTAAGCTTCAGTACATAAATATCTGCTGAAATAGTGTAATGAAATAGTGAAATAGTGTAAAAGTCAGTTGTCTTTTTAAAAAGTAACCCAGAATATCACTTTGGGAAGAGAGGATTTTAGCAGTTAAATTAGCTCCTTTTTTCTCTCTATCGTAATGCAGACTATAAAATATTCCTGTTTTTTTGAAATGTTAAGCAGCTGAGTGGTTGGATCCCCAAAATAGTATCAGTGGCAAGTTCAAAGAAGCCACAAGGAGTGCTTCCAGGGCCCGCTCTCATCGTACCTGTGAGTCCCAACAGTCCTGACCTCCAGGTCTCGTCTTTAAAGCTAAAGCTTTCCTCTGTCATGAAAGCCTCCTATTTTGCTCACCTCCCAGAGACACAGCAGTTACACAAGGTAACAGTGTGGGACTCCAGTGTGAAGTCCTTCCAGGGGTGGGGCACTTTTCCAGTGCGTGGTCTGGCTGGGTGGCTGCCACACATGTTGATTACTTTAGCCTGCCTAAGTGCCCAAAGGCCAACTGGCTCTTTAGAAAGGTTTCCCAAGAAGCCACTTTCCAAGGAGGAGTGGACTCTCAAGATGTAAAGCAAACAGAATTCTAGTTGCTATGCTGGGGGAAACTGCGTGGGTATAGCATGTTAAAAGGCTTCAGGCAAATGATAATCCAAGTCCCTCAACTTACCAAAATGAGAAACTGAGACCTAGAAAGGGAAAATGACAGTTACTTGAGAAGCATGAGTTACCAGGACCATGATTATCTTTGCCTCTCAACAGGCTAGTGTCTTCCCAGTGCTCAGCTAAACAATACCAAACAACAGACATCTGGAAGTCTGCACTCAGTAACACCCAATGTGTACTGCTTCCACATAACCAGAAATTTGCTTTGAGAAGCTAATACAGCAGAACGTGTCTGGGAGATTTCTGAAACTTCATACTATTTATGCAGATGTTTGAATCTGGCTGAAAAGAGACAGCACTGAGAAGAACAAATGCTGTCGCTGTCTTACTCACCACCATAACCACTTAAAAATTTGCATTTGTCTCTACCTAGTTTTTGGCATTTGTCTGAAGGCTAGATAGTTGGCCTGGCCTGACCCAACTTTGTTTTTAAAGTCTTTCTGTGCTTTTATTTTATTTTTTTTTTTAAGTTTTTACCATACTTGGATTTTCAACACTGTTTTAATCCACAAATTGAAACCATGTATGTTTTTATTCACATTAATTTTTAAAGTATTTTCTTTTCCCTTGATTATATAACATTATTCTCATCCAATTTTTAAAATTAACATCCTTATTTTAGACATAAATTATAGAAATGCATAACATTTGATAGAGTAGTATATCTATTTAATAGTAGATATCTATTCTGCTGACTGTTCATCAATCTATCTGGCTAATTATTCAGCCATCGGTCCATGTCTCATTTATCAAACTATTCATCATCTTCAACACATCCTTTTTACTTTTAATTTTCCTTTATTTGGTGTGAATGTGTGTATGTGATCCTGAGGGCATGTATGTATACCCTGTGTGGAGAGGTGTCCAAACAGACCAGAAGAGGGCATTAGATCACTGGGTACAAGAGTCGTAGGTAATTGTGAGATGCCTGCTGTGAACGCAGAGAATTGAACTCAGCTTCTCTGCAAGAGCAGCAAGTGCTCTTAGCTGTGGAGCCATCTCTTTAGTCTTTGTCTTCAACAAATTTTTAGTGAGTGCATTTTATGTGCCATATATAACGCCACACATAGCCATAGGTAAACGAAGTGTGTAAAACATAAAGAATCCCTGACTAAGTTTGTATCTTCCAATTTTGGTTAGAAAAATAACTATGTATGATATTCTATGATGGCATATCCTTCTCATATGACTAACATCATAGGATGGTCTTTTAAAGCTGTCATAGACATTCTACTGCCTGTCCATTCAGTAAATACTTAGTGAGTACCTATCAGGTGTCAGCGTATTGTTTAGTTTAGGATAGATCAATGAATATTAGACTCTAAACACCTTTGAAAATATCCTGGTGTTTTAGTTACTTTCTTGTTGCTGTGAAAAAGGTTTGCTATTGCTCAGAATTCCACGTTACAGTCGTAATTCAAAAGCCGCAGTATCAGGAGCTTGAGACAGCTGCTCATATTGCATTTGTCGTCAAGACAGAGCAAGAAAAACAGGCTGCCACTCAGTCATTCCTTACACAATACAGAATGCATCCCTGAGATGGCCCCAGCAGTAGTGGGTAGATCTTCCTATCTCGACTATGATAATCACACATAGATAGGACAAGAAGTTCACCATGTGATTCCAGAATCAGTCAAGTTCATGAGTACCAGCCATCACCCTTGGTAACATGATTATTTAAGCAGACTTTTCCCAATAACCTATAACACTTTATATTATAGAGTGAGCATTTTTCTCATAAGAACCATCAAATAGCACCCTCTGAATTCTATTCTATATAATATGCCATAGAACCTTGTCATTCTGACTCCCCTCCCCATCGCTGACTGTGTGATTGTCCCAATGGCCTGAGATGGAAAACACAGGCAGTGAGTGAGCACAGAGAGAAACAAACTCCTTTGGAGGCGGGCTTCATTGAGCACTCACTTAATTAGGGAGAACAAAGTCTGTCTAAACCTTATGGGAGTGAATAGGGTCTATGGGGTGAGTGTACGTAATTGGTCTGGACGTCATTTGCATAAGAAAGAATTCCAGGTCATGCTGCTGCACATGACCTTATAAGGTGAAAAAAAAGTTTAACCAGCTATGTGACCTCCTTTGGTGGAGCTAGGGTAGGGACAGGAGTCTACCTGGGCCAGGACATTCAGGCCCAGGACAGCGAAGGAGGAGTCCTACCCCTACTGGTCTCAGAATAAGATTTCCATGGTTTGGACACACCTCGACCTCACCATGGTTTGGACACACCTCGACCCCACTCTTGCTCCAGCCTGCTTCCCATGGTAACATGGCTCCTTGAGCCACACAGAACTTTAAAATTTATAATGGAACATTCACAATTCCAGCTCTCTGAAAATGACTCAAAGCACTTTAAGGAAGCAGTAGACTTGTAATTAAGATGCGGTATAGAGGATCTCACAGAAAAGTGAGAGGAGAGAGGGCACACATCCTCAATCCAAACGGTTTTGCTTTTCTAAACTTGCAGTAGCTAATAAAACTAACCTCAGGATTTGATACTTATATCTCTTAAACAAAAATTCACTGTGCTAAAAATTTACTTGAAGATCTTACACAAAAAAGATAAGTAGATATTTAACTCATTAGTCCCAAAGAAATTTAATTTTTTAAAAACAGAGGAGTGCATGTATATACTTCTCTGTTTGCAAAGCTGAGCTGTCTGAAGATCTCTTGGTAGCTTAAAACCCCAAACATCTTTAACAAGTCAGATAATGTCAATATACAGGTGGCCACTTTGCAAAACCCTTCACCAATGGTTCTCAAACCTGTGGATGCCTCCAAAATACTTGAATATTATATCCAAACAGATTGCTGATCCTAATGTTTCTGATGAAGTAGAGCTGAGTCGGGACTAGAAAAATGGAACGTCTAACATATTCTTGTACATATTGCCGGTGCAGGTGATCTCAGGACTACCCTGCTAGGTTTCCTATAGGAGATGGCAGGGTAATAATGAATTTCACAATCTTAGCAACAAAGGTTGAGATTCATAGATGCTTCAGTTTTTATAGAGGCAACAAGAAGTAAGTTATATGCATAAAATTCACTGGCAAGTACTAAAATGTGAGGTTTGGTCTATATATGGTGATCAAAGAAACCAGAGCTTACATTTGTTGGGAAGGCCACAGGGCTGCATGGGGATAAACTGCATGTAGTTCTTCAGGGTATGATAAAACACGTCTTATATGGTATTTTCAAAAGGACATGATGTCCAGGAAACTGTCAAGAACTCCAGTTGTTGTTGAGATATAAAGCAAGCGATAAAGCTGCTATGCTCCTTGGTTTTATACTCTACAAAATAAAGTTAACAAATAGACTTTCTTCAACGAACAAATTACTTTATCCAGTGAGAAAAGGATCTGGTGCCCAATACCCTTGCAGACATTGAATGTAGTTATACTTCTTATAATAAAAAACACTGTGTGCATACTTATTTTTAACTTTTAAATTATCTCCAACAGTGTTTGGTACACAGAACAGACATCCATATATAAACTTTAGCACATGAAGTACACTCCAGAGCTTGTACTTTAGTACTGATCGTTTAAACACCGGGAACATATTTGTCTCTTTCATTTGCACGAAGGGAACACTTGGCAAATGTGTTCTGTGCCTTCCACCACTTTGGGATTTTCTACTGACTGTTGTACTCATAGAGCTGTCACACTACACAGCCATGGAGAAATATTTAGTTTTCCTAAACAAAAGAATTCTCAGAAGTCAAAGAAAGATTTCAAAAAAGAATGGGATGAGAAAAAAGTAAAGAATGGTATTTTTTTCTAAATGCAGTGCTAATTGCAGTAATTTAAGTAGGCCTGCAGAAAGTCACTCACTGAAGTCAGGCGGCTCTGCCCTAACAGCTGCCACCCAAGTGTGCCAAGTCTTTGTGCTTGGTACCTAGGGGAAAAAAACACAGTCAATAAACAGATGGACTCATCAAAGCTGAGAAAAATCAAATAAACAAACCAAAAACACTGTATAAAAAAATTCTCAAAAAAAAAAAATTCTCAGGGACACTGGGATGGCTCAGAATGTTAAGGCATCTGTTGCAAAACCTGCCTACCTGGGACCAAAATGTGGGACCCAGATGATGCACGATGCTGTCTTTTGACGTGTGTGTGTGTGTGTGTGTGTGTGTGTGTGTGTGTGTGTGCTTGTGTGTGTGTCCCCCAGAAACAAGTGCACACAGAAAGATAAAGATAATAGGAACTATATAATAGGCTTTGTACCAAGTCCTCAATATATACTATCGTAGCAATTTAAAAAGACGCATGCATATAAAAAGCACAGAGCATGCTTGGTAAATCATTTCCTCGGCTGAAGTTTTCACGGATAGTCACTAAAGTGTTTTGTCCTTTCTGGTTCTGCAGTAGTGTTCCTACAACGAGTCTGGTCTCCCTAGACAGTTGGCTGTTACCCTTTGTAGACCACAGACATATTATCTCTCCTATTTCATCTTTATTAGATTGAAAAATTGTGTTGGCTGGTTTTATGTCAACTTGACACAAGCTAGAATCATCTGAGAGGAGGGAACCTCAACTTCAAAAAAAAAAAAAGTTTCCATAACATGGGGCTGGAGGCAAGCACATAGGGCATATTCTCAATTAGTGACTGATGAGGGAGGGTCCAGCCTTTATGGGTGGTGCCACCCCTGGGCTCGTGTTCCTGGGTTCTATAAGAAAGCAGGCTGAGCAAGTCACTGGAAACAAGAAAATAAACAGTACTCCTCCATGGCCTCTGCATCAGCTCCTGTCTCCATGTTCCTGCCCTGTTTGAATCCCTGTCCTGACTTCCTTTGATGATGAACAGTGATCCGAACAGTGTATGCCTTGTTAATATCCACCAAGTAGAATTTGTGCAGTGCATGCTCTCCCCCAGATGCATGTGTACTGGAGCATGGCTGATTTGCCAGTGGTTGCACTCTCAGAAAAACCTGAATCTCCCTCTCCCAGCAGCTATCAACTGCCAATGGCTCCTTTGCTAGGTACAGGACTTCATGCCCAACAAACTTCTCCATAAAGGCTTCATATCAGGGCACCTGTAGCTACAAGCCATTGAAAAGAGTCTAATATATATATATATATATATATATATATATATATATATATATATATACATATATACATATATATATATATATATATATATATATATATATATATATATATATCCAACTTGAAATCTCAAATTGTTCATTCATTAAACCACAAATGAGTCATATCTACATTCTGTCATCTAAGGTTGAAAGTTCCTCTCCTTTCTTCAGCTTTGTTCTTAGACCCAAATAATTAAGGAATAGAAAGTTGCATACAATGTTTCCATTGGCCACCACCCAGGCTCATATATTTTTCTGCTATTAAAAATAATTTTACTTTACTAGGAGGAGTTTTGCTACAATTTCAAGCTCATGTACAGAATACTTTCTGAGAGATGTTCAAAGTCAACACAGTCTTCAAAACATTTACTGTGGCTTCCCATTGTGGGAAAAAAAACCTGCACAGGAAGTAAAGGCATTTAGAACTTGTCGTAGAAATCCCATACAAATAATGCTTAGCAGTCTAGAGAAAGAGGTATTTGAAAGTCCTGACCATGTATTAATAATCATTCGTCATAAACTCAAGCAGCAGTGAGGTTCTGTCGCAACGACAAGACACATAAAGTGACAGATGGATGTACAAGTTGGGTGTACTCAGCACTTGACATGGTCTCAAAGTGATGAGATTTGCAATTTGCCTCAAACTTTGAATATCAGGTTTTCACAATAAACATGAGAATTCAGAAACTTTTACAGGACTGCTCCACTGGTCCATACAAGTTGAAAATATACAGAAAAGAGTTGCCACACTCTCCAGGTGTCACCGCCAGAGAGACTACTCGAACATGGGAAGAAGACAAAGGTTTCCCGCTTATTGACATTTTGAAATGTAGACATTTGAAATACAGATTCCCTGAGGATACAGAATGGATCACAGTTATCCACAGACTGGAGCAGAGTAAAGAGGTTATTTCTACAAGGCCATCATGTGGGCCATCTTTTGCTGTGATGAAACGTCCATATCTGTATGGTTAGTACACGATTATGCATCGTTTAAAGTGGCAGGTCTGCACATCAATGACAAAGGAATATTAACATCTGCACACGTAGAAACAAACAACCATAAACACATGCCAACGACTGAGTAAAAGACTCTCCTTACATCGCTGCTTTCACGGGTAGGGACAGTTGATAGGACAAAGGACTGGAGATGAGGTCAGCTTTGTTTCCGACTCAGTTGTTGCAGGACTAAGAGAAACTTCTTTGGGTCCTCAAATACCAGTGTTACTTGAGGATACCTGCCACCTATCCTACATCATGCTTGGCAATTCAGCCCGTCATAAAATCACAGTAAAATTTTACATGAATTTAAAACCCATTTAAAAATCGCTAAAACGTTTCAACTTATTTCACATCAAAGAGTCTTTCCTCCTGAAAAAGCACTGTTCAGCACTATAGAACCCTCCACCTGGCTTCTAAGAACATTCTGGATGCCACTTTCTTGTAATCCGCCAGCTTTGATTTCTACAGGTTTTTGTTACCCTCCGGGTTCCACTTCTGCTACCCCATGCTGCTAATCTGCAATACAGAACAAGGCAATGAGACACTACTGACAACTCAAAGCCATTTGCATTTACACACAATTCAAAGGCCCAAACCTCCGTAGACCTTGAGGGGACGGAACTTCTAAACAAACCCACACTTTTAATTGCAGCATCTTCAAGACTTCCTCCCTGGGAACGCATTGCTAGTCACCAATCAGATTTGGACTTGGGGCGGGGACAGAAAGAGTGGACAGTTTTAGTTAACTCCAGTACTGATGGAAACTGCAAAGGAAGCTCCTGGAAGCCGCCTGTGGGATGAGCATCTGTGAGCAGGGCTTTCTTCTGTGACAGTCTCCAACTCCTCTCCATCACCAGGATTCCTTCTGGTTCTTCCTCATCCAGAATGACACTTACAGAATGGTACTTCCTTCCTAAAGTCCTGGTTGCCAATACCACTTCCTTCCTACTTTCCTCACTCCAGAAGATCAAGTAGCAGGTTCTGACTTTTTAAAAACCTTTCTCCCAGTTTTTCTCATGTTTCACATAGTCTCTGCTGTCTTAATTGAGAAATCTGTTCTCAATGACACAATCCACATGCATTCTAATAAGCAGTAACTGGTACATGTACACAGAATAATACATGTTTGAAAAGACAAAAATACAATTTTACACACACACACACACACACACACACACACACACACACACACAAACATATTCCAAGGGAGTATAAAATTGTTTTTTCTCTGCACTTGGTTGAAATGATTATTCTCCAATAATTAATAATTTTAAAACTGACATGTCACTCCACAATGAACAAACTGACAAAATTAATTTAGGTTGAAAATCATCTCTTGAGATCACTCTGTTTAATATGTATTTTAAAAACAAGAACTTAGATATTTATAGGAAGTAGGACTTGCTTTTAAGATTGCCCTGTGGCAAGGCACTGAACATAATTGCCAAGGTAATGCCAAGACAAGCATGCTCATTCTTTCCAATCCCTCCTTTTCCAATACTCCACTTTTCACTTTAACTCAAAGAAAACAAAGTTAGCTCCTCTACTATCTCTCAAACTGAAGTCAGGGCATCCACGCTCTCTCCCTGAGTGGTGAACTGTCCACTCCACACTGATGTACATCAGACCCCAGCCCTGCAAATCAGACACTTACACCTGAAACAATGCAAGAGAATGCTGAACTGTTTGAGATTCTTGAAAACACTAAGTGGAAGACACTGGCATAATATGAGGATATTTCAACTGGTTATGAAGTAAAAAATGTAACATCATTGACTGTCAGATTCATATGCCCAAACAAAACTAATACCCACTATTTAAAAACTGTGTATACTTTATTCTGGGCATTTGTATAGCCTTTGTGATTCAAGTGTAAGAAAGGAAAGGTTTAGCTTGCTTGTTCATTTTATGTATGAATATATTGTTGGTGACCTGAGTAGATGATAACTATGGGCTAGTATTAATGGCTTTAACCCCATTCTAGAATCTTTT
The DNA here is from genome assembly GCA_030674055.1 of Rhabdomys pumilio. Taxonomy (NCBI): domain Eukaryota; kingdom Metazoa; phylum Chordata; class Mammalia; order Rodentia; family Muridae; genus Rhabdomys; species Rhabdomys pumilio. Next base: position 11,603,332 of record JANHMN010000011.1, read on the forward strand.
CCCTAAATATGCTGTCTTCTCTACAACTCAAACAGGTATATTCAATAGTTAGTCTAACAGCATTCGATTATAACTTCATTACCTGGACTAAGCCTGCAATTCCTTCCCAGAATGATGTTCATACACACAGAATATTCCACAAACTTTATGGGCTTCATGTATCACTAACCCTGAAAGTGAACCCCAGGGGAAGAAATGCCTCTTTACTATTCCAGATAGAGTCCATGGGGGGGGGGGTAGTACAAAGACACACAGACACACACACACACACACACACACACACACACACACACACACACCACATACACATGCATCACACACACACATTAGCAAATGCATTGAATTGGTAACTCTCCATCAATCTTATACCTTAGTCTCAATGCCTTAGTTCCTTTCATCTATGCATTATCTGCATGACATATCTTTATGTAATTATTAACCCTTGTGTGTGTGGCTGTGTGTGCACACATGTACATGTCTGTGGATTGTAGTTGAACAAGGTCCTGGTTTCCATACTCAGTCACATGTATTAGTGATTTGAAATATAAATTTTGACTTTATGGAAGGGCAAGAAAACTTATAATTATTTCACTATTGAAACTATGTCTAACATGATTTATTATCCATTAATGCCTCATACTGCAAAACTCAATTTTAGTTCCATAAATTATTTGGTTTGGTTTTGGTTTTCTTTTCTTTTTTTTTTTTTTTTTTTTAGACAGGGTTTCTCTGTGTAGCCCTGGCTGTCCTGGAACTCACTCTATAGACCAGGCTGGCCTTGAACTCAGAAATTCACCTGCCTCTGCCTCCCAAGTGCTGGGATTAAAGGCGTGAGCCACCACTGCCCGGCTTTCCATAAATTATTATTATTTACAACATGATAATTATTTCTATAACCAGCTAATCAAAATATGGCTTAAAATAATATTTTTTTAATTTTTTTCAAATATTATCTAGAATTCATTACCAACATTATTTTTGTAAGAATTCATTTTCTAACCAGTTTAGATTTCTTTACTCAAAAATATATATCATTTCCTAGATGAACTGGCCAACTAGATCCCACTGGTGATAGAAAATATATGTTTGGAAAATAGGAAAAATGAAGCTGAATTAGAAGGTGGCAGCCTTGTGATTCAGCTAAATATACAGGAAAAATCTTGTCTAATTCCTATTTAATCTTTTACACATTATTCTCACTGTGTCTAAGAAAACACATCAAATTAATAGCTGTCTCCAAATCTAGATCCTTCACTGGCCTCAAGCTTCCTGGAGAGTAAGGATAGCATGGTGAGATGGTCAGGACAGCTGAGGTCTCTCCTGGGATGCTCAGAATCCACTTGACCTCCAAAGAGTCAGCCGCAGCTATCTGCTACCAACATCAGCCCCACACTCTCCTAGATTAAAAAACCTAGATATGACCCAGGAAGACTAACTGCACAGTGCAAAGAATGTGGAAAAAACCAGCATAGGTGGGGAGATGGCGTCTAAAAGAAAAGCTGGCAAATTCTGAGTCTACAATTCACCTAAGACTTCAAGAAGGATACTGACATTAAAACTCAAACAACATTTTCCTCCAGTACACATTAATCACTGAAACCCAGAATACAAACCACTACATGGGCCATTTACTTCTTCCTCTGGAGAAAACAGGAACATACCTTACAGTTTTCTTCCAAAAATCCACTCAGATCTTTTGTGCCATGAACACAAACATTTGCTATAATAATTCATACTTTATAAACAAAATACAAGCCAAAAGTTTAAGAATAAATGAAGCTTGTTCTTTCATTAGAGATGATTTTTTAAAGCTATTTTAGGCATTTTCTTTAACAATTGAGCAATTTGACAATTTTTAAGGCTTGACAATTAAACAAATTGAACAATTTAACAATAAGGACAGAAACTTGGGAGGGTGTCCTAGTGTCATTTATTGCTATGTTAAAAATACCTGACAGAATTTGGGTTGGGTGTTATTTCAGCTTACCGTTCTAGGATACAGTCTATCATTGTGGAAAAGTCAAGGCAAGAGTTTCAAGTAGTTACATCACATTACACACATAGTTGAGAGCAGGCAGAGAGAAATGAATGTATACATGCTCCCTTGTGTGCCAGGCCAACCTGATATGGGCAACTCCTCACTGAGATTCTTTTCCAAGGTGACCTGACATGGAAATTTCTGGTTTCTTTGGAGTTGTATCGGGTGATGTTTTTCTGGATGCTGTCTTACGAGAGGATGTTCTTGCTGCAGCAGACACAGGGGAGGATGTATTGGTGAGGCAGACACTTGAGAGGATGTGTTATGCTTGGAACGACTATAAGTAGAACCCAACAGACAGTGAGTGATGCTCTGTATTGGTTCACCATGCAATGCTTTGCTGATCTTCACTGATAATGCTCTTGCGTTGGTATGCCTTGCAACACTTTACTCACCTTCACGGATCTTCACTTGTGACGACTTAATAGAGAGAAACATGACAAAGAACTTCTTATGGTATTTTGCCTGCTTCTTGTTGCTTCAGCAGACTTACGTTAATTCTGTGGGGCCTCGAGGTTTCTTCTGGATCGAGGGTAGCTGCTACTGACTCCTGTTTGATGTTTGCCAATTGGACTGGACTGCTGATATCCTTACAACAAATATAGGCATCACCCTATTATTTACAAAGAACTCCTTGTAAATAAGTCCACACCCCTGTCCTGTGAACAGTCTCTCTCCCCTACTTTGGTTTATGGGCTAGAAGGGAAGCATTTAAGAACTCTTAAAGTAGGTTTTGAAAAATCTAAGCATCCAGTGACTTTAGGTTGTGTTAACTTGACAATTAAAAGCTTATCACAACAGGGGCATATGGTAGGGGAGCTGTCTACTAATAAATAATAAATTCCCACAGAACCCCTTAAACATCAACAATAAGAGTTAAGCACCAGAAAAACTATCAGTTAAATAAGAATGACTTCACGGCTTAGTACACAGCTCTGTAGTTTACACATTTTCACTTCTGTTAATTTAATATCACACATTTATGAGAGACAACAGTGTATTATCCTCCTAATTGAAGAGACAGGCCCCAATAACTATAAATCACCAACCAGCTAAAGGTCTTATGAAGTTTTAATGACAAACCCTTATATTGCTCAATCTCTTCCTTTAAAAACACCTGTTAAGTACACAGTACGTCCCAATAAGTGTATTGGTAGGCAAGGAGTAAAGTGGTAACCTCTAGTTTTTGTTTGTTTTGTTTTTGGAAAGTTAAGTTATGTCAAATGATGTTTTGCTGGTGAAAGGATTTTTTTTCCTGACACGGGTGAAAGGATGTTTTGATATAGTAAAAACATGAAGAAATGATGAAAGAATATAAATATGACCCCAAAGATAGTGGGAGGACCAGCACTGAGCACTGGTTTGATTTGCTCTGCCTCAATATTCTTTACTAACGACTCACATGTATTGTTTTGCCTTACATAGCATCGTTGAGCACAACTTGTGATAACACCACCAAGGAGAGAAACTCACCCACAAACTGCTTGTGAGGTTCCTATGACTGCTATGACAGCTTGCTGTTTCAGCAGCCTTGCCTCTCAGGCCAGTTGGCAAGCCTGGTGTTTTTTTTTTTTTTTCAGGATTAAACTACAGTTGCTGGTTCGTGCCTGGTATGTGCCTGCCTAGAGAACTGACTACAGCTGCTGAGCTGTATTTGGTGCTTACTACAGGACTGAACTGCTGAAAAGGAAGATAAAGCTCCTCCCCTAAAGAACTATTGCTGAACAGGTCAACTTCCCCCATCCTAATAACTTTTATCTTCTAACACCGCTGCTGGGTGATGGGCTAGAGGACAGGTTGAACTCTCAGTAAAAGTATGCTGCAAAAACTATGCCCACAAGGGTGGTAGACAAGGAAGGTAGACACTCTTTACCTTCCATGAATTTAAAGTTTGCATGAGGGAATGTGAGAAACAATACACAAAACTGGGAGATCACAGAGAGTATGAAAAACCTCCCATAGCTTCTAATGTACATGGAGAGCCAAACCCTCAAAGAAAGGTAAGAAAAGATTTCTGGCAATGATTTTTTACTAATCGTAAAGAGGGAAATGGTGATTATAGGGTATATACATTCACTCTGATTCTCATAGGGTGTCTTACACTTTCTTGGAGTTCATCAAATAATGGTTTGGCAGAATGAATAAATGAATGCATTAATTCTCTGTTCCTTTTTTTTCTATGATATCCACAATGAATATTATTATTTTATACTCTAGAGGAAAACCATACAAAGAAAACCTAGAAGGTATAGCAATGGTGACCATAGCCAAATTTAGTCAACTCCTAAGGTGCTTTGGCTTGTTTTTTTTAACTGTGTATCATGATTCATAGCAGTGGACATCACAGAGATTTATTATGTTATTAAATGACACACAGGACACAACCAGTTTGAAGACAACAGTTCACGGGGCAGCAGAGATTTTGGCAGACATCCGAAGCATCTGGAATAGACATTTGCAAAGCACTACTGGACATTTAAATAGTGTTTTATTAGGCCTATAAACTACTGTGTTACACATTTGGTCTACAATCCAGGTATGCACAGAGGTTACCTGAGGTTCTGAAGGAAAGATGACAATTGATGGTTATCGAATCTGCCATCTACCAAACAGCTCTGAAAACCCAAATTGTTGCATCAGTCAGAATGAATGGCACCATGTTCTCCAAAGGCACAATAGCTGATCTGTCTGGCCACCTGAAGATACCTGACTACAGTCTAAAGCACGTGCACTATGATGGTTTCCAGGAATAGTGATTGTCTTGCTTTGAATAATGCACTCTTCTTGGTTTTTTGGCTTCATAGTTTCCCTGACAATGCAAACTTCATTACAGTCCATAGGAAGGTTCTGGACTTTTAGATAGACTAAACAGATCTCTATTAAACACTATGCAATAGCTAGAGTAATCAATATATGATCAAGTCAAGTCAACAACCATTCGAGAAACAGTTCCCGAAACAAAGCAATAGCAAGGAATGAAGCTCAATATGGCGGACTGTGTGACCTTTCAGTAAGTGTAAAATCTGTGTTTAACACGAGTTCTTAGTTTTATTATTTTCATATCCCATTTCCTTTAAGTTTACAGTGACTTTCACAAAGAGTGTGGGAGGGAAAAGAAAAACAAACAAACAAAAACTTTCTGCAAACTCAGCAAGACATGAAACTCTGAGGAAGGAGGTCCCGAGAGAGAGACTCATGGCTGGTTTCCACTCCAGGCAGTTTCAGAATGCAACTCAGCTTATAGGTTTTCATGCCCGACTTCCAAAAGCTAACTACAGTATAAGCTAATCTGCAGCCTGAAGGACCCTAAAGATAGGTCAACAACAGCTTGACATCTGGCGTGGTCTTCAGGGCTCCTCTACTATTGTGGGAAAAACCTAAGTGAAATAATTTCTCTCAAAACTTTACTTGTTCTCTGTTTGAGAAGTTTTCTCTCTCTTGAGAGCAATATATTTTTGTTCTATCCACCCATCTATAGATGCATTATGGTATATGTCACAGAGGACATTTACTCTGATGACAAGCATCTAAGAGGTTCTTTGTAGGAAAAGATGCAAAAAAAGAAAAAAATAATCGTAGCTTCTTCCTTTGGAAGAGAGTTTTGGTTGTAAACACTGTACTCTGTTTGTATCACATGTAGGTCTTACACTAAGCCTTTGGCCTGAATTCAAATGGAAAGTTCCTTTTTGACACTGGCATGGTTATATTCCCTTTTAAGGATGAGTAGGACTTGCACATGCTGCCTGTTCTAAACAACAGGAGGTAAAAGAAGGCAATGAGAATCTATCCCCAAAGCACTGTTTTCTTCTGTCCCCTTAGAAACCAGATTAGCATTTAGATTTGTTTTTTCACTTATCAAAGAACATTAGGTCGGAATCCAGAGTAGGAGAGAAAATGGATTGGCTTGAGTGTTGTAAAGAGAAAAGTGGTAGGTCATCTGAAACACAACTGTGAAAGATGGTCCTTAACACTTTCTCTGAAATAGCATCCAGTGGGAGAACTTACGTTAGATGCCCTCTTAGTAAAGACTTGGAGTGAACATGAGGAAGTACTTGGAGACACAAGGAATGACAGTCACCAAAAGTACTCTCACATCACCACTGTCACAATAGTGACAGAAGAATGTCACACACACACACACACACACACACACACACACACACACACAAACGGGGGAGAGAGAGAGAGATGGCTTTCCAGATTTTACACTTCTAGTTAGTTATCTTGAGATCCCCTTTTAGGTACACAGAAAGATGAGAGTAATCAGAGTGAGCAGGCCTGAGCCCATGTTTTCTGATGCCCTTTCTGTGTCTAGCAAACACACTGGAGAGGCATGGGAGGGAAGTAAAGGCAAGGAAAAACATTAGCCCTTGCAACCACAGCCCGAGCTTCAAGCCTGCTTTCTTAAGTACAGGATGCAATACAAAGCTTCTTTGGTCTTTACTCACGTAAAGTTCTGCTGGGATCAAATGAATGCATATAGTTTGCCCCTGATTTATGTGGATATAAGTTTCACAAAGCAAGTGCTCAGATAATGACAGTCTTTGAAGGAGGCCGGAAGCCTTGAAGTAAGTCTGTGGCTTTATAAACATTCCAGCCAGTTTCTTCATATCTGTTCATCTGTTCACACATTTATTGCACATGGCCTGTTCTGGCCTTGGATGAAATCTTCAGGAATGACAAGCTCAGTACCCATTAGGTTGAATGGATTCTGTCCCTGGACCCTATGGTACCCTCCAGCGTGCACTTCTTTTAACTTCCCCAACAAGTCTATTTTCCAGTTTTTGGAGGACATAATGGGAGGGCTGGGGAGATGATTCAGACTTTCTGTGCAAGAATGAGAAGCAGAGTTCAGATCCCCAGCACCCTGTAAACACCCCTGTGCAGTGGCACATGACAGTAATCCCAGCACTGGAGAGGTAGAGACAAGTGGACCCCTGGGGTTTGCTGACCAGCAATTCTAACTAAATAAGATACTAAAGGACCACATACATGAATATCAGTTGATAGACAATCTATGTAAAAATCTCCCACAGAGAAATGAGATCTAGGCACTAAATCATTGTATAATCAATAAGACTAGTGATATATTGTGGTCCTAGCACATTAGGTTACATACTGAACATAGCAGTCTTGTAAGAATGACTTTACCAGGGGCTAGAGAGATGGCTCAGTGGTTAAGAGCACTAGCTGTTCTTCCAGAAGACATGGATGGGTTCAATTCCCAGCACCCACGTGGCAGCTCATACCTGTCTGTAACTCTAGTTCCAAATCTTCTGACACCTTCATGCATGTATACATGCAGGTATATAAAACACCAATGAACATAAAACAAAAACAAATTATACATTTTGAAGAATGACTTTGACAAAGCACCAGACATTGAAGAAAAATGTTTTCCTTCTGAGACTACAGCGTTCACATCTGCAAGAGAGCAATAAATCATAAGTATCGTTTCTTGATAATTACTTTTGGGAGAATATCATCATCCCTTCAGAGTTTAATCATACATGGTAGCTATGGCCAGCTATATCGTTCATCCTGCATGGTCATGAGAGAAGGAGCTGGTGATGTTCCGCGGAACTCTTTGACACGCATGAATCCCTAATTCATTGCTAAAATGAGTAAAATGATTTACTCATACTCCATGCAGATCCATGACTTTCCCAAACAGCAGAAGAGACAACAGAGGAAACAGTGAAGCCGTTTTCATAGAATACATTGTATGTTACCTATGATATCCAGATTCTAAATAAATAAATCCCTAAAAGAGAAATAGCTATTTTTAATATCCCCATCTAACATAAAGAAATAGTGGCATAAAAGATTTTCCTTTTTGAAAGAACTTTGATAACAAGTTACTGGCTTTAAAATACTTACTCTCTTTTTTCTGACTTAAGGATTTAGAATATTTGGCTGAGTTTCATATAGAAATCAAGATAAAACAATCAATAAAAATATATCGCTTTCCAGAATTTCCTATGCAATAATTCATACTTTGCACATAAACATACAATGAAAGCAAAGTTGTCACATCTTCAGTTTAATTTACATATCACACATCTATTTAAGTACATGCAAGGTCGCATAAGCAGCATATTAAATGAAAATCAAGTAAAAGCACAAACAAAGGCATAAATAGTGCCGACCTCATTCCCGACACACTGAAAACCATCATCTGGTATTGTTTGATACATCTGTTAGAAGTTACTCCCAGGTGTTGAACCTTCCCCACACTGCCTTAGCACATGGCTGTAGTGTTGGCTGAACCAGATGCCAAATGGGAGACGGTTTTCCAGTTGGGAGAAATCAACATACTGGAATGATACAGAACCCTGCAGCCAAGGCACATCCCCTAGGCTCTCAATTCCCTCCCTGCTGGGCCAGTGCCTCCCAAGCCTAACTGCACACTCTACACAGCCCTCACATTTGCCTCCCTTGGGCTCTCCAGAAGAATTATTCCACATTGACAGATTATCTTCCACTTAAAACTAGATTATGAAACTCTGCTCTAGGGACTGGATTAATTCTGCAAACAACACATTTATCAATGGAGCAAATGCCAACAAATTCCAAAAATAATATTTTAAGGACGCTTATAATAGCATGGAGAGTCAGAAAAAGTAGACTTAGAGAGAGCAACAGGCGTGACGGGAAGTGAACCAGGATGCATTCACTCGGGGGTTGGGTCTGGGAAGTGAACCAGGATGCATTCACTCGGGACAGATTCAGGAATGGATCGAGTTGATAGTAGGTAAGACTCTGGCCACTGGGATGGGGAGAACAAGAAAGACTTTCTACTCTCAAAGATGTAGACAAGCGAAGATATGCAATCTTTGAGAAAATGTCTGAATTGCTAAGATTATCACAGATAAAACTTCCCACCATAAAACATAAAATCACACCAAAGGAAAGAAATGTTGCGACAAGAAGACCTCTCTGAGGAGCTAACACTTGCCTGAAAGGTTAGTCACAAGCCTAGGGAGGAGGGGAGTGGGGCACAGGCATTCAGAGCACTGAGAAGTCTCTGGGGGAGCTTGTGGTGTTTGAGGAGCTTGGAAAATCTGTGCTTTCCTGGAGGAAAATAATCTAAAGTTAGAACTACCCAAATACAGAAGGACAAAACAGATGATGTAGATAGGTTTTGTAAACTAATTTATTTTAGAATTTTTTTGATACAGATGGCAAAGTCCAACATAAAACACACAAATCAGGAGCCTCCTGGAATGGGCCTCAAAAAAAGTTACACTCTTTGGAAAGTCTTACTAAGCATGAGGGCTTCAATTTCACTTGCTTGGAATGAAATGACCAAGTTGGAAAAAAAAAAAAAACATGAAGACCACGGTGTTATTTTTAAAAAGAGATAAAAGTTTTCATGTGGGTCATAGATATAAAGTAGATTTTTCTACTTCATTGGAGAAACCTCACCTTACCCTGTATAACATGGAGAGGTCTTCTGGATTCCTAGATGGAAGCACAGTCTCCCCTGAGTTCCTAGCAGTGCTGTGGAGGCAGGAGGATAAAGAGATTGCGCGCTAGCATCTCTCCTTATTCCTTTTCACAGTGTTCTCTCTTAAAATTCACAATAACTCAAGTATGCCAGTTTCCAAAAGACTTCTGATAATAAAAATTGTTTGTGAATACCTAATTTTTTTCTTTGTGGTAGGTTACTATCATATCAATAACCAGTACATTAATAAAGAACACATGCAAACAAAAAACCAAAAACCAAAAATAAATAAATAAAACAAAACCCAGAAATGATAAAAAGCCCCACAAGTTAAAAAAAAAAAAAAAAAAAAAGTAAACAGAAGCTTGAAATGTTTACATTAAGTTTGGCTACAGAAAAAGCATCTGCTAGAGCTAGGTCATTTTGAAAATCATGGCCTCTTTCCTTAGGCTAATTGTACTGTGGTATGTCACTTTAAATAGAGTTATTGGAACTGTAATAACATAGTGTTTGTCGAAGTCTAATAGAGAGAAAATCTATAACAAGTCTCAAAGAAGTCAAAAAAAGAAGTTCTGGGCGAGATAAAGACCCCGCCTCCCATCTTTCCTCTGCATGACCTCTCAGCCTTACAGACTTCTAGTGGGGGGGCAGAGGGATAGCTTCACAGATGTGGTTAATGTGCCCAGATAGCATTTCAAGAAGAGAACCAGCTGTCTGTGACAGCTGTGCCAGGATGTCTGTCAGATCCCGCCTTCACATTACAGAAGACGTGAGTGAGGGCACGTCTGTGACTCAGTCCTCTGCCCTTGCCAAAGTAGTAGTTCTCCAGATAGCAAACCACAGGAAAGGAAAAACAGAGAGCCAAGAGAGAGACTGGGAAGAGAAACTGCACACACAGAGCCCCGTTGGTCACTGAATGGTGATATGTGCTAAGGAGAACCACCGTGTTCAGGGGGGTAAAAGGCACACACACCTAGCATTTCAAAAGACACATGGTTATTTTCAGTCACACTAATTATGTCCCCTGTGTGGTGCTTACAGATAATTAAAACCAGATGTTTAAGATGTGGCTCAACTATTACCCTGTATCCTCTCACATCCCCCTCGGCCTCCCTGTACCACTTTCAAGAAACTCGCTGTTTGCCTAAATGTAAAGGAGGGCTAGATGAAAGAAGAAAATAGTTATAGGCTGTAGCATTCCTCTCCTGCTGACGAGTGGCTGCTGATGTGTGGTGAGTACAGCTGGCTTTAAAGACCTCTCTGAGGGAGAGTTAAAAATCGCAGGATTTTGGAGGCAGTTAAGATTCTTAAAGGATTATTTATTCAATGTGCTATCAATTTATAATTTTTTCAGGAAATCCTTTCAAAACTGTCAGCTACACATAAATAAACCTCGGTACCCTCTGTTACACACGTGTGTGCCTGAGTGTGCCTGTAACAATGCACTCTGACATACGGAGAGAAGTGTTTCTTGGAACCCAACTAATCTGGCCTGCTTCCTATGGCTGTCTTCTCCAGTATGTGTGCTGAAGCTTGCTTGTTCCACAATACGAGAAACACTTCTGGAGTTTAAACAAACGTGGAAAATGCAGGCTCATATAATGTCAAACAAGTTTCTTCTCAAAGTCTCCAATATGCTGGTATACACTGTGAATATTCTATATAACGTCTCTTAAAGACTCTGACCCAGAGTCTTGCAAATTACCTTAAGAGAGAAAGGTTCTTCAGATAGCAAACACTGATCTACCCATGGTGACTGTGCAGTCTCTGTTTAAATCTGTCCTGTGTGAATAAAAATACACCACTTCCTAGACTATATTGCCATATGATAGATCTAAATCAAAATGTATTTTTCCCCTCACGCAGAACCCTGACCTAACTCCTTCCGAACTTTGTGCTTTTAGAACCAAGAGTGATTTACTTCATTTTTATTGTGATAGCTTTTCAGATATCTGAGAGCAACACTCATCCCCACAAACTTATAATCAGATGTGTCAAACCAACAGCTGCACACCCGTTCACCACTGTCGTCTTTTAAACGTATCACTAGGAATTGAACTCACATCCATAGACGTAGCTTCAGACCGTATTCATTTGTTTGTTCCTTGAGAACATGACTTGGCCTCAATGTTAAGTAGATCATTAAAACCTGAGCTTTAATTCTTAAACTAATTCTGAGTTCTAATTGTATCTAATTCTTTATAGTTGTTGGTCCCTATGACTGCTTGCACAGACAGGACTGTTAAGACTCTTGCATGAACATGAACCCATTGTATTTTACTGGAATTCCTTCACGGATTGTATACCTCTGGATCAACTGTTTTATCTTTTCTTAGATGCCTCTTCGTAGAAAACTATCTGAGTTTCATGCAGATTTCACAACTCAGGAAATGTGGGAAAGTTCCTTATACAGACTTCCTCCAGCCAGACATGACATCATGATTTGACAGTGGGTTAGTCTTCCTACCCACACCGTCAGAAACATTCTTCTAGACTGGTAATGAATATCCAAATATAACGGAAGATATCAAGTTCTTTCTGTAATTAAGACACTAATATGACCTGCAAGTTCAGATACCCTATGTTTCCTCTATAAGGACATTAATAGTGCAGTGGTGTCACTTTGCTTTGTGAATTTGGAATGGCAGTGGAGTAGGTACAGGCTAGGCTCTGAAGAGAACACACTATCCATGGCAGGGAAATGACTTTACATCACAGGAGGGTCTGGAGGTCACTGAGGGGAAAATCACGGCCATGCTGAGGGGGGGGAACCTGGATTTGTTTAGCTTTGTTTCCCCTCTATAAAATGTGTGAGTTATAGGGAAATGACCTAGCTGGCCTATGTCATGGAAATGATTCAACGGTCATTTTTAACCTGTGCCTAACTGGTGTGATTTAATATGGAATAGATGAGGGGATCGGTTCAATTCTCTGCAGCACAGAACTCCTGTTAAAAAGCAACTACACATGAATTCCGCACATTTAGTGGCTGTTCTGGGAGGGGCTTATTTAAAGAAGAAATGACCTTTAAAACTGTAGCTCAGTTCATTTCCTTTTAATTTTTTTAAAAAAGAAACAATAGTCCTTACCGTTTGGCAATTCGAAATGTCTCACTAATTTTCAAAATCCCCAACAATTTAATTGGAACACAGAAGAGAACAGAAACCTGCAGAGCTTGTCATTTTAAGAACAAATATTACTTTCAGATTGCTTTTCCTCCCTCAGATCTGACCTGCCAGATTTCAGCCCACAGTGAATTCTTGTAGACGAGCTGATCTGGCAGAAAGGGTATACATGCCCAGAGAGGCCCTTTGCTGTAGGCATGAAGGACAGGACAGGAGGACATAGGACAGCTTCCCTGAATGGAAGAAGAGCATTTCAAAGTACTGATTCATACATGGTTCTAGTCTCTTCAAGAGGCACCAGACCTTGGAAAGACAATAAAAGAACATGAGATAGGACATGGTTCTTGAAAGTTCACAGTGTTATCCCAGGTAACAGACAGCTTGAAAATTAAACATGGAACAGGGGAAAAAGGTAAATAAATCAGGATTGAGGGAAGTGGGTCACCACAACAGCAGCCCAAGTGTTGCTGATTTTCTCACAGTCTTGTTCTCCATGAGGGTGACACTGTTTCCAATCCATGTAAATGCAAACTGAAGATAGAAAACTCACTAACTCATCTAAGAGTCTCTGCAGGTGCACACACATCTGCATGCAGGTACATATGCACATTTAAGTGTCTTTATTGTTCTATATGAGTGATGACCAGTGAGATGTGGATGTTAAAAACAGAACTTGGGGACTTCTGATGTATTTGTTCACCCACAAAATTAAACCACAATCAAGATGATAAGTGTATTCCATTATGGCTACAGGTTCACTTTAGTCTGGTTCTCATTCATCTTTCTCTCCCATGTTCTTCACCCGGAGGCAACCATTGATCATTAATTCCAAATTTAGTAATTCCCATTTAAGGAATCCCATGGCATGCACTTTTTTGTCTGTCTAACTTTTTAGCTCACCAAAAGAATTTTTGAGATTCAAACACATTACAGGCCATTAGTGTATTCCCCTTTTCTTGCTGAGTAATACTCTATTGTCTAACACAGAGGTTTTTTTTTTTTTAATTTGTAACTTTATGCCTGTTCATAAATGTTTCAATTTTAAACACTTCCTTTAAAAAAACCACTAAAACATAAGAACCCTCATTTGTGTAGTAATATTAAATCATTTTTTCATGTACTTATTTGCAGTCTATCATCTTTCCTGAGATGTCTAGTCAAACATTTTAATCTGTGAGTTGTAGTACCGAACTGTAAGAAATTCTTATGCTTTCTAGATATATGTCCTTCCACAAGTTTGTATGTTTCAAGTATTTTCTCCTAGTCTGTGACTGCCTGCTTATTTTTATATACATCTTTTACAGAGAAACCATTTTTAAACAGGCTGCAATTTCTTGACATTTCCTGTCCTGCTTTTAAAAAAAATTAACAATTTGTTTAGATTGTCCTGTTTTCTTGGAACAAGTCTGTAAAGTTTAGCTCCTAAATGTAAGCCTAAACATGTTTGAGATTTTATGTGACATGGGGTCACTACTTTCCTTTGCATGTGTCTATCCAATGTTTTCATGGTCATTTGTGGAAACAATCATTTCTTGTTACACTGATCGCGAATCAATAGACGTTCATGGGGCTGTGTGTGGATGCTCTTCTGGTGTCTGTAACCACTGACCTACACAGCTTTCCTTGGCCACTGCTGAAAGGAGAACTATCGTCTATTCAGAACTTCACACCTCCACAACCACACCGTAGTTCCTTTAGGCCTAACTTGTTCCCAATAAAACACTTTAAGCAATGAAATAATTTAGCTTATATAATTATACTAGTCATAGTCTTAGGTACACTGAATAGCCTAGAGGTAGACTGCTTCATCACTGGAGATCTGGTGAAGGACTATCCCCTGTCATATTGACCTGACAACCCATTTCAGAGGAACACTTAGTCTTGTCTTATCTTTGGAATGGATGGTGCCTTATTCTTTCTATCTGAGCATTTTGGCTTGTGGTTAAACTCCTTGGATGTGGAATCCCACTTATCATCTAAATACCCATCCTCCATCACCAAGCTCTGACTGGACCTTGAAGAGGCTGGTCCCAAATCCTCTTGCTACTCAAGACACCCAGTGATCCAAGAGAGTCTTCACTTAAAGCTTTCTCACATGTGGCTCCTATCATTATGAATCTACATAATGGAATCCATATGTATGGCCTCCTAAGTCCAGAGACACTCAAGCACTAACCCAGTACTCCCAGTATATCGAGTACTGCAGATAGAAACAATGAGAATTATGCTTAGAAGAAGCCCTTATGCACACTGCTATATGTCACCTCAGCAACCTCTTCTCTGTTTTAAAAATCCCTGGATTTTTTATGTCCTTCTGAAAACATCAATATCAAAATAAACACAATTTCTGTAAAAATTATTTTACAGTAAGAGGAAAGTCTGTTACAGTTCTATTAGGCCTGCTCAGGCCGTTACTCACCTCTCAGTGAAATGGGTGCACGCTTAATTTGTTCTCTAGAGAGAGACCCTGTCCATCATGAAACTCACCCACCTTCCCCAGCAGACCCAGTGCTGTTTAGCTCTGACCTCTGTGCTCATGAACGAACTTCAATGATGCATTTCAGGGTTTCAAATAACAATGCCATAAGCTGGCCTATAATCAATAGCCTCTTTATTCGCTCATGTTTGTTTTGGTTTGCAAACTTCTACAAATTTCTCAAACTGAGTTTTGAATGCCAGAGTCTTAAACTGGGATCATATTATATTTACTTTAGGACAGGCTGTACAAAAAGAGGAATCCACACTGGTACATTCTTTTGTGTCAATCACAGGCACAATCACAAACCATATCAGTTCTGTGCAAGAACACTTTGATGATAAACAAAGCACAAATGAAATCCTGGGAAATAAATGTTTACCAAATGCAGAACACTACTTTCCCCCTTCTCTGGCTTTACTGAATACCAGCAAGCCCCGTACTCCAGATATAAGGTGTCTAGTGATTACATCTCCAGAAAGAACGGCTATAATTGAGGTTCCAAAGATGATCATATACTTTCCAAGGAAGTCAGAGATCATTGTGTGGGTGCTTAGGATACACATGATCAAAATAGGGTTCAATTTTATTGGCCCTTCTGATTTCTATTTTTAATGGATAGTGGGAGTCTTTAAAAACAATTTGAGAGGAATTCATCTCTACAAAGAATACCCATCATTTGCAAACTTCATAACTGGGTTTTATTTGTGCGCCAACCTTAGTTATAGGCTGAAGATCTGTCTCCTCAATAGATATGTTGAAGCCCTTTGCCAACATAGCTATACTGAGAGAGGTGGCCTTTAGGAAAGAAAGTGTGTTCATGAACAGAGTGCTCTGACAAGATTAACACTGTAAGAGGACACATCAGAGATTCCTTCTCACTGTGCCTCTACCTCAGAGAGGAACAGGCCATTTGTAAGCCAAGAAGATTCTCTTTATCAGAAACCACAGTACCTGGAGCCCAGCCTTGAACTCCTAGCTCTGGAATGTAAGAAAATGAATGGATGCCATTGAAAAGGAGCCAATCCCTGTGATTTTGGCTATGGCAGCAGGAGTGGCTTGGCAGGGGCTCTTTCCTTCACATGGACTGACGGCAGTGAGAGAAGCTTCCCCTTGCTTTGGATCAACACTGCATTCTCCTGGACTCAACAGAAGGGGAACAGAGTTGACTATGCATTCCATGGACAAAAATGGACTTGTAAACTGTGTCTTAAAAAGTGAACTGGGGGAGGCGTAAATATTCTTTATTGACTTCAGAATGTAATATCGAATGTCTCTCTGAAAACCCTTATCTAGCAGAGACAGATGCTTAAAAAGTCATGAGAAGTAATCAGGTTAACTATCCATCTTCAAGAGCCCTAACTGTACTGAAGCTTCTAGGACAGACTGAAATGTGGAGACTTTTCCCGACAGCAGTTCCCTGGGATGCCCTGGACCTGCCAGCAGAGTCTGAGTTATAAATGCACAGTCAGCTTCTCGGGCCTCCCCATTTCCTCTGCCTGGGGAATGTCCTTAAATCTGGCTTGGCCCAGACTCTAGTCTGTCTTAGAAAGGACATGTTTCCCCTGTCCTCAACTGTTCAAACAGACCCTCCCCTTCACCACAGACTACAAACACATTTTTGGAAAATGTGACCTCATCCCAGGGTAAGTTAGGTTCATTTATAGCAATGAAGACCCAGGAGCAGCCGCCAGCCCTGCAGACATGAGAAGAGAAGAGGGAAACCTGAGAATAAGAACTGAATATAAAGTGGGCGTCTGTACTACCTACAAATTAATTTTGAAAAATTTGTATGTATTAACTTTAGATTTCTGCTCGTCTTTGACAAGAGTAATCAAAGACACCAGTCGGGAACTGGCTATGAATCCTGTTCTAAAACTCCATCCCAGAGCTACTGGATGTGATTTGCAGGCACATAAAAGCTGAAACACACAGGTTTTCTTTAAGAGTGAGGTCATAAGATGTTGAGTCATAAACATATCAGAGCCCACTGGTTCTGAACCCCACTCGGACCTGGGATGACCTTCTTCTCTCCATCTCAGTCCTCTCCCCCTGCCTCCCTGCTCCTTAGGGATGTTTTCCATTCTCATTCCCAGGAAAGAAGCACTGGACCTCTAACATCCCCATGCCTGACTATTGTGATGATGGAGTGGCCCCTGCCACATGCACTGTAGCTCTCAGCATACTCTTGAACATAAGAAATACAGAGATGGTAAGGATGTCAGGTCTTCCTTTTGGAGAGTTTGAGATTCACCTGCATTTCAGAGAAAGAGAAAATATTGGCGTCTGAAAGCATTCTTCCTCAGAAAATGAGGAGCAGTGAGAAATGCAAGAAAGGGAGATTGAGAGTAGGAGCCAACTTTTTGAGCATGAGAAAGATGGGGTGAGAATAACCCCTAGAAATTTCTTTCCCATCTTACTCCCTCTCAGGTACTCCCAAGAAGGATGGAAAGCTTCTATTCAAACTGGGGTAGCCACAAAGAAGAAAATAATTTTGAGTCTAGCTGAGGAAGGTGGGCTTATTAGAGAGAATAGAAACAGCTGAGGCAGATCACAAGGAGGCAGATGGTCTTCACCCTTCCTCCCCACACATGCAAAAAGAAAAGAATGTGGAAGAGAAAGTCTAGCAGTTCCCAGAATCACCATGCATCCACACTTGAGGTAACTCTGAAGAGGACATATTGTTCTAGGTGGTCCCTCAAAGGGCCAACAAAATGTCTTGAAAAGTTTATTCCCTATTTGTCTAGCTTGCGGGAGAAATCTTTCTTCACAAAGGCAGGGATGAGGGTTGGTGATCCTCAGATCGCCTGGACAGCAGTGTCCATTGCACTTTTTCTTGGTCACGCTTCCTCACCAGGAAGACAATGGGTACTTCATGACCCCACTGCCCACCAAGGAACTAAAATGTCAGCAAGACGGAAAAGAGCCACGCTCGTTTGGAGATGAAAACAAAGGTCAAAGTTCTGAGATGGAATGGGGAGGACAGAGTCCTAGGAATGCTAACAGCAACTTGGCAGCAGAGAGAGAGTGAGCAGGGCGGAGGGGAGTGGAAAGGGCTCAATGTGCATGTCAACTTAAAGGAGTAAAAGAGGAGTAATTGTCTTGACAGGTTCAACAGCATGCCTGGAGGCAGAGGCGAGCAGGGCCCCCAGCTTTGCTGAGGCAGACAGTAAGTTATAGCTTGTACATAAACAGTCAGCACAAACCAGCCTTCCCTTGGGCTACTGCTGTTATTTTAACCCTGTGCAAAGGGTCATGGTGTTCTCGCTCTGATAATAAAAGGATGCTGGGAAAGGACGAGAGAAGTCACAAAACCAAAGGAAATTCTCTAAACAAAGGCCAGATTTAGTTCAGGGAGAAAACAACCGACTCTTGCCAACTAGTCTTTACAGTGATACTGTGGCTTCCTTCCTCCTACCCTGCCCCCCCACCCCCGTCCTCCCGCTTAATGGATGGGGAGCCACTGCTAACGACAACGGACAGCTGCATGGACATTCTGCTTTCACACTCACTTTAATGGATCCTTTTCTGCTCTTTAGAACTCATCTTAGACAGAGACTGAGCCTTAGGAAGGAAATCAGGTCTAACAGGCAGCAGATACTTCATAGCAAATGACAAAAATGCACTGGGTTCTACCCCATTTCTGTAGTCCTATTATGCTAATCGGCGCTGCCTTGGCATAGCTGTCTTCGATCTGACATCAGTATTAACTATGAGTCCTTGAGCCTCACAGGTCTCTGCGACATCCACACTTTTACTTAGGATGTGTGCAGTATGCATTTGACTAATGCAGCTGTCTTTGGCTGCATTAGGCAGCATCGGAAGTAGGTAGCTGCTCTCTGCCAGTAGGGTAGGACACTGAATGGTCATTGGCTTCAGACACACCTCCTTCATGACATCTCCAGCCACCGTGTTACAGTGATGGAAACAGGGGCCAAGGAGATGAAAGAGCAATGACTTGCTGGAAAGAGAGCTGGAAAGAGTGACACTTTTCAACGTATCGTCCCACACTTTGCCCCTCTCGGGGGGTGTCCACTATCATTCTCCTCCACTCTGTCTACTGCCCTCCCTTGCAACTGCGCTCACCAATTTTCACTGAGGTCAGAGTCTGCATTCTGGGATCATGATTCAGGTGGGAAAGAACAAACATCAGCTAAGAGATGACAGCCAAGGAATTCTGGGCAGTTCTGTGGAACCAGGCCAAGACCCTAACCATGGCGACATCTACTTTTTGTTCCCAAATCGTGTGAGGCTGCAAGGATTCTATTTGTAATCTGAGATTTGGCAAGGCCCAGGGTACCATCCAGATGCTATGGAAGTTATATTTGGGGAACCCTAAACGTATGATTCATTTATAGGGAGAAATAATGATAAGAAAACTCAGAGGAATTTTAGATTCCTGGGAGACTAAGACTGTACTTTTCTTCTGGAGTAGTGGCTTTATCTAAGTCACTTAAACTTCAAATTTTTGAACATCTTTGCTTATGGCTAATCTAATATCTGAGAAATTCCTGGGTTCTGTAACTAAAATCAGGAAATTGTTGGACAGAAGCCAACTTTGTAACTACCACATTTCTTGAAACATACAGCTTTGAGGTTCTTACGGCTCATGGAGTGAAGGGAACCATGGCTGCAGACAAACAGCATCTTCCACTGTCAGTGAAGGATCAGGCAACCCCAGGTCTCTATTTGAAAAGGAGGCTTAAGATTTATAAGGCTTGAGTCGTGCCACTCCTTCAGTGGCCAATGGTGCCAAGTTTCTGAAAGTCAGACGTGAACCTGGAACTGTTTAAGTCCACAATACTAATTTTGTGGGAATTAGAGGAACCATGAAGGCCAAATCCGAATTGAGGAATATTTCCTGGCTAATCCTCAGTGAGACAGACACATTTCTCTCTGAGTTGTTCTAACTTCCAATGCTCTTATGGCTGTCAGAGTTCAGTCAGGTCCTAGCTCGTTTGCTGGTGTACTGTATTTTAGGCATAGTGACCTAATTTTGGCCTATGCTTTCTGCTTCTTTGGAGGAGCTATATTCCCTGGGGATGAAGAAAAGATTTCACATCATAGTACAATGCAGTACTATTTTTGTCCCATCAGTGGGGGAGCATGCTCATAAAAACTTCAGACAGAGAAGAAAGGATTGTAAAACACAGTCATACTAACATACTATAGTCGTCAGATAGCAAGCAGTGGAGAGGGCAAGGATGACTGAATTATGTATTCTCCTCTGACCTCTCTTGTAGAACACTAGCAACTTACTTCATCCTTGGAGAGATGCTCTTAAGTATCCCAAGGCTACTGTTCCTGAAAATAAGACGCACACAAACTAAGCCTGAGCTATGCTTAAACACAAATGTAAAACTGTCTTCTCCTGCTATCTTCTCTTTGTATTCTTCCATGATGTCCTGGGACTCTCACTGCCATTTTATTTTCTCCATGTATCAGGATAGCATTTACATATGTGTTGTCACACAGTCCCCCATGAACTAGTCTGAATGTGGGAGAACAGCCATCCGTATATATATAGAGTCCAATTCATGATGAAGTCTGATCATATGGGCAAATTTGGTGTAGTGTAACCTTATTCTGTGTTCTTAAAGTGAAACCCTTATAGAAAGCTAGAAGGAGGGATGGTGCCAAAAGAAAGATTAAGAATTAGATAGAGCAGCAGCAGGATGCTAGGGATATGGAATCGAACACATATTCAGACATAGAAATAGGTCATGTGGCTTGTGTTCACAAATGCCTCCTACTGTACTTTGCAAAAGTCTAAGCAACATTAAACTGGGAGCATTTAATTCCAGGGACTGTCTCTGTAGCTCAGTGAGTTTATTTCTGCATTGCTCTACCAACCATGTTTTTATTCTCCTTTCCACTTGTCATGAGTTCCCAGGTTAAGATATCAGGTCCTGTTGGACATACCTGCTTTAATTATTAGGCACCCAGGTGTCCAGTACCATGTGCACCTCTCTTGAGACATCTTTAGTAGCCCCTTAATGCCTCCAAAAGAAGGATACTGAAAAGGTCTGGAAAGAATATGTCAGGAGCCAACCATGTCTGGATTCTCCTCATACATTACTAACTGACCTTGAGAAAATCTCTCTCTTCAGGCGTCCTTTCTCTCCTGGTGGAATGAGAAACACAACTGTTTGTGAAAAGTCCATGAAGAAAGTATCTGATGCGCCTGACATATATTAGGGTCTTGGCAAAGGAGAGCGTCGTTGTCTTCCTCCCCAAAGACTTCCCATATGCTTGTTAACTATGTGCATCTCAGTCTGCATGCCACAAACAGAACTATACTCTTTCTTGGAAACCTTGATCCCAGTTGCTATAATATCCTTCGCTCCAGCCCATCTTATGATGCCTCCTAAATTCATGTGGTACCCTTCAAAATGAGATTAAAACACTATCACTGCTCTCAAGCCCTCCCGACTTCCCCCAGCCTTCACCTTCCTCTCTGCGTCCCTTGTGCCTGTTTTGTTGCTCTGATTCTACACTTCTCCCAGCCTTCACCATCCTCTCTGTGTTCCTTGTACCTGTTTTCTTATTCTGATTCTACGTCTAGAGGATTAAACCCATGAAGTAAATGCCACTTACTTCATTATTGGAAAAATGCTTTACATACAATATTCCCATTTAATAAATTCAAGTTGAATGAATGGTAATGGCACACTTCTCATGATTTAGCTCTACTGGGAAAGGCAAGCTGCTGCCTACACATCATCGTGCTGCACACGGAATATATAATTTTTATGCATGTAAGCCGTGGCTTAGGAGGGGTCTAGTGAGTGCGAGTTGATTGTTTCTAACAGCATCATTTTAGGTGTTAGCACTGTGTCAGCCTTCTATAAGAAACACAGTCCTGTGTAGCAAGGACCGGGTGGTCTCGAAATTCACAACCTTCCTGGATACAGGCAGATGCCAAAGCTCTCAAAGACACGTCTCACTTCCTGTGATGGATTCTCAGCTTTGTAGCTTACTTGCTAGGTGTTCTCTGACATTAACTCAATCTCTCTGTCTATTTTTACCATCTGCGAAATAGGGCTGGTAATATCATATTGCTTCTGTGTGGGTTTGCTTCTTTTCTTCCATGAACATAACAAATCGTATCTGCAGATCTCATTTCAATAACCACCAGGCACTAAAAAGAGTGAAACTCCAACCAACATAATAATTCCCACTCCTGGGAGGAGGATAGACTAAAGTAATAAACAGAGCCCTGTACAAGCCCCCATGGACTGTGACCTGTCTATTAAATTCAAGCTGTCATTGTGAAGAACTTTACTCACTAAAAAGGGTGAAACTGAATCAGAGACAAGGATCCATCATTAAGAGTACTTGTTGCTCTTGAAGAGGACCAGCGAATGGTTTCCAACACCCACACAATATCTCAGAATCATCATTAACTCCAGAAGATGCAGCAATGTCCTCCAACCCCATGGGTACTGCATGCTCATAGTATAGACATACAAACAGACAAAACAATCAGACATATAAGATACAATCAATAAATCTTTTTTAAAAATCAGGCCATGCTTTTCTTGACCTACAACATTTGGACTTGAACTATATCTTCCTCCAACTCGCTGCTAAGGTATTTTCATTTTACTATGTATTTTAGTTTTAATAATAAATGCAAGTGTGTGTGTGTTCATGTGTTTATGTGCATATGAATTTAATTGTCCTGTAGAGAACAGAAAAAGGGGTTGGATCCCCCGGATCTGGACTCAAAAGTAGTTGTGAGCAGCCTGTCACGGGTCCTGGGAATCAAACTAGTATCCTTTGAGAGAGCAGTGCATGCTCTTAACCACTGAATCATCTTTCTTTGTCCTTCCTGAGATGTTTTGCTACCAAGTTGGGCATTTTTCCATTACAATTTGATTTATAATCTACAAAAAATCTGCCCATGGTGGAATTTAGCCACTCATAAAGCTCAAGCAGCCTCCAGTTTTTCTGGAGTAAGTAGTTCGGAGATAGCATGAACTATAGATGGCTGGCAGATAGCATGGGCTGTAATGGGCTGTAGATGGTTAGAACACAAACAGGCAAGCTGACAAGAAGAGACAGAATTAATCATTTCCGCGTCTGGGCAGAGCATTCTACTTCCCAGCATGCCAAAAGCAGAAGTGAGTGCTCAGGAAAGTTTGCTAGGCCGTGTCTGGATAAAGCATTTGGCCATTGCGTTTGGGACAGGATTAATGGTCTTCATTGAATAGGACAACCACAGCAGACACTTCTTGCTCCTAAAGTTGTTTTTCTAAAGTCACTTCTGCATTTGCTTCCAGGCTCCTGTTTTATGTTTTTGTAAGATTGAAAGGTTCTGTTTGAATGTTAAGCTCACTAGTAAGCATGTGTTTCTCATATGATGCAACAGTCTTCCAAAACCTTTATAGCTCTGATATTCTGTGATACATACATGTGCCCATATCCCCTCCACCCATTCTAAGCCTTGTTGGTATGAGAACTAACTTTATTCTTGGATTGAAGCCTGAAAGAACTATTGGGGATCCTTTGACATGGTTTTGGATCTTAAGCTGTCTCTTTTCCCAGGATCTGCAGAATAAGGACTAGGAGTGGGGAAGGAGAAGCCTAAGGGGGTATCTAATTTCTTCTTTGCAGCAAGAAAAGAATTCAAGGAATTTTATGAGCACATGAAAGTGTTTACATTTAACTACATAATGACAGGCTTAAATTTAAGTAGACCTCAGATTAAAATCAAGACAAAACAGTTTGAACGATATAGTCTTAATAACAAAATTCTAGGATATACTTAGGTAACTTTGTTCTGATTCCATGTGTTGAATGTGTCAGCAGATAAAGCTTTGTAGGAGGAGCAAAGCTGACAGCTGCTACTTAAGTACCATCAAGCCATGAATATGGATAAGAGTGGACTTGGCAGATTGAAACAGGCCATACTTTATGACTTGATATACAGACAAGGAGCATCTCATGTACATCTCAGGTTTTGAGTCTACACATTTCTATTCCTGAACCTATTTTTACAAAGACTGGTGTTGCAGGTATACTTAAGGTTATAGAAATAGGTCATCCCAGGTTTTGTCAATTAATAAATTCATAAAGCAATGATGTTTTCATGCAGAAAGGTAAATCTATCCATGGGTTAGCATGGTACCTTAAGCATACCACTAACAGAAGATATAAGCGGAGAGGTACCAATCACAGAAATAAGATAAATCTTTCTTGTTCTGTGCCATCAAATCTTCAGATACAGAATAAAATCAAAATACAGAGGAAATTATTCAGCTCAGCAAGTCATTATCTTTCATCCTTCACTGGTCCTCAGCTCACTTTGCCAATCTCCCAGTCTAGACAAGGCAACATAGAAGCCAGAGCCACAGATTTCTGTGGGACCAGGCTTACCACTTTGAATAGCCTCCTACTGTGCTTGGTGAAATGCCACTTGCTAGTCTACGTAGCAGTATTTTCTTTTTTGGCAACACTATTCTTATTTCCTACATGTAGATGATTTTTAATCCAATATACCTTATCAAAAGCATAGTTAGAATTTGCATCAATGTTCAAACACAAAGAAGAGTGAAAGAGAAAAGGGGGAAGGAAAAGAAAAAGATATTTGGATCTATAAAGATCAACGTCTCTCTCCCCCCTCACACACACCCACCACCACCACCACTACCACCACCACTATCACCACCACCACCACCACACTATGCACAGTACTATACTGAAACCACAAAACAACACTTATTAAGGTGAGTATTTTAAGTGGCATTTTCAAGAGGTTCAACAAAATTCTATTTTGTAAAATAATTATCCAAATCAATATCCTGTATAATGTGGAAGACAGTGATTTAATTAATATGTAATTAATTAATATGTTATTGAGAAATGTCACTAGCTTTCATGTGTGTGGTTTCCCTTCTAAGAAAGGTATCATTAAGTTTGCATTTTAATAAAAATCAATTGCCATATTCAATATGAGGTCTTATTGGCTTACTTAACATCACCAATTTAAGGGATTAGAAACTAGGAATGCACAGACCTGAAAATCTTTTCAGCTCAAGAAAATATAAGCCATCTATTTGATATGACATGTTAGACCCCTTCTATAAATGGACCTCCTCATCACTATCCAGCCAAACTGAAATTCCCTGTAGCATTTATAGCATATTAGTTCAATTAATTCACCTCTGCCTCTTGTTTGTTCTCATCCCTGGGTGTTACAGTCCTGCCAATCACTTCAAGAAAAGAGATATTCAAGCTGACCAATCTAAGGAGAAACAGAGTCAACAAAAGTGAGCTTTTCACATGAAAGGAAACATAACAAGAACAGGGTAACTGATTCTCAGGAAAAGGAGGGGTCTCATGACGCAATATCAGAGGAGAAGCATGTCACTGCAAGTACAAACGTTTTGTAGCAGACAGTGGAGCTCTGGCTCTAGCGGGGTTAGATGATCAGGGGATCGAATGAGAGACATTTCAGTGTAGTGGTAAAGAAGAGAATAAACTGGCATGAGGTGTGGGAAAAACTGGTGAGAGGGGGAGAACATCAAACGCAGACATGCATTTTAAGATGGAAGAATACAGCAGTGAGATGAGATATGACGTCTAGTGATAAGATGGCTGACAGGGGCACAGTGTTACACTGACCGACATTCCCTAGAGGCTATAGAGAGGCTACTAATGCTTTGAAAGAAAAAGAAAATAATTTTAAGTACTGGGCTTGGGACTGAGGTCAGCTGCAACATTGTTTGCTTAACCTGAGTAAGGCCCTTAGCTTAGTCCATGGTACCACACACTCACAAAGTCAGTACCATTCTCTAAAAGACCATTACTAGCATCACATGTGTTATGAGTCTACAAGAGAAAGGCTAGGAACAGAGATCAGTCAAAGCTTTTGAAAACCCCCTGAGCTCATAGAGAGACCCATGAGTTCCTGATAATGCCCCTAGCTGCGCCCTCTATAAGAGTTCAAAGACTTCTCAGTCACCCTTCCTCCCTTCTCTGTCTTTTTGGTGACCTCCAGAAGAATCTCCCTGTAGAGGGGATTAGGGCCACAGTCAGGAATCAAGCAGACAGGAGCTTATAAGTCATGGAATTTTGACTATTTGTGTATATGAAGCCATTTTCTTACTTTATAATTTCTTACAACTACCAATCCTTAAAAAGAATTCTCTGCCTAAGAAAAACACTTTGTCCACTGAAGTGGGAGTTTTCGTTACTTCAAACCTGCCTCAAATTCCAGACTCTCGCTACAGCTCCAATCCTCAGGCTCACGTATTGCCTCTCTCCCTCAACTCAGGTTGAAAAGTCAAAAATGTTCATCGCTATACTGACCAGAACAGAATGTCCTAATCATACTACACACAAAATGCAGAAAGAATTATTAAGCGATTTTAAAGTAGAACAGAATAAACCTAGAACAAAAAATGACTTTGTGGAAAAGTTTTAGTAAGAAAATATTGGCTCTAATTCTGGATTTTAAAATATTTTCCCAGTAGCTTCCAAGAGATCCATCAAATCTGCAGGTCCATATTTCCCCAGTAACTACCAGCATGCCCTGCAACGACGACACATTTCCCCTGACAGCGAGGTAGAGCCACAGCACCTACCCCAGCTGCCTGCTATGACTTCAGTGTTCACTGGCTTTTGATGCTGAGCACCTGAGAACCCTTACATTAGCACTGAAGTCTCTCATAAGTCACAGGAGGCAGGCACTTGAATGCCAGTCCCTGAAAGGAATATGTCACTTGGAATGGACACTGACTGAAGCTTCAGCTGCTCAGTGAGTTATTTTGTGGTAGTTGAACCCACTTTCAGCTCTAGAGACAAGCACAACATTGATCAACATACATTGATAGTGGTAGTCAGCGTGAACTTGAATTAAAGATTAAACATACAATAATTGTCTATGTTTCATAATATCAAAGCGAGAATCTTAGAAGTATCGTTGGACTGTTTTGCTACCATCTGTTTCCATGCTTCATGGAATTTTCTAGTAACTCGCATTTGAAGTTAGAAAGAACATACTGTAAATGAGAAGGCGTGACTTGATACTAGACAGAGAGAGAGAGAGAGAGAGAGAGAGAGAGAGAGAGAGAGATTCTTTAAATGATCTTTCCTAGCACTACACGTAGAGAGAGTATTGTTTCCAGTATTCTAATATGTAGAATTTCTTTCCCATTAGTTCTAGGTAAATCTGCTACCCATATGTCTGCCTTGGCTTATAAACAATTCAAAGAACAGCAATGAGCCAGGGGGTTCTGTATATGTTTGGCCCTAACGTAAATCTCACACATCAATAAAAGATGTCAGTGGTGTGCTAAGATGAACAGACACTGAGGGCGGTAGGCTTAAGTGCATTTGAGGAATACTTGGTAAGATACATATTAAGACTAATTCATTTAAATGTAAATTTTAATACTTCCATTTCTTAAGATGTAACCCAGAAAGTTGACAGTGATTCAAGAAATGTGGTGGGCCAAATTTCTAAAGGCAATTTAGCAACAGGCATATGATATACTGTAAATTAGACATACTATTTGATCCAGCAATTCTAGGGGCCAACTTTATAGAAATAATATGATTCATATTTAAATGCAATAAGGATGTCAAGAATATTTATGAGAATGTAAACCACGAATAACTAATGTGTTACAAAGATGTCAATTATACGCATGGCAACTACACTACATCCGTTTAATGATCTAAAAGCATGTGTTTGTTAATAAAAGTTACAAAAACCCATAAACAATGCGGTGCAAAGTATATTTAAACACGGATGTGCAAACGGCCTGAGGGAATGGGCACAGAGCAAGATGGTGTTAGTGGATAGACGGTGATGAACATTCGCTTCTTAGACTCTTATCTCCACTTTGCTTCTTGTATTTTGCAAGTTATTAGCATTTATTATTTCAGAAAAAAACTATAATTTTCACTATTATAAAAGTCTCCATATTATAATTGCCGTGTCTTTCATTCTTTACTATCATAATTAGACCACTTTGCAAACATCAAAATAAAAACCATAGGATCCATACAGAAATAATATCAGCAGTAGCTTGTGACCAAGCAGGTAGAAATATTTGGCATCAGGGGCTGGAGAAATAGATCAATCAGGGAAGGTGCCTGTTGTGAAGTGTGAGGCCATGTTTCCCAGCACCCATATAAAAAACTGGACACACTAGTGCCTGAGTGAAACCATAACACTGAAGGGTAGAGATAGGCAGATCACTGACTAGCCAGCCGGCACTCAGTGAGCCCCAAGTTCAGCTGGAGACTCTCATAAAATGAAATGGAAAGTAAATGAGAGAGGCCCCGTGTCAGGCTGTGGTTTCCTCATGCATAGGGACAAATGTACATATGAACACTTGTCATACACCCACAAAAATATCTGCAAAATAGAATGTTAGAATTGGGCCCTGATGAATGAATACAGCTTTTGGAATTTAGGGTAGGATGAGAGGTGATTGTGAAGCGTCTTCATTAAATGAATGATGAGTTTGTGTAATTTTCCATATCTGTATTACACTACAATTAAACAGATTTAAAATAACCCTAGTCTGTGGCCTTGATTCACTTATTACAGGCTCGCTGGGAGCAGGAAGGAAACCGGAAGGTCCTTTACTTCAGCATCCCTCCATACTTCCTCAGTGCACAGATAAGTGCTACCACTCAGCGGCATGCTATTGCTCAGAGGCGCTATTGCTCAGAGGCCGTTCGACCATCATGAGACACTGACAAAGTCCTCCTCCTCCTCACAGCTAACCTTCTACAGCCTGTTTCCTTTGAACACGGATGCTAGTCTGCCCTAATCTGCAAAGACATGCTCAAGTGCAGACGGTAAAAGGAACACCCATAAGCTGAGACAGAGGACCTGTTGTTAGGTCAGGAAGCTGTGGCTACCAAAGCATCTCTGCGAGGTGTGACTGAGAAATGATGACAGCATGTGCCTTGGGACTGTCCTGTGGGTAAGTGACGTAGGGAATTCCAAGACTCAGCTCACAAACGAGTGGAATCTCATCATCAAAGCCAGCAGTGTGGAAATGCCCAGTTGATGTGTCCTGGGGGAAGGGTGCCAAGCACAACCAAAGACGTTTGCTCTTTTTGTACTAAAGCCATACCTCAAAGAAGCTACAAATAGGAGATCTTGGTGAATCGTGTCTGCATCTGCATAAACTTCGCCAGAAGTTCCCAAGTGATAAAGGGGACTTACAAAGAATGCTTTTGATGAGAGACCACTCCTTTTAAGAAAAGTCCAATTACAGAAGCAGAACATGTAATTAGATGAAAAAGTGCCACACGGGTAGGGGACAGGACACTGTAAATGGAAGTCAGAATGCTGGTTTTTACTCTTGAGCCTCCATGGAACAGCTACGTGATTGTAAGTCACTGAATGTAGTGCCAGTTTGGTTTCTTAATTAGGAGAATGTAATTAGATCACTGAGTCTTATGGTCTCATTCATTAAAGCACTGTGAATTGAAGTGAAAAACACTACAGCTCTGTTTATAAGCACCCTCTGCAAGCATCACTGTAAAGAGAAAATCTACTTTTTGAACTACAGACTGCAAGAAATGACCAAGGCAAGACCAAAGGAGAGATTAGAGGACATGGACAAATGAACGGCTGAGAGGCTGCTTAGCCAGCTTCTGCTCTGACATTCAACTACTCATTTCATAACTCTGGTTTCAATTCTGCATATACCTTTGATACATTATGAAACAAATTTCAGTTGGAAAGATCCTAAAGTGCTAATGGAGAATTTGTACTCAGATCCTTGGAGAAGTGGGACTCTTCTGTTAGAGTCGCCTCTAAAACATCTATTTTATTTTTGATGATATGTCTGTAAGGAGAGGTGGGTGGACCAGAATGAGACATTCCGAAGGCCAGGAGTTTCAACCCCCTCCCTGAGAATGGGGGCTGCAAGTGGTTTTTAGCAACCCAATGAAAGTGCTAAGAACCAAACTCCATTCCCCTGTCAGAAGTATATATGCTCCTAACTGCTGGCCATCTCTCCATACACTGCAGTCATATTCT
Source organism: Rhabdomys pumilio (assembly GCA_030674055.1). NCBI lineage: Eukaryota > Metazoa > Chordata > Mammalia > Rodentia > Muridae > Rhabdomys > Rhabdomys pumilio. The sequence goes on from JANHMN010000011.1 coordinate 11,633,437, forward strand.
GAAGCCTCCTTGCTTCTCCCTCTGCAGAGTGAAATCAACACTTAGTCTGCATTAGAGCCCTGATGTCCTTTTCTTCCTGCAGAAATCTGTCCTCCACCACACTCTGCCACACCCCACCACACCACACCCCACCACACCACACCCCACCACACCCCACCACACACTACCACACAACACCACATACCACCACACACCACCACACACCACCACACACCACCACACCCTACCACACCCCCACTTCACTCCATTCCTACCTGCTGAACGTAGTAAAGAATGTGGCATCAGTGCTGAGGTAAATCAGAGGCCTTGTTCTCAAGGAGCTCATAGCCTAGTGGCAAAGTCAAGGGCATAGCAAACAGCTGTCAGACAAACCCCAAAGAATAAGTTTGCAAGATGTTAAGTGTGCACACAGAGAATCTTATGGGACTTGTGAGGAGGGAAAACTTTCTTTCTAAATTATAAGGGCCAACAAAAGCTTCCTGGAAGATAGGCTACTTAGAAGACCATTGGAAAATATCTAGGATTTGGATGTGTAGACATGCTGATATGTAAATATTAAGGGAAAGAAAAACCAAGAAGGAAAACAAATAGAGAGACAATTAATTGTTGGTGTGTGTGATACTAGAATGGAATAGTGGGAGAACAGGGCTAGAAAGATCTAGAAAGATGCTGAGAGGTAGAGGCAAGAGCCATCAGATTCTGCTTATGTAAGAATTATTACAGAATTATGAAGGGGCTCCCTCACACAGTCTGTACATTAGCATAATTCACATTTCTTCCACATGTGCATCAGTTATCTTTCTGGGACAATCCTTCAGAAAAATCTGGAAACAGCTTTCTGCATCTTGTGCTGCTCACAAGAGTACAGTCCTCTTTGCATGCTTTAGCTCATCTCTTCAGTTCATATCTCTTGGCCAATGTTGTTCACTCCTGGGTTCAACCTTCAAAGTCAACAATGATGTCTTCCAAGCCCTTTTAGGTAAGCCAATACCTAACAGAGAGAGACATGCTGAAACAACTAAAAATGGTTATCTTTACTTGAGAAATATTCATGACTTTGACAGAGGCACACTCTAAATATAGAGAGCCAAGTGTTCCCTGCTTTCTGGAATTTTGACAAGAAAGAACATATGCTTGGTCATAAACTATCAGAAGTCAGAACATTCCCTAACATCCTTTCCTGGCTTTAGAGAGTGGAATGCTGGGCAAATCTTCAACATAGGAAGTGGCTAGGCTAATCACACAAGTATGAGACAGCCATCAGTAAAGCTCCAGCAAAGAAAAAGGCCTAGTCACTCTCCAGACATCTCTTTCTATGTCTACCTGTGACCCACATACCCGTGCTGTGGGATAAACATAAGCCAGTGATACATGTTGGTGACTATGAACCAAATGTTTCACGAGATTTTATAATCTGCAGCCCCGACCTTACTCACTTGAAGAAACGGAGACCTAAAGGAAAATATAACGTGCTGGTTTACAAATGGAATATTAGCAACAAAAAAAATGAAATCATAAAATCTGCAAGTAAACTGATGGGACTAGAAAAACGATCCTGAATGAGGTAACTCAGACCCAGAAAAACAACTATGGTATGTATTGATTTATATGGGGATGTGTGCTGTTAAGCCATTGATTAGAAGGCTTCAATCCTTATAACCACAGAGCTTAGGGCGAGAGTAAGGACTGATGGAGAGGGACTGAAAGGAAAGATAAAACAGTTATGGATGGAGATGGAGAGGAGGAGACTGGAACAGGAAGATCAAACAATGAGGGGAAGGAAGAAAGAGGAGGCTAGGGAGGGAATATATTGAGGGACAGCTAAAACTAAGGGGTCAGTTGAGGGTTAGCATGGAAACCTAATACAGTAGAAGCTTCCATAAACACACACACACACACACACACACACACACACACACACACAAAGTCTATCTAAATAAAATTGCCAAATAATGGGGAAAACAGAGACCTAATTGGACAACTCTTAACCACAAGTGAAATCTTTCCAACACTGAAAATAGATTACATCCAATTAAGTTTTAAGCCAAAGGGGTCCCATGGGAACCCTCAAACAACCAGACTGTTACTAAGACTATAGATTTCTTTCTAAAAACTGACAGCAAAGGACTATTGCTGAGGACATGTACACAGCTCATTGGACATGAAAAAACTGACCTGGTACCTACCTACTCACATCAGTTTTTACTCTTGTCCTAAGCTCTGTGGTTATAAGGATTGTAGCCTTCTTATCAATGACTTAACAGGTAAAGCCTTCATCCCTATGGACTACGATTAATGTTCCTGGTAGGTACTTTGTACACTACCAAAGTAGAACCAGCTACAAACCCTTCAGTCTAAAATAGCATCCCACCTGCAAGATAAGTTGGTATAGTAGTGGCATAATGCTTTTGGGAGTAACCATCAAATATTTGATTTAAGGCCCACTCCATCAGGTGGAACCAATAACCAACATCTACAATAAAACCAATAGAAGTGTTCTGATAAAGAAATATAGCAATAAAATGACTCCCTAAGGATAGTCTGCTATACTCATAGATGAGTGCCTTGCTCAGCCATCATCAGAGAAGCTTCCTCCTACAGAAGATGAGAACAAATACAGAGACCTATAGCCGGATAATATGCAGAGTACAATGAAAAAATCTCTTATAAATATCACCTGTCAATAAAAAAGCTGATGGCCAATGAGCTGAGGCAGGACAAAGGAGGTGGGACACTGGCAGGAAGAGAGAGGATTCTGGGAAATAGCAAGAGATAAATGATGAGAAGGGAGAGAGATTAAGAGAGATGAACTGAGGAGACACATATAGACCAGCAGGTGGAGGTACTTGGAGAGATGGTGAGAGAGATGCTGAGGAAAGAGAAGGAAGAACCGGGCCGAGACTGAAAGAGAGGTAACTAGCCACATGGTAGATTAAATAAGTTAAGAGCTAGTCATAGAATGACAAAGTATGGGTATTTCCTGTATATATTATGTGTTTTTATGAGATTCCTATATGTACAAATGTATTTCTCTCTGCATCTATATGCATTTCTTGTTTTATTTCTCTTCTTCTTGTTCGGTTTTATTCTGTATTCTGACTTGTTTGTTTTTGTTTTACTTTATTTTTATTATTCTTTAGATGTCTGTTTTCTAGCAAGAGGAAGGAAAAGTGTAGATCCGACAAGAAGGGAGGTTGGAGGAACTAGGAGGAACTGGGGGAAAGGGAAACCATCACCAGAATATATTGTTTGAAAAAAATCTATTTTCAATAAAAGAAAACAAATGATTAACAAGAGGAAAAACGTTCCACAAGATTAACAGAAAAAGATACGTCTGAAGATGAATTTATATTTGCAGAATGCAGAGAAAATAGAGCCCAGCACACTGGAATACCTTGTAAATTACCTTGTAAATTTAACCCTTAAATATTGGTTCATTTGATGAGTTTCTATCTCCTCAAAGACACCAAGCATGTTAAAATCTACCTTTTTTACTATATTGAGGAAAGGATTTCCATTCTGAATGAAAATGTCAAAGCACTATTGTCTAGCTCAGGGTATCCCTAAAAATAGTCTACAGATCCTACATGCAGTGTGGGTTCTTCAGTTAGGAGCTAGTGAAATAAAGAGACAAACTTAAAAGGAGGTGGGAAAGCAATCCTTTCTACTGGCATCTGTGTTTAGTCCTGACTCAGCCTCACTGGCATGTGTGGTTTCGAGGTTCACGTCAGAGATTTCTACTCCAGTGCCCTCCATTCAGCACGCTCTCATCCCAGAGCCAAGAGCAGTCCCCAACTCCTAGCAACATTGACCATTTTTTCTGCCTGTCATAGGCAGCAACTGGCTTCTTTTCAGGCATGTCCTTTCCTCATCCTCAGGCCAGACATACCCAAACCTGCCACACCATCAAGGGTGTCTGAGGTCTAAGGTCTGGATTCGGAGCTGGAAAATCAATTGGAACTATTTTTTCTGTCTTTTCTCCTGGTGTTCCCTCCCCACCCCGTCTCCTTCCTCTCTCTCTCTCTCTCTCTCTCTCTCTCTCTCTCTCTCTCTCTCTCTCTCTCTCTCTCTCTCTCTCTCTC